>CM040825.1:6624405-7169405 GCA_022828995.1 Vimba vimba | reverse complement strand
GCAATGAAAAACACTTATGTCTTTAATCAACATGGGAATGAGGTAGTTCTAGTGTGCAATGCAATGCAAAAAGTGCATAACATATATTATTCTTCAGTGCACAACGTTAGATCGTTAGTGCAATTCAATGCAATGCAATGCAAAGGAAAGCAATGCAATGCAATGAGAAGCAATGCAATGCCAAGCAATGCAATGCAATGCAATGCAATGCAATGCAATGCAATGCAATGCAATGCAATGCAAAGCAAAGCAAAGCAAAGCAAAGCAAAGCAAAGCAATGCAATGCAATGCAATGCAATGCAATGCAATGCAAAGCAATGCAAAGCAATACAAAGCAATGCAAAGCAATATAGTGCAATACAATGCAATGAAAAACACTTGTTATGTCTTTAATCAACATGTGAATGAGGTAATTCTGGTGTGCAATGCAATGCGATAAGTGCATAACCTATATGTTATTCTTCAGTGCACAACGTTAGATCGTTAGTGCAATGCAATGCAGTGCAAAGCAATGCAATGCAATACAATGCAATGCAACAACACACGTTATGTCTTTAATGAACATGGGAATGATTTAGTTCTGGTTTGCAATGCAATGCAATGCGAAAAGTGCATAACCTATATGTTATTCTTCAGTGCACAACGTTAGATCGTTAGTGCAATGCAATGCAGTGCAAAGTAATGCAAAGCAATGCAAATCAATGCAAATCAATGCAATGCAATACAATGCAATGCAACAACACACGTTATTTCTTTAATGAACATAGGAATGATTTAGTTCTGGTGTGCAATGCAATGCAAAAAGTGCATAACCTATATGTTATTCTTCAGTGCACAACGTTAGATCGTTAGCAAAAAGTGCACCAACAAACGTTGTCTCTTTAATGAACATGGGAATGATTTAGGTCTGGTGTGTAATGCAATGAAATGCAAAAAGTGCATAACCTATATGTTATTCTTTAGTGCACAAAGTTAGATCGTTAGTGCAATGCAATGCAATGCAATGCAATGCAATGCAATGCAATGCAATGCAATGCAATGCAATGCAATTCAATGCAATGCAATGCAATGCAATGCAATGAAATGCAATGCAATAACACACGTTATGTCTTTAATGAACATGGGAATGATTTAGTTCTGGTGTGCAATGCAATGCAAAAAGTTCATAACCTATATGTTATTGTTCAGTGCACAACGTTAGATCGTTAGTGCAATGCAATTCAATGCAATGCAATGCAATGCAGTGCAAAGCAAAGCTAAGCAATGCAAATCAATATAGTGCAATACAATGCAATGCAACAACACACGTTATGTCTTTAATCAACATGAGAATGAGGTAGTTCTGGTGTGCAATGCAATGCAAAAAGTGCATAACATATGTTATTCTTCAGTGCACAACGTTAGATCGTTAGTGCAATGCAATTCAATGCAATGCAATGCAATGAAAACAACACACATATCATCTCTATAATGAACTTGGGAATGATTTTGTTCTGGTGTGCAATGCAATGCGAAAAGAGCATAACCTATATGTTATTCTTCAGTGCACAACGTTAGATCTTTAGTGCAATGCAATGCAGTGCAAAGCAATGCAAATGAAAGTAATGCAATGCAATGCAATGTAATGCAACAACAAACGTTATGTCTTTAATCAACATGGGAATGAGGTAGTTCAGTTGTACAATGCAATGCAAAAAGTGATAATAACCTATATGTTATTCTTCAGTGCACAACGTTAGATCGTTAATGCAATGCAATGCAATGCAATGCATCAACACACATATCATCTCTTTAATGAACATGGGAATGAGTTAGTTCTGGTGTGCAATGCAATGCAATGCAAGAAGTGCATAGCCTATGTTATTCTTTAATGCACAACGTTAGATCGTGTGTGCAATGCAATGCAATGCAACAACACACGTTATCTTTGTAATGAACATGGCATTGAGTTAGTTCTGTTGTGCAATGCAATGCAAGTAGTGCACAGACTATATGTTATTCTTCAATGCACAACGTTAGACAGTTTGTGCAAAGCAACAACACATATGTTATCTCTCTAATGAACATGGCATTGAGTTAGTTCTGTTGTGCAATGCAATGCAAGTAGTGCACAGACTATATGTTATTCTTCAATGCACAACGTTAGACAGTTTGTGCAAAGCAACAACACATATGTTATCTCTCTAATGAACATGGCATTGAGTTAGTTTTGGTGTGCAATGCAATGCACGGTGCATAACCTGTTTCTTTAATGATGCTCAACGTTAGATCGTTTGTGCAAAGCACATACTGTTATATGAATGAGCTATACATAGGTACGCTTTTGACCTGCTGAACATATTTCTGGCCATAAAGACCTTAAAGATGTTATATCATCCTAAAAAGGTCAAAATTTGACACTGATTTATTTTCTATCCAAGGAGTACTCGAAACTTGACCTTACCATTTATACTCGTTGACTTTTTCTGATGTTACGTCAGACATAAAGAAGTCCATAATTGACCCAAGGAACATATTTTTGGCCAAAGAGTCCTCGATCTTGGGCTTTAATCCAACTATAGTCCAACTCCTTCTGATGCTTCATAATCCATATAGATGTCCATATCTGACCTTTTGAACTTATTTCTGGTCAAAGTGTCCTCAAAAGTTTTCAAACTATAGAAAGTTAAAGTCTCCTTTTGATGATAAATCAGCTATACAGAGGGCCCATTTTGACCTCCTGAACATATTTCTGGCAAAAGAGTCCTTGATCTTGGGCTTTCTATACATACTCATAGACGCCTTCTGATGCGTCATAATCCATATAGATGTCCATATCTGACCTTTTGAACTTATTTGTGGTCAAAGTGTCCTCAAAATATTTCAAACTATAGAAAGTTATAGAATCCTTTTGATGATAAATCAGCTATACACAGGGCCCCTTTTGACCTCCTGAACATATTTCTGGCCAAAGAGTCCTCGATCTTGGGCTTTCTATACATACTCATAGACTCCTTCTGATGCTTCATAAGCCATATAGATGTCCATATCTGACTTTTTGAACTTATTTGTGGTCAAAGTGTCCTCAAAATTTTTCAAACTGTAGGAAGTTATAGACTCCTTTTGATGATAAATCAGCTATACAGAGGTCCCCTATTGACATCCTAAACATATTTCT
Source organism: Vimba vimba (assembly GCA_022828995.1). Lineage (NCBI taxonomy): Eukaryota > Metazoa > Chordata > Actinopteri > Cypriniformes > Leuciscidae > Vimba > Vimba vimba. The sequence continues at coordinate 7,166,248 of CM040825.1, read as the reverse complement.
GGCCAAACAGTCCTTGATCTTGGGCTTTCTATACATACTCATAGACTCCTTCTGATGCCTCATAAGCCATGTAGATGTCCATATCTGACCTTTTGAACTTTTTTCAAACTATAGAAAGTTAAAGACTCCTTTTGATGATAAATCAGCTATACAGAGGTCCCCTTTTGACCTCCAGAAAGTATTTCTGGCCAAAGAGTCCTCGATCATGGACTTTCTATGCATACTCATAGACTCCTTTTGATGATTCATAAGCCATATAGAGGTCCATATCTGACCTTTTGAACTTATTTGTGGTCAAAGTGTCCTAACATTTTTTCAAACTATATAAAGTTATAGACTCTTTTTGATGGTAAATCAGCTATACAGAGGTCCCCTTTTGACCTCCAGAACATATTTCTGACCAAAGAGTCCTTAAACTTGGGCTTTCTATACATACTCATAGACTCCTTCTGATGCTTAATAAGAAATGTCCATATCTGACCTTTTAAACTTATTTGTGGTCAAAGTGTCCTCAAAAATTTTCAAACTATAGAAAGTTATAGACTCCTTTCCATGATAAATCAGCTATACAGAGGGCCCCTTTTGACTTCCTGAACATATTTCTGGCCAAAGAGTCCTTGATCTTGGGCTTTCTATACATACTCATAGACTCCTTCTGATGCTTCATAGGCCATATAGATGTCCATATCTGACCTTTTGAACTTACTTGTGGTCAAAGTGTCCTAACATTTTTTCAAACTATAGAAAGTTATAGACTCCTTTTGATGATAAATAAGCTATACAGAGGTCCCCTTTTGACCTCCTGAACATATTTCTGGCCAAATCCTCGATCTTGGGCTTTCTATACATACTCATAGACTCCTTCTGATGCTTCATAAGCCATATAGATGTCCATATCTGACATTTTGAACTTATTTGTGGTCAAAGTGTCCTAAAAAAATTTAATTATATAAAGTTATAGACTCCTTTTGATGATAAATCAGCTATACAGAGGTCCCCTTTTGACATCCTAAACATATTTCTGGCCAAAGAGTCCTCGATCTTGGGCTTCCTATACATACTCATAGACTCCTTCTGATGCTTCATAAGCCATATAGATGTCAATATCTGACCTTTTGAACTTATTTGTGGTCAAAGTGTCCTCAAAATTTATCAAACTATAGAAAGTTATAGACTCCTTTTGATGATAAATCAGCTGTACAGAGGGCCCCTTTTGACCTACTGAACATATTTCTGGCCAAAGAGGTCTCGATCTTGGGCTTTCTATACATACTCATAGACTCCTTCTGATGCCTCATAAGCCATATAGATGTCCATATCTGACCTTTTGAACTTATTTGTGGTCAAAGTGTCCTCAAAAGTTTTCAAACTATAGAAAGTTATAGACTCCTTTTGATGATAAATCAGCTATATAGAGGTCCCCTTTTGACCTCCAGAACATATTTCTGGCCAAAGAGTCCTCGATCTTGGGCTTTCTATACATACTCATAGACTCCTTCTGATGCTTCATAAGCCATATAGATGTCCATATCTGACCTTTTGAACTTATTTGTGGTCAAAGTGTCCTCAAAATTTTTTCAAACTATATAAAGTTATAGACTCCTTCTAATGATAAATCAGCTATGCAGAGGGCCCCTTTTGACCTATACTGAACATATTTCTGGCCAAAGAGTCCTAAAAGATTAACACTATACATTCAGACTGATATCTTCAGATGTTATATCATCCTGACAAAAGTCCATATTTGACCTACCGAATTTTTTTCTGACCAAGGAGTGAGTACTCGAAACTTGACCTTTTCATATATACTTGTTGACTCTTTCTGATGTTACGTCAGACATACAGAATTCCATATTTGACCCAAGGAACATATTTCTTGCCAAAGAGTCCTCGATCTTGGGCTTTCTATACATACTCATAGACTCCTTCTGATGCTTCATAAGCCATATAGATGTCCATATCTATCCTTTTGAACTTATTTCTGGTCAAAGTGTCCTCAAAATTTTTTAAACTATATAAAGTTATAGACTCATTCTGATAAAAAAAGAGTCCTCAATCTTGAACTTTGCATTCTCACTCCTAGACTCCTTCTGATGGTTCATAAGCCACATATAGAATTCCATATTTGACTTACTGAACTTATTTCTGGTCAAATGGTCCTCAAAGGGTTTCTTATTATGTTAATTCAGCCATACAGAGGTTCCTATTTGAACTACTGAACACATTTTTGGCCAAAGAGTCTTTGAACATTAACTTTCTCTGCTTATTGACTTCTCTTAATAATACATTAGCCATACAAAAGTCCATATTTGACCTACTAATATATTTCTGGTCAAAGAGTCCCTGATCTTGACCTTTCTGTACATGCTCATTGAAAGCTTCTGATGTTTCATCAGCCTGAAAGATGTCCATACTTGACCCATTGAATATATTCTGACCATAGAGTCCTCGATCTTGAACTTTCTAAACATACTTGTAGACTTGTTAATTAATTATCTGCTATCCAATGTATTTGAACAGTAGTTCAAATTTTATATTTTGAACATATTTCTAGACATGAGACATGAGACTAATTGCTTTTAAAATCCTTCTGATGTTTCCTCAGCCATACAGTATAGTTCAAATTTGACCTATTGAACATTTCTATAACCAAAGTGTCCTCGATCTTGATCGTTCTATACATAATCATAGGCTTGTTCTGATGTTTCATCATTGAGACAGAAGTCAGTTATTGACCTACTGAACATATTTCTGGCAAAAGAATCATCAAAGTTTAACTTACTGTTCCTTTTCCTAGACTATTTTTGATTTTACATCCACCATACAGTATTCCATATTTGACCAAGAGAACATATTTCTGGCCAAAAGAGTCGTCAAAAGGTATGTTTATATGCATTCTCATCGAATTCTTTTGATGTTAAGTCAACCATATTGTTAGTCCAAATTTGACCCATTGAACATATATCTGGCCAAAGAGACCTAGAACTTTAATTATCTATACATAATTACTATCTCCTTCTGATTTTTCATCACCCAGGCTATTATCCATATTTGACAATTGAACATATTTCTGGCTGGAAGAGTCCTTGGAAGAGAACTTGAACTTTCTATATAGGCTCATTGACTCGTTCTGATGGTTCACAAGCAGACAATAGTCCATAGTTGACCCTCTGAACATATTTATAGTAAAAGAGTCCTCTGTCTTGAACTTTCTATAGATTCTCAGTGACTCCATATAGATAATTGACCCACTGAACATATTTCTACCTGAAGAGTCTTTGAACTTGAACTTTCTATTCATAATCTTCTTCCTCAATCTTCATTGACTTCTGATTCATCAGCCAGACAGCAGTCCATATTTGACCCACTAAACATATTTCTGGCAAAAGAGTCCTCGATCTTGAACCTTTTAAACATACTCATAGACTCTTTCTGGTGTTTCATCAGCCATGCAGTAGTTCTGATTTGACATAATGAACATATTTCTGACCGAAGAGTCCTCGATCTTGAACTTTCTATTCAGACTCTTTCAGATAGTACATCGGCCAGACAATTGTAGATATTGACTATTGAAGTAAAAGAGTTCTCGATCTTGAACTTTCTATACATTCTCAGTGATGCCTTATTTTGTTTCTTTAGCCATACAGAAGTCCAGATTTGACATGTTGAACATATTTCTGACTTGAAAATTTTGTACATGCTAATTGACTCCTTTTAGTGTTTCATCAGCCAGACAGTAGTCAATAATGGACCTACTGAAAATATTTCTGGTAAAAGAGTCCTCGATTTTGTACTTTCTATACATTCTCAGTGACGCCTTATTTTGTTTCTTTAGCCATAAAGTAGTTCAGATTTAACATGTTGAACATATTTCTGACTGAAGAGTCCTTGATCTTGAACTTTCTATTCACACTTTATAGACTCCTTCAGATAGTACATCGGCCAGACAACTGTCCATAATGACTTTTTTTTTTTTTTTTTTTTCTCTGGCCAACGAGTCTATATACTTGAACTTTCTATACATGCTCATTGACTCCTTTTAGTGCTTCATCAGCCAGAGAGTACTCCATAATTTACCTACTGAACATATTTCTAGTAAAAGAGTCCTCGATCTTGAACATTCTATACATGCTCATTGACTCCTCATGCTGTTTCTTTCTACACATAGTCGTTTACTCCATCTGATGTTACATCAGCCATAGAAGTCCATAATTGACCCAAGGGACATATTTGTGGCCAATCTTGAACTTTCTATACATACTCATAGTCTCCTTCTGATTCTTCATAAGCCATATTTATGTCCATATTTATGACTTCTTATTATTTCTGGTCAAAGGTTCCTCAAAAGTTTTTAAACTGTGTAAAATTATAGACTCCATCTGATGATAAATCAGACCAAAAGAGGTCACATTTTGACTCTTGAGTCAATATGTATAGAGAGTTAATGTTCAATGATTCTTTGGCCAAAAATATATTCAGAGGGTCACATACCTGTTAAAGTGATGTATCATCAGAAGAAGTCTATGAGTATTTAGTAAGTTAACTTGTGAGGACCTTTTTGCCAAAAATATTTTCAATTCGCCAGATATGGACATCTATATAGCTAATGAAGAATCAGAAAGAGTCAATGAGTATATATAGAATGGTCAAGTTGAGACTCTTTGACCAGAAAAAAATTCACTATGTCAAATATGGACTTTTGTCAGGATGATATAACATCCGAAGATATCAGTCTGAATGTATAGTGTTAATCATTTAGGACTCTTTGGCCAGAAATATGTTCAGTAGGTCAAAAGGGGACCTCTGAATAGCTGATTTATCATCAGAAAGAGTCTATAACTTTATAAAGTTTAAAAAATTTGATGACCAGAAATAAGTTCAAAAGGTCAGATATGGACATCTATATGGCTTATGAAGCATCAGAAGGAGTCTATGAGTATGTATAGAAAGCCCAAGATAGAGGACTTTTGGCCAGAAATATGTACAGGAGGTCAAAAGGGGACCTCTGTATAGCTGATTTATCATCAAAAGGAGTCTATAACTTTATATAGTTTGAAATTTTTTTTAGGACACTTTGACTACAAATAAGTTCAAAAGGTCAGATATGGACATCTATATGGCTTATGAAGCATCAGAAGGAATCTATGAGTATGTATAGAAAGCATAAAATCAAGGACTCTTTGGCCAGAAACATGTTCAGGAGGTCAAAAGGGGACCTCTGTATAGCTGACTTATCTTCAAAAGGAGTCTATAACTTTATATAGTTTTAATTTTTTTTAGGAAACTTTGACCACAAATAAGTTCAAAAATTCAGATATGGACATCTATATGGCTTATGAGGCATCAGAAGAAGTCTATGAGTATGTACAGAAAGCATAAGATCGAGGACTCTTTGGCCAGAAATATGTTCAGTAGGTCAAAAGGGGACCTCTGTATAGCTGATTTATCATCAAAAGAAGTCTATAACTTTATATAGTTTGAAAAAATGTTAGGACACTTTGACCAGAAATAAGTTCAAAAGGTCAGATATGGACATCTATATGGCTTATGAAGCACCAGAAGGAGTCTATGAGTATGTATAGAAATCCCAAGATCGAGGACTCTTTGGCCAGAAACATGTTAAGGAGGTCAAAAGGGGACCTCTGTATAGCTGATTTATCATCAAAAGGAGTCTATAACTTTATATAGTTTGAATTTTTTTTAGGACACATTGACCACAAATAAGTTCAAAAGGTCAGATATGGACATCTATATGGCTTATGAAGCACCAGAAGGAGTCTATGAGTATGAATAGAAATCCCAAGATCGAGGACTCTTTGGCCAGAAACATGTTCAGGAGGTCAGAAGGGGACCTCTGTATAGCTTACTTATCATCAAAAGGAGTCTATAACTTTATATAGTTAGAATTTTTTTTAGGACACTTTGACCACAAATAAGTTCAAAAGGTCAGATATGGACATCTATATGGCTTATGAGGCATCAGAAGGAGTCTATGAGAATGTATAGAAAGCATAAGATCGAGGACTCTTTGGCCAGAAATATGTTCAGGAGGTCAAAAGGGGCCCTCTGTAAAGCTGATTTATCATCAAAAGGAGTCTATAACTTTATATAGTTTGAATTTTTTTTAGGACACTTTGACCACAAATAAGTTCAAAAGGTCAGATATGGACATCATATGGCTTATGAAGCATCAGAAGGAATCTATGAGTATGTATAGAAAGCATAAGATCAAGGACTCTTTGGCCAGAAACATGTTCAGGAGGTCAAAAGGGGACCTCTGTATAGCTGACTTATCATCAAAAGGAGTCTATAACTTTATATAGTTTGAATTTTTTTTAGGAAACTTTGACCACAAATAAGTTCAAAAGGTCAGATATGGACATCTATATGGCTTATGAGGCATCAGAAGGAGTCTATGAGTATGTACAGAAAGCATAAGATCGAGGACTCTTTGGCCAGAAATATGTTCAGTAGGTCAAAAGGGGACCTCTGAATAGCTGATTTATCATCAGAAAGAGTCTATAACTTTATATAGTTTAAAAAATGTGTTGACCAGAAATAAGTTCAAAAGGTCAGATATGGACATCTATATGGCTTATGAACCATCAGAAGGACTCTATGACTATGTAAAGAAAGCCCAAGATTGAGGACTCTTTGGCCAGAAACATGTTCAGGAGGTCAAAAGGGGACCTCTGTATAGCTGATTTATCATCAAAAGGAGTCTTTAACTTTATATAGTTTGAATTTTTTTTAGGACACTTTGACCACAGATAAGTTCAAAAGGTCAGATATGGACATCATATGGCTTATGAAGCATCAGAAAGAATCTATTAGTATGTATAGAAAGCATAAGATCAAGGACTCTTTGGCCAGAAACATGTTCAGGAGGTCAAAAGGGGACCTCTGTATAGCTGACTTATCATCAAAAGGAGTCTATAACTTTATATAGTTTGAATTTTTTTTAGGAAACTTTGACCACAAATAAGTTCAAAAGGTCAGATATGGACATCTATATGGCTTATGAGGCATCAGAAGGAGTCTATGAGTATGTACAGAAAGCATAAGATCGAGGACTCTTTGGCCAGAAATATGTTCAGTAGGTCAAAAGGGGACCTCTGAATAGCTGATTTATCATCAGAAAGAGTCTATAACTTTATATAGTTTAAAAAATGTGTTGACCAGAAATAAGTTCAAAAGGTCAGATATGGACATCTATATGGCTTATGAAGCATCAGAAGGAGTCTATGAGTATGTATAGAAAGCCCAAAATCGAGGACTCTTTGACCAGAAATATGTAGAGGAGGTCAAAAGGGGACCTCTGTATAGCTGATTTATCATCAAAAGGAGTCTATAACTTTGTATTGTTTGAAATATTTTGAGGACACTTTGACCACAAATAAGTTCAAAAGGTCAGATATGGACATCTATATGGCTTATGAACCATCAGAAGGAGTCTATGAGTATGTATAGAAAGCCCAAGATTGAGGACTCTTTGGCCAGAAACATGTTCAGTAGATCAAAAGGGGTCCTCTGCATAGCTGATTTATCATCAAAAGAAGTCTATAACTTTATATAGTTTGAATTTTTTTTAGGACACTTTGACCACAAATAAGTTCAAAAGGTCAGATATGGACATCTATATGGCTTATGAAGCACCAGAAGGAGTCTATGAGTATGTACAGAAAGCATAAGATCGAGGACTCTTTGGCCAGAAATATGTTCAGTAGGTCAAAAGGGGACCTCTGAATAGCTGATTTATCATCAGAAAGAGTCTATAACTTTATATAGTTTAAAAAATGTGTTGACCAGAAATAAGTTCAAAAGGTCAGATATGGACATCTATATGGCTTATGAACCATCTGAAGGAATCTATGACTATGTATAGAAAGCCCAAGATTGAGGACTCTTTGGCCAGAAACATGTTCAGTGGTTCAAAAGGGGCCCTCTGTAAAGCTGATTTATCATCAAAAGGAGTCTATAACTTTATATAGTTTAAAAAATGTGTTGACCAGAAATAAGTTCAAAAGGTCAGATATGGACATCTATATGGCTTATGAAGCATCAGAAGGAGTCTATGAGTATGTATAGAAAGCCCAAGATCGAGGACTCTTTGGCCAGAAATATGTAGAGGAGGTCAAAAGGGGACCTCTGTATAGCTGATTTATCATCAAAAGGAGTCTATAACTTTCTATTGTTTGAAATATTTTGAGGACACTTTGACCACAAATAAGTTCAAAAGGTCAGATATGGACATCTATATGGCTTATGAGGCATCAGAAGGAGTCTATGAGTATGTATAGAAAGCATAAGATCGAGGACTCTTTGGCCAGAAACATGTTCAGGAGGTCAAAAGGGGACCTCTGTATAGCTGATTTATCATCAAAAGAAGTCTATAACTTTATATAGTTTGAATTTTTTTTAGGACACTTTGACCACAAATAAGTTCAAAAGGTCAGATATGGACATCTATATGGCTTATGAAGCACCAGAAGGAGTCTATGAGTATGTATAGAAATCCCAAGATCGAGGACTCTTTGGCCAGAAATATGTTCAGTAGGTCAAAAGGACTCTGAATAGCTGATTTATCATCAGAAAGAGTCTATAACTTCATATAGTTTAAAAAATTTGATGACCAGAAATAAGTTCAAAAGGTCAGATATGGACATCTATATGGCTTATGAAGCACCAGAAGGAGTCTATGAGTATGTATAGAAATCCCAAGATCGAGAACTCTTTGGCCAGAAACATGTTCAGGAGGTCAAAAGGGGACCTCTGTATAGCTGACTTATCATCAAAAGGAGTCTATAACCTTAAATAGTTTGAATTTTTTTTAGGAAACTTTGACCACAAATAAGTTCAAAAGGTCAGATATGGACATATATATGGCTTATGAAGCATCAGAAGGAGTCTATGAGTATGTATAGAAAGCCCAAGATCGAGGACTCTTTGGCCAGAAACATGTTCAGTAGGTCAAAAGGGGACCTCTGAATAGCTGATTTATCATCAGAAAGAGTCTATAACTTTATATAGTTTAAAAAATGTGTTGACCAGAAATAAGTTCAAAAGGTCAGATATGGACATCTATATGGCTTATGAACCATCTGAAGGAATCTATGACTATGTATAGAAAGCCCAAGATTGAGGACTCTTTGGCCAGAAACATGTTCAGTGGTTCAAAAGGGGCCCTCTGTAAAGCTGATTTATCATCAAAAGGAGTCTATAACTTTATATAGTTTAAAAAATGTGTTGACCAGAAATAAGTTCAAAAGGTCAGATATGGACATCTATATGGCTTATGAACCATCTGAAGGAATCTATGACTATGTATAGAAAGCCCAAGATTGAGGACTCTTTGGCCAGAAACATGTTCAGTGGTTCAAAAGGGGCCCTCTGTAAAGCTGATTTATCATCAAAAGGAGTCTATAACTTTATATAGTTTGAATTTTTTTAGGACACTTTGACCACAAATAAGTTCAAAAGGTCAGATATGGACATCTGTATGGCTTATGAAGCATCAGAAGGAATCTAGGAGTATGTATAGAAAGCATAAGATCAAGGACTCTTTGGCCAGAAACATGTTCAGGAGGTCAAAAGGGGAACTCTGTATAGCTGATTTATCATCAAAAGGAGTCTTTAACTTTATATAGTTTGAATTTTTTTTAGGAGACTTTGACCACAGATAAGTTCAAAAGGTCAGATATGGACATCTATATGGCTTATGAAGCACCAGAAGGAGTCTATGAGTATGTATAGAAATCCCAAGATCGAGGACTCTTTGGCCAGAAACATGTTCAGGAGGTCAAAAGGGGACCTCTGTATAGCTGACTTATCATCACAAGGAGTCTATAACTTTATATAGTTAGAATTTTTTTTAGGACACTTTGACCACAAATAAGTTCAAAAGGTCAGATATGGACATCTATATGGCTTATGAGGCATCAGAAGGAGTCTATGAGAATGTATAGAAAGCATAAGATCGAGGACTCCTTTGCCAGAAATATGTTCAGTAGTTCAAAAGGGGCCCTCTGTAAAGCTGATTTATCATCAAAAGGAGTCTATAACTTTATATAGTTTGAATTTTTTTTTAGGACACTTTGACCACAAATAAGTCAAAAGGTCAGATATGGACATCTATATGGCTTATGAGGCATCAGAAGAAGTCTATGAGTATGTACAGAAAGCATAAGATCGAGGACTCTTTGGCCAGAAATATGTTCAGTAGGTCAAAAGGGGACCTCTGAATAGCTGATTTATCATCAGAAAGAGTCTATAACTTTATATAGTTTAAAAAATTTGATGACCAGAAATAAGTTCAAAAGGTCAGATATGGACATCTATATGGCTTATGAAGCATCAGAAGGAGTCTATGAGTATGTATAGAAAGCCCAAGATCGAGGACTCTTTGGCCAGAAATATGTAGAGGAGGTCAAAAGGGGACCTCTGTATAGCTGATTTATCATCAAAAGGAGTCTATAACTTTCTATTGTTTGAAATATTTTGAGGACACTTTGACCACAAATAAGTTCAAAAGGTCAGATATGGACATCTATATGGCTTATGAGGCATCAGAAGGAGTCTATGAGTATGTATAGAAAGCATAAGATCGAGGACTCTTTGGCCAGAAACATGTTCAGGAGGTCAAAAGGGGACCTCTGTATAGCTGATTTATCATCAAAAGAAGTCTATAACTTTATATAGTTTGAATTTTTTTTAGGACACTTTGACCACAAATAAGTTCAAAAGGTCAGATATGGACATCTATATGGCTTATGAAGCACCAGAAGGAGTCTATGAGTATGTATAGAAATCCCAAGATCGAGGACTCTTTGGCCAGAAATATGTTCAGTAGGTCAAAAGGACTCTGAATAGCTGATTTATCATCAGAAAGAGTCTATAACTTCATATAGTTTAAAAAATTTGATGACCAGAAATAAGTTCAAAAGGTCAGATATGGACATCTATATGGCTTATGAAGCACCAGAAGGAGTCTATGAGTATGTATAGAAATCCCAAGATCGAGAACTCTTTGGCCAGAAACATGTTCAGGAGGTCAAAAGGGGACCTCTGTATAGCTGACTTATCATCAAAAGGAGTCTATAACCTTAAATAGTTTGAATTTTTTTTAGGAAACTTTGACCACAAATAAGTTCAAAAGGTCAGATATGGACATCTATATGGCTTATGAAGCATCAGAAGGAGTCTATGAGTATGTATAGAAAGCCCAAGATCGAGGACTCTTTGGCCAGAAACATGTTCAGTAGGTCAAAAGGGGACCTCTGAATAGCTGATTTATCATCAGAAAGAGTCTATAACTTTATATAGTTTAAAAAATGTGTTGACCAGAAATAAGTTCAAAAGGTCAGATATGGACATCTATATGGCTTATGAACCATCTGAAGGAATCTATGACTATGTATAGAAAGCCCAAGATTGAGGACTCTTTGGCCAGAAACATGTTCAGTGGTTCAAAAGGGGCCCTCTGTAAAGCTGATTTATCATCAAAAGGAGTCTATAACTTTATATAGTTTGAATTTTTTTAGGACACTTTGACCACAAATAAGTTCAAAAGGTCAGATATGGACATCTGTATGGCTTATGAAGCATCAGAAGGAATCTAGGAGTATGTATAGAAAGCATAAGATCAAGGACTCTTTGGCCAGAAACATGTTCAGGAGGTCAAAAGGGGAACTCTGTATAGCTGATTTATCATCAAAAGGAGTCTTTAACTTTATATAGTTTGAATTTTTTTTAGGAGACTTTGACCACAGATAAGTTCAAAAGGTCAGATATGGACATCTATATGGCTTATGAAGCACCAGAAGGAGTCTATGAGTATGTATAGAAATCCCAAGATCGAGGACTCTTTGGCCAGAAACATGTTCAGGAGGTCAAAAGGGGACCTCTGTATAGCTGACTTATCATCAAAAGGAGTCTATAACTTTATATAGTTTGAATTTTTTTTAGGACACTTTGACCACAAATAAGTCAAAAGGTCAGATATGGACATCTATATGGCTTATGAAGCATCAGAAGGAGTCTATGAGTATGTATAGAAAGCCCAAGATCGAGGACTCTTTGGCCAGAAATATGTAGAGGAGGTCAAAAGGGGACCTCTGTATAGCTGATTTATCATCAAAAGGAGTCTATAACTTTCTATTGTTTGAAATATTTTGAGGACACTTTGACCACAAATAAGTTCAAAAGGTCAGATATGGACATCTATATGGCTTATGAGGCATCAGAAGGAGTCTATGAGTATGTATAGAAAGCATAAGATCGAGGACTCTTTGGCCAGAAACATGTTCAGGAGGTCAAAAGGGGACCTCTGTATAGCTGATTTATCATCAAAAGAAGTCTATAACTTTATATAGTTTGAATTTTTTTTAGGACACTTTGACCACAAATAAGTTCAAAAGGTCAGATATGGACATCTATATGGCTTATGAAGCACCAGAAGGAGTCTATGAGTATGTATAGAAATCCCAAGATCGAGGACTCTTTGGCCAGAAATATGTTCAGTAGGTCAAAAGGACTCTGAATAGCTGATTTATCATCAGAAAGAGTCTATAACTTCATATAGTTTAAAAAATTTGATGACCAGAAATAAGTTCAAAAGGTCAGATATGGACATCTATATGGCTTATGAAGCACCAGAAGGAGTCTATGAGTATGTATAGAAATCCCAAGATCGAGAACTCTTTGGCCAGAAACATGTTCAGGAGGTCAAAAGGGGACCTCTGTATAGCTGACTTATCATCAAAAGGAGTCTATAACCTTAAATAGTTTGAATTTTTTTTAGGAAACTTTGACCACAAATAAGTTCAAAAGGTCAGATATGGACATCTATATGGCTTATGAAGCATCAGAAGGAGTCTATGAGTATGTATAGAAAGCCCAAGATCGAGGACTCTTTGGCCAGAAACATGTTCAGTAGGTCAAAAGGGGACCTCTGAATAGCTGATTTATCATCAGAAAGAGTCTATAACTTTATATAGTTTAAAAAATGTGTTGACCAGAAATAAGTTCAAAAGGTCAGATATGGACATCTATATGGCTTATGAACCATCTGAAGGAATCTATGACTATGTATAGAAAGCCCAAGATTGAGGACTCTTTGGCCAGAAACATGTTCAGTGGTTCAAAAGGGGCCCTCTGTAAAGCTGATTTATCATCAAAAGGAGTCTATAACTTTATATAGTTTGAATTTTTTTAGGACACTTTGACCACAAATAAGTTCAAAAGGTCAGATATGGACATCTGTATGGCTTATGAAGCATCAGAAGGAATCTAGGAGTATGTATAGAAAGCATAAGATCAAGGACTCTTTGGCCAGAAACATGTTCAGGAGGTCAAAAGGGGAACTCTGTATAGCTGATTTATCATCAAAAGGAGTCTTTAACTTTATATAGTTTGAATTTTTTTTAGGAGACTTTGACCACAGATAAGTTCAAAAGGTCAGATATGGACATCTATATGGCTTATGAAGCACCAGAAGGAGTCTATGAGTATGTATAGAAATCCCAAGATCGAGGACTCTTTGGCCAGAAACATGTTCAGGAGGTCAAAAGGGGACCTCTGTATAGCTGACTTATCATCAAAAGGAGTCTATAACTTTATATAGTTTGAATTTTTTTTTAGGACACTTTGACCACAAATAAGTCAAAAGGTCAGATATGGACATCTATATGGCTTATGAAGCATCAGAAGGAGTCTATGAGTATGTATAGAAAGCCCAAGATCGAGGACTCTTTGGCCAGAAATATGTAGAGGAGGTCAAAAGGGGACCTCTGTATAGCTGATTTATCATCAAAAGGAGTCTATAACTTTCTATTGTTTGAAATATTTTGAGGACACTTTGACCACAAATAAGTTCAAAAGGTCAGATATGGACATCTATATGGCTTATGAGGCATCAGAAGGAGTCTATGAGTATGTATAGAAAGCATAAGATCGAGGACTCTTTGGCCAGAAACATGTTCAGGAGGTCAAAAGGGGACCTCTGTATAGCTGATTTATCATCAAAAGAAGTCTATAACTTTATATAGTTTGAATTTTTTTTTAGGACACTTTGACCACAAATAAGTTCAAAAGGTCAGATATGGACATCTATATGGCTTATGAAGCACCAGAAGGAGTCTATGAGTATGTATAGAAATCCCAAGATCGAGGACTCTTTGGCCAGAAATATGTTCAGTAGGTCAAAAGGACTCTGAATAGCTGATTTATCATCAGAAAGAGTCTATAACTTCATATAGTTTAAAAAATTTGATGACCAGAAATAAGTTCAAAAGGTCAGATATGGACATCTATATGGCTTATGAAGCACCAGAAGGAGTCTATGAGTATGTATAGAAATCCCAAGATCGAGAACTCTTTGGCCAGAAACATGTTCAGGAGGTCAAAAGGGGACCTCTGTATAGCTGACTTATCATCAAAAGGAGTCTATAACCTTAAATAGTTTGAATTTTTTTTAGGAAACTTTGACCACAAATAAGTTCAAAAGGTCAGATATGGACATCTATATGGCTTATGAAGCATCAGAAGGAGTCTATGAGTATGTATAGAAAGCCCAAGATCGAGGACTCTTTGGCCAGAAACATGTTCAGTAGGTCAAAAGGGGACCTCTGAATAGCTGATTTATCATCAGAAAGAGTCTATAACTTTATATAGTTTAAAAAATGTGTTGACCAGAAATAAGTTCAAAAGGTCAGATATGGACATCTATATGGCTTATGAACCATCTGAAGGAATCTATGACTATGTATAGAAAGCCCAAGATTGAGGACTCTTTGGCCAGAAACATGTTCAGTGGTTCAAAAGGGGCCCTCTGTAAAGCTGATTTATCATCAAAAGGAGTCTATAACTTTATATAGTTTGAATTTTTTTAGGACACTTTGACCACAAATAAGTTCAAAAGGTCAGATATGGACATCTGTATGGCTTATGAAGCATCAGAAGGAATCTAGGAGTATGTATAGAAAGCATAAGATCAAGGACTCTTTGGCCAGAAACATGTTCAGGAGGTCAAAAGGGGAACTCTGTATAGCTGATTTATCATCAAAAGGAGTCTTTAACTTTATATAGTTTGAATTTTTTTTAGGAGACTTTGACCACAGATAAGTTCAAAAGGTCAGATATGGACATCTATATGGCTTATGAAGCACCAGAAGGAGTCTATGAGTATGTATAGAAATCCCAAGATCGAGGACTCTTTGGCCAGAAACATGTTCAGGAGGTCAAAAGGGGACCTCTGTATAGCTGACTTATCATCAAAAGGAGTCTATAACTTTATATAGTTTGAATTTTTTTTTAGGACACTTTGACCACAAATAAGTCAAAAGGTCAGATATGGACATCTATATGGCTTATGAAGCATCAGAAGGAGTCTATGAGTATGTATAGAAAGCCCAAGATCGAGGACTCTTTGGCCAGAAATATGTAGAGGAGGTCAAAAGGGGACCTCTGTATAGCTGATTTATCATCAAAAGGAGTCTATAACTTTCTATTGTTTGAAATATTTTGAGGACACTTTGACCACAAATAAGTTCAAAAGGTCAGATATGGACATCTATATGGCTTATGAGGCATCAGAAGGAGTCTATGAGTATGTATAGAAAGCATAAGATCGAGGACTCTTTGGCCAGAAACATGTTCAGGAGGTCAAAAGGGGACCTCTGTATAGCTGATTTATCATCAAAAGAAGTCTATAACTTTATATAGTTTGAATTTTTTTTAGGACACTTTGACCACAAATAAGTTCAAAAGGTCAGATATGGACATCTATATGGCTTATGAAGCACCAGAAGGAGTCTATGAGTATGTATAGAAATCCCAAGATCGAGGACTCTTTGGCCAGAAATATGTTCAGTAGGTCAAAAGGACTCTGAATAGCTGATTTATCATCAGAAAGAGTCTATAACTTCATATAGTTTAAAAAATTTGATGACCAGAAATAAGTTCAAAAGGTCAGATATGGACATCTATATGGCTTATGAAGCACCAGAAGGAGTCTATGAGTATGTATAGAAATCCCAAGATCGAGAACTCTTTGGCCAGAAACATGTTCAGGAGGTCAAAAGGGGACCTCTGTATAGCTGACTTATCATCAAAAGGAGTCTATAACCTTAAATAGTTTGAATTTTTTTTAGGAAACTTTGACCACAAATAAGTTCAAAAGGTCAGATATGGACATCTATATGGCTTATGAAGCATCAGAAGGAGTCTATGAGTATGTATAGAAAGCCCAAGATCGAGGACTCTTTGGCCAGAAACATGTTCAGTAGGTCAAAAGGGGACCTCTGAATAGCTGATTTATCATCAGAAAGAGTCTATAACTTTATATAGTTTAAAAAATGTGTTGACCAGAAATAAGTTCAAAAGGTCAGATATGGACAGCTATATGGCTTATGAACCATCTGAAGGAATCTATGACTATGTATAGAAAGCCCAAGATTGAGGACTCTTTGGCCAGAAACATGTTCAGTGGTTCAAAAGGGGCCCTCTGTAAAGCTGATTTATCATCAAAAGGAGTCTATAACTTTATATAGTTTAAAAAATGTGTTGACCAGAAATAAGTTCAAAAGGTCAGATATGGACATCTATATGGCTTATGAACCATCTGAAGGAATCTATGACTATGTATAGAAAGCCCAAGATTGAGGACTCTTTGGCCAGAAACATGTTCAGTGGTTCAAAAGGGGCCCTCTGTAAAGCTGATTTATCATCAAAAGGAGTCTATAACTTTATATAGTTTGAATTTTTTTAGGACACTTTGACCACAAATAAGTTCAAAAGGTCAGATATGGACATCTGTATGGCTTATGAAGCATCAGAAGGAATCTAGGAGTATGTATAGAAAGCATAAGATCAAGGACTCTTTGGCCAGAAACATGTTCAGGAGGTCAAAAGGGGAACTCTGTATAGCTGATTTATCATCAAAAGGAGTCTTTAACTTTATATAGTTTGAATTTTTTTTAGGAGACTTTGACCACAGATAAGTTCAAAAGGTCAGATATGGACATCTATATGGCTTATGAAGCACCAGAAGGAGTCTATGAGTATGTATAGAAATCCCAAGATCGAGGACTCTTTGCCAGAAATATGTTCAGTAGTTCAAAAGGGGCCCTCTGTAAAGCTGATTTATCATCAAAAGGAGTCTATAACTTTATATAGTTTGAATTTTTTTTTAGGACACTTTGACCACAAATAAGTCAAAAGGTCAGATATGGACATCTATATGGCTTATGAGGCATCAGAAGAAGTCTATGAGTATGTACAGAAAGCATAAGATCGAGGACTCTTTGGCCAGAAATATGTTCAGTAGGTCAAAAGGGGACCTCTGAATAGCTGATTTATCATCAGAAAGAGTCTATAACTTTATATAGTTTAAAAAATTTGATGATCAGAAATAAGTTCAAAAGGTCAGATATGGACATCTATATGGCTTATGAAGCATCAGATGGAGTCTATGAGTATGTATAGAAAGCCCAAGATCGAGGACTCTTTGGCCAGAAATATGTAGAGGAGGTCAAAAGGGGACCTCTGTATAGCTGATTTATCATCAAAAGGAGTCTATAACTTTCTATTGTTTGAAATATTTTGAGGACACTTTGACCACAAATAAGTTCAAAAGGTCAGATATGGACATCTATATGGCTTATGAGGCATCAGAAGGAGTCTATGAGTATGTATAGAAAGCATAAGATCGAGGACTCTTTGGCCAGAAACATGTTCAGGAGGTCAAAAGGGGACCTCTGTATAGCTGATTTATCATCAAAAGAAGTCTATAACTTTATATAGTTTGAATTTTTTTTAGGACACTTTGACCACAAATAAGTTCAAAAGGTCAGATATGGACATCTATATGGCTTATGAAGCACCAGAAGGAGTCTATGAGTATGTATAGAAATCCCAAGATCGAGGACTCTTTGGCCAGAAATATGTTCAGTAGGTCAAAAGGACTCTGAATAGCTGATTTATCATCAGAAAGAGTCTATAACTTCATATAGTTTAAAAAATTTGATGACCAGAAATAAGTTCAAAAGGTCAGATATGGACATCTATATGGCTTATGAAGCACCAGAAGGAGTCTATGAGTATGTATAGAAATCCCAAGATCGAGAACTCTTTGGCCAGAAACATGTTCAGGAGGTCAAAAGGGGACCTCTGTATAGCTGACTTATCATCAAAAGGAGTCTATAACCTTAAATAGTTTGAATTTTTTTTAGGAAACTTTGACCACAAATAAGTTCAAAAGGTCAGATATGGACATCTATATGGCTTATGAAGCATCAGAAGGAGTCTATGAGTATGTATAGAAAGCCCAAGATCGAGGACTCTTTGGCCAGAAACATGTTCAGTAGGTCAAAAGGGGACCTCTGAATAGCTGATTTATCATCAGAAAGAGTCTATAACTTTATATAGTTTAAAAAATGTGTTGACCAGAAATAAGTTCAAAAGGTCAGATATGGACATCTATATGGCTTATGAACCATCTGAAGGAATCTATGACTATGTATAGAAAGCCCAAGATTGAGGACTCTTTGGCCAGAAACATGTTCAGTGGTTCAAAAGGGGCCCTCTGTAAAGCTGATTTATCATCAAAAGGAGTCTATAACTTTATATAGTTTGAATTTTTTTAGGACACTTTGACCACAAATAAGTTCAAAAGGTCAGATATGGACATCTGTATGGCTTATGAAGCATCAGAAGGAATCTAGGAGTATGTATAGAAAGCATAAGATCAAGGACTCTTTGGCCAGAAACATGTTCAGGAGGTCAAAAGGGGAACTCTGTATAGCTGATTTATCATCAAAAGGAGTCTTTAACTTTATATAGTTTGAATTTTTTTTAGGAGACTTTGACCACAGATAAGTTCAAAAGGTCAGATATGGACATCTATATGGCTTATGAAGCACCAGAAGGAGTCTATGAGTATGTATAGAAATCCCAAGATCGAGGACTCTTTGGCCAGAAACATGTTCAGGAGGTCAAAAGGGGACCTCTGTATAGCTGACTTATCATCAAAAGGAGTCTATAACTTTATATAGTTTGAATTTTTTTTTAGGACACTTTGACCACAAATAAGTCAAAAGGTCAGATATGGACATCTATATGGCTTATGAAGCATCAGAAGGAGTCTATGAGTATGTATAGAAAGCCCAAGATCGAGGACTCTTTGGCCAGAAATATGTAGAGGAGGTCAAAAGGGGACCTCTGTATAGCTGATTTATCATCAAAAGGAGTCTATAACTTTCTATTGTTTGAAATATTTTGAGGACACTTTGACCACAAATAAGTTCAAAAGGTCAGATATGGACATCTATATGGCTTATGAGGCATCAGAAGGAGTCTATGAGTATGTATAGAAAGCATAAGATCGAGGACTCTTTGGCCAGAAACATGTTCAGGAGGTCAAAAGGGGACCTCTGTATAGCTGATTTATCATCAAAAGAAGTCTATAACTTTATATAGTTTGAATTTTTTTTAGGACACTTTGACCACAAATAAGTTCAAAAGGTCAGATATGGACATCTATATGGCTTATGAAGCACCAGAAGGAGTCTATGAGTATGTATAGAAATCCCAAGATCGAGGACTCTTTGGCCAGAAATATGTTCAGTAGGTCAAAAGGACTCTGAATAGCTGATTTATCATCAGAAAGAGTCTATAACTTCATATAGTTTAAAAAATTTGATGACCAGAAATAAGTTCAAAAGGTCAGATATGGACATCTATATGGCTTATGAAGCACCAGAAGGAGTCTATGAGTATGTATAGAAATCCCAAGATCGAGGACTCTTTGGCCAGAAACATGTTCAGGAGGTCAAAAGGGGACCTCTGTATAGCTGACTTATCATCAAAAGGAGTCTATAACTTTATATAGTTTGAATTTTTTTTTAGGACACTTTGACCACAAATAAGTCAAAAGGTCAGATATGGACATCTATATGGCTTATGAAGCATCAGAAGGAGTCTATGAGTATGTATAGAAAGCCCAAGATCGAGGACTCTTTGGCCAGAAATATGTAGAGGAGGTCAAAAGGGGACCTCTGTATAGCTGATTTATCATCAAAAGGAGTCTATAACTTTCTATTGTTTGAAATATTTTGAGGACACTTTGACCACAAATAAGTTCAAAAGGTCAGATATGGACATCTATATGGCTTATGAGGCATTAGAAGGAGTCTATGAGTATGTATAGAAAGCATAAGATCGAGGACTCTTTGGCCAGAAACATGTTCAGGAGGTCAAAAGGGGACCTCTGTATAGCTGATTTATCATCAAAAGAAGTCTATAACTTTATATAGTTTGAATTTTTTTTAGGACACTTTGACCACAAATAAGTTCAAAAGGTCAGATATGGACATCTATATGGCTTATGAAGCACCAGAAGGAGTCTATGAGTATGTATAGAAATCCCAAGATCGAGGACTCTTTGGCCAGAAATATGTTCAGTAGGTCAAAAGGACTCTGAATAGCTGATTTATCATCAGAAAGAGTCTATAACTTCATATAGTTTAAAAAATTTGATGACCAGAAATAAGTTCAAAAGGTCAGATATGGACATCTATATGGCTTATGAAGCACCAGAAGGAGTCTATGAGTATGTATAGAAATCCCAAGATCGAGAACTCTTTGGCCAGAAACATGTTCAGGAGGTCAAAAGGGGACCTCTGTATAGCTGACTTATCATCAAAAGGAGTCTATAACCTTAAATAGTTTGAATTTTTTTTAGGAAACTTTGACCACAAATAAGTTCAAAAGGTCAGATATGGACATCTATATGGCTTATGAAGCATCAGAAGGAGTCTATGAGTATGTATAGAAAGCCCAAGATCGAGGACTCTTTGGCCAGAAACATGTTCAGTAGGTCAAAAGGGGACCTCTGAATAGCTGATTTATCATCAGAAAGAGTCTATAACTTTATATAGTTTAAAAAATGTGTTGACCAGAAATAAGTTCAAAAGGTCAGATATGGACAGCTATATGGCTTATGAACCATCTGAAGGAATCTATGACTATGTATAGAAAGCCCAAGATTGAGGACTCTTTGGCCAGAAACATGTTCAGTGGTTCAAAAGGGGCCCTCTGTAAAGCTGATTTATCATCAAAAGGAGTCTATAACTTTATATAGTTTAAAAAATGTGTTGACCAGAAATAAGTTCAAAAGGTCAGATATGGACATCTATATGGCTTATGAACCATCTGAAGGAATCTATGACTATGTATAGAAAGCCCAAGATTGAGGACTCTTTGGCCAGAAACATGTTCAGTGGTTCAAAAGGGGCCCTCTGTAAAGCTGATTTATCATCAAAAGGAGTCTATAACTTTATATAGTTTGAATTTTTTTAGGACACTTTGACCACAAATAAGTTCAAAAGGTCAGATATGGACATCTGTATGGCTTATGAAGCATCAGAAGGAATCTAGGAGTATGTATAGAAAGCATAAGATCAAGGACTCTTTGGCCAGAAACATGTTCAGGAGGTCAAAAGGGGAACTCTGTATAGCTGATTTATCATCAAAAGGAGTCTTTAACTTTATATAGTTTGAATTTTTTTTAGGAGACTTTGACCACAGATAAGTTCAAAAGGTCAGATATGGACATCTATATGGCTTATGAAGCACCAGAAGGAGTCTATGAGTATGTATAGAAATCCCAAGATCGAGGACTCTTTGGCCAGAAACATGTTCAGGAGGTCAAAAGGGGACCTCTGTATAGCTGACTTATCATCAAAAGGAGTCTATAACTTTATATAGTTAGAATTTTTTTTAGGACACTTTGACCACAAATAAGTTCAAAAGGTCAGATATGGACATCTATATGGCTTATGAGGCATCAGAAGAAGTCTATGAGTATGTACAGAAAGCATAAGATCGAGGACTCTTTGGCCAGAAATATGTTCAGTAGGTCAAAAGGGGACCTCTGAATAGCTGATTTATCATCAGAAAGAGTCTATAACTTTATATAGTTTAAAAAATTTGATGACCAGAAATAAGTTCAAAAGGTCAGATATGGACATCTATATGGCTTATGAAGCATCAGAAGGAGTCTATGAGTATGTATAGAAAGCCCAAGATCGAGGACTCTTTGGCCAGAAATATGTAGAGGAGGTCAAAAGGGGACCTCTGTATAGCTGATTTATCATCAAAAGGAGTCTATAACTTTCTATTGTTTGAAATATTTTGAGGACACTTTGACCACAAATAAGTTCAAAAGGTCAGATATGGACATCTATATGGCTTATGAGGCATCAGAAGGAGTCTATGAGTATGTATAGAAAGCATAAGATCGAGGACTCTTTGGCCAGAAACATGTTCAGGAGGTCAAAAGGGGACCTCTGTATAGCTGATTTATCATCAAAAGAAGTCTATAACTTTATATAGTTTGAATTTTTTTTAGGACACTTTGACCACAAATAAGTTCAAAAGGTCAGATATGGACATCTATATGGCTTATGAAGCACCAGAAGGAGTCTATGAGTATGTATAGAAATCCCAAGATCGAGGACTCTTTGGCCAGAAATATGTTCAGTAGGTCAAAAGGACTCTGAATAGCTGATTTATCATCAGAAAGAGTCTATAACTTCATATAGTTTAAAAAATTTGATGACCAGAAATAAGTTCAAAAGGTCAGATATGGACATCTATATGGCTTATGAAGCACCAGAAGGAGTCTATGAGTATGTATAGAAATCCCAAGATCGAGAACTCTTTGGCCAGAAACATGTTCAGGAGGTCAAAAGGGGACCTCTGTATAGCTGACTTATCATCAAAAGGAGTCTATAACCTTAAATAGTTTGAATTTTTTTTAGGAAACTTTGACCACAAATAAGTTCAAAAGGTCAGATATGGACATCTATATGGCTTATGAAGCATCAGAAGGAGTCTATGAGTATGTATAGAAAGCCCAAGATCGAGGACTCTTTGGCCAGAAACATGTTCAGTAGGTCAAAAGGGGACCTCTGAATAGCTGATTTATCATCAGAAAGAGTCTATAACTTTATATAGTTTAAAAAATGTGTTGACCAGAAATAAGTTCAAAAGGTCAGATATGGACATCTATATGGCTTATGAACCATCTGAAGGAATCTATGACTATGTATAGAAAGCCCAAGATTGAGGACTCTTTGGCCAGAAACATGTTCAGTGGTTCAAAAGGGGCCCTCTGTAAAGCTGATTTATCATCAAAAGGAGTCTATAACTTTATATAGTTTGAATTTTTTTAGGACACTTTGACCACAAATAAGTTCAAAAGGTCAGATATGGACATCTGTATGGCTTATGAAGCATCAGAAGGAATCTAGGAGTATGTATAGAAAGCATAAGATCAAGGACTCTTTGGCCAGAAACATGTTCAGGAGGTCAAAAGGGGAACTCTGTATAGCTGATTTATCATCAAAAGGAGTCTTTAACTTTATATAGTTTGAATTTTTTTTAGGAGACTTTGACCACAGATAAGTTCAAAAGGTCAGATATGGACATCTATATGGCTTATGAAGCACCAGAAGGAGTCTATGAGTATGTATAGAAATCCCAAGATCGAGGACTCTTTGGCCAGAAACATGTTCAGGAGGTCAAAAGGGGACCTCTGTATAGCTGACTTATCATCAAAAGGAGTCTATAACTTTATATAGTTTGAATTTTTTTTTAGGACACTTTGACCACAAATAAGTCAAAAGGTCAGATATGGACATCTATATGGCTTATGAAGCATCAGAAGGAGTCTATGAGTATGTATAGAAAGCCCAAGATCGAGGACTCTTTGGCCAGAAATATGTAGAGGAGGTCAAAAGGGGACCTCTGTATAGCTGATTTATCATCAAAAGGAGTCTATAACTTTCTATTGTTTGAAATATTTTGAGGACACTTTGACCACAAATAAGTTCAAAAGGTCAGATATGGACATCTATATGGCTTATGAGGCATCAGAAGGAGTCTATGAGTATGTATAGAAAGCATAAGATCGAGGACTCTTTGGCCAGAAACATGTTCAGGAGGTCAAAAGGGGACCTCTGAATAGCTGATTTATCATCAGAAAGAGTCTATAACTTCATATAGTTTAAAAAATTTGATGACCAGAAATAAGTTCAAAAGGTCAGTTATGGACATCTATATGGCTTATGAAGCATCAGAAGGAGTCTATGAGTATGTATAGAAAGCCCAAGATCGAGGACTCTTTGGCCAGAAACATGTTCAGGAGGTCAAAAGGGGACCTCTGTATAGCTGACTTATCATCAAAAGGAGTCTATAACTTTATATAGTTAGAATTTTTTTTAGGACACTTTGACCACAAATAAGTTCAAAAGGTCAGATATGGACATCTATATGGCTTATGAGGCATCAGAAGGAGTCTATGAGAATGTATAGAAAGCATAAGATCGAGGACTCTTTTGCCAGAAATATGTTCAGTAGTTCAAAAGGGGCCCTCTGTATAGCTGACTTATCATCAGAAAGAGTCTATAACTTTATATAGTTTAAAAAATGTGTTGACCAGAAATAAGTTCAAAAGGTCAGATATGGACATCTATATGGCTTATGTAACATTAGAAGGAGTCTATGAGTATGTATAGAAAGGTCAAGATCGAGAACTCTATGGCCAAAAATATATTCCTTTGGTCAAATATGGACTTCTGTATGGCTGATTTAACATCAGAAGGAGTCTATTTGTGTATATTATAAACTTATAGACTCTTTCTGATGTTAAATCAGCCATATAGAGGTGCATATTTGACCAATTGAACTTATTTCTGGTCAAAGGACTCTTTTGCCAAAAATATGTTCAATCAGTCAAATATGGACTACTGTCTGGCTTACTAAACATAGAAGACTGACTTCTTGTGATGTTATATAAGACAAGAGGGACCTCTGTAGGCCTGATTTGACACATGACATATGTGCATTAGCATTGCACAATAACTAACTTATTCATTTATTCTTTTAAGGGAAATGATTGCATTTTCCTCTTGCATTACAATGCATAGAATAAACTACTTCATACCTCATGTGCAATGAAAACATAACATGAGTGTTGCATTGCACAAACGATCTAAGAATTAGCGTTGAATAATAATGTATTATTATTATATCTAACTATATCAGTTAGGTATTTTATGCAGTGGAATGTAGATAGTTGAGATAGTTATTGTATGTTTGTGATGCACTCATAGCTTTATATGTTATTCTTCAATGCACAAGTTTGATCTTGTGTGAAATGCAATGCAATAGCACATATTGTATTTCCTCAAAGCAAAACGCAATGTAGTTTGGGAATGAGTTACTTCTGGTGTGTAATGCAATGCAAGAAGTGCATAGCCTATATGTTATTCTTCAATGCACAACGTTAGATCGTTAGCGCAATGCAATGCAACAACACACGTTATGTCTTTAATCAACATGGGAATGAGGTAGTTCTGGTGTGCAATACAATGAAATGCAAAAAGTGCATAACTTATGTTATTCTTGAGTGCACAACCTTAGATCGTTTGTGCAATGCAATGCAACAACACACATATAATCTCTTTAATGAACATGGGAATGGTTAAGTTCTAGTGTGCAATGCAATGCAAAAAGTGTATAACCATGTTATTCTTCAGTGCACAACGTTACATCGTTAGTGCAATGCAATGCAACAACATACATACCATCTCTTTAATGAACATGGGAATTGTTAAGTTCTAGTGTACAATGCAATGCAATGCAACCACAAACATTATCTCTTTAATGAACATGGGAATGATTTAGTTCTGATGTGCAATGCAATGCAATGCAAAAAGTGCATAACCTATATGTTTTTCTTTAGTGCTCAACGTTAGATCGTTTGTGCAATAAAATGCAATGCAATGCATTTTCAACAACACACGTTATCTCTTTAATGACCATGGGAATGATTTAGTAGTCTGGTATATGCAATGCAATGCGAAAAGTGCATAACTTATATGTTAATCTTCAGTGCACAACGTTAGATCGTTAGTGCAATGCAATGCAACAACACACATACCATCTCTTTAATTAACATGGGAATGGTTAAGTTCTAGTGTGCAATGTAATGCAATGCAAAAAGTGCATAACCTATATGTTATTCTTCAGAGCACAAAGTTAGATCGTTAGTGCAATGCAATGCAATGCAATGCAATGCAATGCAATGCAATGCAGTACAAGGCATTGCAAATCAATGCAATGCAATGCAACAACACACATAATGTCTTTAATCAACATGGGAATGAGGTAGTTCTGGTGTGCAATGCAATGAAATGCAAAAAGTGCATAAACTATATGTTATTCTTGAGTGCACAACGTTACATCGCTAGTGCAATGCAATGCAATGCACCAACAAACGTTATCTCTTTAATGAACATGGGAATGATTTAGGTGTGGTGTGCAATGAAATGCAAAAAGTGCATAACCTATATGTTATTATTTCGTGCACAAAGTTAGATCGTTAATGCAATGCAATGCAATGCAATGCAATGCAAAGCATTGTAAATCAATGCAATGCAATGCAATGCAATGCAATTCAACAACACACATACCATCTCTATAATGAACTTGGGAATTATTTTGTTCTGGTGTGCAATGCAATGCAAAAAGAGCATAACCTATATGTTATTCTTCAGTGCACAACGTTAGATCGTTATGCAATGCAATGCAGTGCAAAGCAATGCAGTGCAATGCAATTCAATGCAAAGCAAAGCAAAGCAATGCAATGCAATGCAATGCAAAGCAATGCAAAGCAAATCAAATGCAAAGCAATGCAATGCAAAGCAATGCAATGCAATGCAATGCAAAGCAATGCATGCAAAGCAATGCAATGCAAAGCAAAGCAAAGCAAAGCAAAGCAAAGCAAAGCAAAGCAATGCAAAGCAATGCAAAGCAATACAATGCAATGCAACGCAACAACACACGTTATGTCTTTAATGAACATGGGAATGATTTAGTTCTGGTGTGCAATGCAATGCAATACGTGCATAACCTATATGTTATTCTTCAGTGCACAACGTTAGATCGTTAGTGCAATGCAATGCAATGCAATACAATGCAATGCAGTGCAAAGCAATGCAAATAAATGCAATGCAATGCAATATAGCAACCCCCGTTATGTTTTTAATCAACATGGGAATGAGGTAGTTCTAGTGTGCAATGCAATGCAAAAAGTGCATAACATATGTTATTCTTCAGTGCACAACGTTAGATCGTTAGTGCAATGCAATGGAGTGCAAAGCAAAGCAATGCAATGCAATGCAATGCAATGCAATGCAATGCAATGCAATGCAATGCAATGCAATGCAATGCAAAGCAAAGCAATGCAATGCAATGCAATGCAATGCAATGCAATTCAACAACACACATACCATCTCTATAATGAACTTGGGAATTATTTTGTTCTGGTGTGCAATGCAATGCGAAAAGAGAATAACCTATATGTTATTCTTCAGTGCACAATGTTAGATCGTTATGCAATGCAATGCAGTGCAAAGCAATGCAGTGCAATGTAATTCAATGCAATGCAAAGCAAAGCAATGCAATGCAATGCAATGCAATGCAATGCAATGCAATGCCATGCAATGCCATGCAATGCAATGCAATGCAATGCAATGCAATGCAATGCAATGCAAAGCAATGCAAAGCAATGCAAAGCAATGCAAAGCAATGCAAAGCAAAGCAATGCAAAGCAAAGCAATGCAAAGCAATGCAAAGCAATACAATGCAATGCAACGCAACTACCCCCGTTATGTTTTTAATCAACATGGGAATGAGGTAGTTCTAGTGTGCAATGCAATGCAAAAAGTGCATAACATATGTTATTCTTCAGTGCACAACGTTAGATCGTTAGTGCAATGCAATGGAGTGCAAAGCAAAGCAATGCAATGCAATGCAATGCAATGCAATGCAATGCAATGCAAAGCAATGCAATGAGAAGCAATGCAATGCCAAGCAATGCAATGCAATGCAATGCAATGCAATGCAATGCAAAGCAAAGCAATGCGAAGCAATGCAATGCAATGCAATGCAATGCAATGCAAAGCAATGCAAAGCAATGCAAAGCAATGCAAAGCAATGCAAAGCAAAGCAATGCAAAGCAATGCAAAGCAATGCAAAGCAATGCAAAGCAATGCAAAGCAATGCAAAGCAATGCAAAGCAATGCAAAGCAATACAATGCAATGAAAAATACTTGTTATGTCTTTAATCAACATGGGAATGAGGTAGTTCTAGTGTGCAATGCAATGCAAAAAGTGCATAACATATATTATTCTTCAGTGCACAACGTTAGATCGTTAGTGCAATGCAATGGAGTGCAAAGCAAAGCAATGCAATGCAATGCAATGCAATGCAATGCAATGCAATGCAATTCAATGCAATGCAATGCAATGCAATGCAATGCATTGCAATGCAAAGCAAAGCAAAGCAATGCAATGCAATGCAATGAGAAGCAATGCAATGCAATGCAAAGCAAAGCAAAGCAAAGCAAAGCAAAGCAAAGCAATGCGAAGCAATGCAATGCAATGCAATGCAATGCAATGCAAAGCAATGCAATGCAAAGCAAAGCAATGCAAAGCAATGCAAAGCAATGAAAAACACTTGTTATGTCTTTAATCAACATGGGAATGAGGTAATTCTGGTGTGCAATGCAATGCGATAAGTGCATAACCTATATGTTATTATTCTTCAGTGCACAACGTTAGATCGTTAGTGCAATGCAATGCAGTGCAAAGCAATGCAAATCAATGCAATGCAATACAATGCAATGCAACAACACACGTTATGTCTTTAATGAACATGGGAATGATTTAGTTCTGGTTTGCAATGCAATGCAATGCGAAAAGTGCATAACCTATATGTTATTCTTCAGTGCACAACGTTAGATCGTTAGTGCAATGCAATGCAGTGCAAAGCAATGCAAATCAATGCAAATCAATGCAATGCAATACAATGCAATGCAACAACACACGTTATGTCTTTAATGAACATAGGAATGATTTAGTTCTGGTGTGCAATGCAATGCAAAAAGTGCATAACCTATATGTTATTCTTCAGTGCACAACGTTAGATCGTTAGCAAAAAGTGCACCAACAAACGTTGTCTCTTTACTGAACATGGGAATGATTTAGGTCTGGTGTGTAATGCAATGAAATGCAAAAAGTGCATAACCTATATGTTATTCTTTAGTGCACAAAGTTAGATCGTTAGTGCAATGCAATGCAATGCAATGCAATGCAATGAAATGCAATGCAATGAAATGCAATGCAACAACACACGTTATGTCTTTAATGAACATGGGAATGATTTAGTTCTGGTGTGCAATGCAATGCAAAAAGTTCATAACGTATATGTTATTGTTCAGTGCACAACGTTAGACCGTTAGTGTAATGCAATGCAATGCAATGCAGTGCAAAGCAAAGCTAAGCAATGCAAATCAATATAGTGCAATACAATGCAATGCAACAACACACGTTATGTCTTTAATCAACATGGGAATGAGGTAGTTCTGGTGTGCAATGCAATGCAAAAAGTGCATAACATATGTTATTCTTCAGTGCACAACGTTAGATCGTTAGTGCAATGCAATTCAATGCAATGCAATGCAATGCAATGCAACAACACACATATCATCTCTATAATGAACTTGGGAATGATTTTGTTCTGGTGTGCAATGCAATGCGAAATATGCATAACCTATAAGTTATTCTTCAGTGCACAACGTTAGATCGTTTGTGCAATGCAATTGCAACAACACATATGTTATCTCTTTAATGAACATGGCGAATGAGTTAGTTCTGGTGTGCAATGCAATGCAATGCGAAAAGAGCATAACCTATATGTTCTTCAGTGCACAACGTTAGATCTTTAGTGCAATGCAATGCAGTGCAAAGCAATGCAAATGAAAGTAATGCAATGCAATGTAATGCAACAACAAACGTTATGTCTTTAATCAACATGGGAATGAGGTAGTTCAGTTGTACAATGCAATGCAAAAAGTGCATAACCTATATGTTATTCTTCAGTGCACAACGTTAGATCGTTAATGCAATGCAATGCAATGCATCAACACACATATCATCTCTATAATGAACATGGGAATGATTTAGTTCTGGTGTGCAATGCAATGCGAAATATGCATAACCTATAAGTTATTCTTCAGTGCACAACGTTAGATCGTTTGTGCAATGCAATTGCAACAACACATATGTTATCTCTTTAATGAACATGGCGAATGAGTTAGTTCTGGTGTGCAATGCAATGCAATGCAAGAAGTGCATAGCCTATGTTATTCTTTAATGCACAACGTTAGATCGTGTGTGCAATGCAATGCAATGCAACAACACACGTTATCTTTGTAATGAACATGGCATTGAGTTAATTCTGTTGTGCAATGCAATGCAAGTAGTTCACAGACTATATGTTATTCTTCAATGCACAACGTTAGACAGTTTGTGCAAAGCAACAACACATATGTTATCTCTCTAATGAACAGGCATTGAGTTAGTTTTGGTGTGCAATGCAATGATTTAATGATGCTCAACGTTAGATCTTTTGTGCAGAGCACATACTGTTATATGAATGAGCTATACATAGGTACGCTTTTGACCTGCTGAACATATTTCTGGCCATAAAGACCTTAAACATGTTATATCATCCTAAAAAGGTCCAAATTTGACACTGATTTTTTTTCAATCCAAGGAGTACTCGAAACTTGACCTTACCATTTATACTCGTTGACTTTTTCTGATGTTACGTCAGCCATAAAGAAGTCCATAATTGACCCAAGGAACATATTTTTGGCCAAAGAGTCCTCGATCTTGGGCTTTAATCCAACTATAGTCCAACTCCTTCTGATGCTTCATAAGCCATATAGATGTCCATATCTGACCTTTTGAACTTATTTCTGGTCAAAGTGTCCTCAAAAGTTTTCAAACTATAGAAAGTTAAAGTCTCCTTTTGATGATAAATCAGCTATACAGAGGGCCCCATTTGACCTCCAGAACATATTTCTGGCAAAAGAGTCCTTGATCTTGGGCTTTCTATACATACTCATAGACGCCTTCTGATGCGTCATAATCCATATAGATGTCCATATCTGACCTTTTGAACTTATTTGTGGTCAAAGTGTCCTCAAAATATTTCAAACTATAGAAAGTTATAGAATCCTTTTGATGATAAATCAGCTATACACAGGGGCCAGGGCCCCTTTTGACCTCCTAAACATATTTCTGGCCAAAGAGTCCTCGATCTTGGGCTTTCTATACATACTCATAGACTCCTTCTGATGATTCATAAGCCATATAGATGTCCATATCTGACCTTTTGAACTTATTTCTGATCAAAGTGTCCTCAAAATTTTTCAAACTATATAAAGTTATAGACTCCTTTTGATGATAAATCAGCTATACAGAGGTCCCCTTTTGACATCCTAAACATATTTCTGGCCAAACAGTCCTTGATCTTGGGCTTTCTATACATACTCATAGACTCCTTCTGATGCCTCATAAGCCATGTAGATGTCCATATCTGACCTTTTAAACATTTGTGGTCAAAGTGTCCTAACATTTTTTCAAACTATATAAAGTTATAGACTCTTTTTGATGGTAAATCAGCTATACAGAGGTCCCCTTTTGACATCCTAAACATATTTCTGGCCAAACAGTCCTTGATCTTGGGCTTTCTATACATACTCATAGACTCCTTCTGATGCTTCATAAGCCATATAGATGTCCATATCTGACTTTTTGAACTTATTTGTGGTCAAAGTGTCCTCAAAATTTTTCAAACTGTAGGAAGTTATAGACTCCTTTTGATGATAAATCAGCTATACAGAGGTCCCCTTTTGACCTCCTGAGCATATTTCTGGCCAAAGAGTCCTTGATCTTGGGCTTTCTATACATGCTCATAGACTCCTTCTGATGCTTCATAAGCCATATAGATGTCCATATCTGACCTTTTGAACTTATTTGTGGTCAAAGTGTCCTCAAAATTTTTCAAACTATAGAAAGTTATAGACTCCTTTCGATGATAAATCAGCTATACAGAGGTCCCCTTTTGACCTCTTGAACATATTTCTGGCCAAAGAGTCCTCGATCTTGGGCTTTCTATACATACTCATAGACTCCTTCTGATGATTCATAAGCCATATAGATGTCCATATCTGACATTTTGAACTTATTTGTGGTCAAAGTGTCCTAAAAAAAATTAAACTATATGAAGTTATAGACTCCTTTTGATGATAAATTAGCTATACAGAGGTCCCCTTTTGACCTCCTGAACATATTTCTGGCCAAAGAGTCCTCAATCTTGGGCTTTCTATACATACTCATAGACTCCTTCTGATGATTCATAAGCCATATAGATGTCCATATCTGACCTTTTGAACTTATTTGTGGTCAAAGTGTCCTCAAAATTTTTCAAACTATAGAAAGATATAGACTCCTTTCTGATGATAAATCAGCTATACAGAGGTCCCTTTTTGACCTCCTGAACATGTTTCTGGCCAAAGAGTCCTCGATCTTTAGCTTCCTATACATACTCATAGACTCCTTCTGATGCTTCATAAGCCATATAGATGTCAATATCTGACCTTTTGAACTTATTTGTGGTCAAAGTGTCCTGACATTTTTTCAAACTATAGAAAGTTATAGACTCCTTTTGATGATAAATAAGCTATACAGAGGTCCCCTTTTGACCTCCTGAACATATTTCTGGCCAAATAGTCCTCGATCTTGGGCTTTCTATACATACTCATAGACTCCTTCAGATGCTTCATAAGCCATATAGATTTCCATATCTGACATTTTGAACTTATTTGTGGTCAAAGTGTCCTAAAAAAAAATTCTAACTACATAAAGTTATAGACTCCTTTTGATGATAAATCAGCTATACAGAGGTCTTCTTTTGACCTCCTGAACATATTTCTGGCCAAAGAGTCCTCGATCTTGGGCTTTCTATACATACTCAAAGACTCCTTCTGATGATTCATAAGCCATATAGATGTCCATATCTGACTTTTTGAACTTATTTGTGGTCAAAGTGTCCTCAAAATTTTTCAAACTGTAGGAAGTTATAGACTCTTTTTGATGATAAATCAGCTATACAGAGGTCCCCTTTTGACCTCTTGAACATATTTCTGGCCAAAGAGTCCTCGATCTTGGGCTTTCTATACATACTCATAGACTCCTTCTGATGCTTCGTAAGACATATAGATGTCCATATCTGACCTTTTGAACTTATTTGTGGTCAAAGTGTCCTCAAAATTTTTCAAACTATGGAAAGTTATAGACTCCTTTTGATGATAAATCAGCTATACAGAGGGCCCCTTCTGACCTACTGAACATATTTCTGGCCAAAGAGTCCTTGATCTTGGGCTTTCTATACATACTCATAGACTCCTTCTGGTGCTTCATAAGCCATATAGATGTCCATATCTGACATTTTGAACTTATTTGTGGTCAAAGTGTCCTAAAAAAAATTAAACTATATGAAGTTATAGACTCCTTTTGATGATAAATCAGCTATACAGAGGTCCCCTTTTGACCTCTTGAACATATTTCTGGCCAAAGAGTCCTCGATCTTGGGCTTTCTATACATACTCATAGACTCCTTCTGATGATTCATAAGCCATATAGATGTCCATATCTGACATTTTGAACTTATTTGTGGTCAAAGTGTCCTAAAAAAAATTAAACTATATGAAGTTATAGACTCCTTTTGATGATAAATCAGCTATACAGAGGTCCCCTTTTGACCTCCTGAACATTTTTCTGGCCAAAGAGTCCTCGATCTTGGGCTTTCTATACATACTCATAGACTCCTTCTGATGATTCATAAGCCATATAGATGTCCTTATCTGACCTTTTGAACTTATTTGTGGTCAAAGTGTCCTAAAAAAAATTAAACTATATGAAATTATAGACTCCTTTTGATGATAAATCAGCTATACAGAGGTCCCCTTTTGACCTCCTGAACATATTTCTGGCCAAAGAGTCCTCGATCTTGGGCTTTTCAATACATACTCATAGACTCCTTCTGATGCTTCATAAGCCATATAGATGTCCATATGTGACTTTTTGAACTTATTTGTGGTCAAATTGTCCTCAAAATTTTTCAAACTATAGAAAGATATAGACTCCTTTCGATGATAAATCAGCTATACAGAGATCCCTTTTTGACCTCCTGAACATGTTTCTGGCCAAAGAGTCCTCGATCTTGAGCTTCCTATACATACTCATAGACTCCTTCTGATGCTTCATAAGCCATATAGATGTCAATATCTGACCTTTTGAACTTATATGTGGTCAAAGACTCCTGACATTTTTTCAAACTATAGAAAGTTATAGACTCCTTTTGATGATAAATAAGCTATACAGAGGTCCCCTTTTGACCTCCTGAACATATTTCTGGCCAAATAGTCCTCGATCTTGGGCTTTCTATACATACTCATAGACTCCTTCAGATGCTTCATAAGCCATATAGATTTCCATATCTGACATTTTGAACTTATTTGTGGTCAAAGTGTCCTAAAAAAAATTCTAACTATATAAAGTTATAGACTCCTTTTGATGATAAATAAGCTATACAGAGGTCCCCTTTTGACCTCCTGAACATATTTCTGGCCAAAGAGTCCTCGATCTTGGGCTTTCTATACATACTCATAGACTCCTTCTGATGCTTCATAAGCCATATAGATGTCCATATCTGACCTTTTGAACTTATTTGTGGTCAAAGTGTCCTCAAAATATTTCAAACTATAGAAAGTTATAGAATCCTTTTGATGATAAATCAGCTATACACAGGGGCCAGGGCCCCTTTTGACCTCCTAAACATATTTCTGGCCAAAGAGTCCTCGATCTTGGGCTTTCTATACATACTCATAGACTCCTTCTGATGATTCATAAGCCATATAGATGTCCATATCTGACCTTTTGAACTTATTTCTGATCAAAGTGTCCTCAAAATTTTTCAAACTATATAAAGTTATAGACTCCTTTTGATGATAAATCAGCTATACAGAGGTCCCCTTTTGACATTATAAACATATTTCTGGCCAAACAGTCCTTGATCTTGGGCTTTCTATACATACTCATAGACTCCTTCTGATGCCTCATAAGCCATGTAGATGTCCATATCTGACCTTTTAAACATTTGTGGTCAAAGTGTCCTAACATTTTTTCAAACTATATAAAGTTATAGACTCTTTTTGATGGTAAATCAGCTATACAGAGGTCCCCTTTTGACATCCTAAACATATTTCTGGCCAAACAGTCCTTGATCTTGGGCTTTCTATACATACTCATAGACTCCTTCTGATGCTTCATAAGCCATATAGATGTCCATATCTGACTTTTTGAACTTATTTGTGGTCAAAGTGTCCTCAAAATTTTTCAAACTGTAGGAAGTTATAGACTCCTTTTGATGATAAATCAGCTATACAGAGGTCCCCTTTTGACCTCCTGAGCATATTTCTGGCCAAAGAGTCCTTGATCTTGGGCTTTCTATACATGCTCATAGACTCCTTCTGATGCTTCATAAGCCATATAGATGTCCATATCTGACCTTTTGAACTTATTTGTGGTCAAAGTGTCCTCAAAATTTTTCAAACTATAGAAAGTTATAGACTCCTTTCGATGATAAATCAGCTATACAGAGGTCCCCTTTTGACCTCTTGAACATATTTCTGGCCAAAGAGTCCTCGATCTTGGGCTTTCTATACATACTCATAGACTCCTTCTGATGATTCATAAGCCATATAGATGTCCATATCTGACATTTTGAACTTATTTGTGGTCAAAGTGTCCTAAAAAAAATTAAACTATATGAAGTTATAGACTCCTTTTGATGATAAATTAGCTATACAGAGGTCCCCTTTTGACCTCCAGAACATATTTCTGGCCAAAGAGTCCTCAATCTTGGGCTTTCTATACATACTCATAGACTCCTTCTGATGATTCATAAGCCATATAGATGTCCATATCTGACCTTTTGAACTTATTTGTGGTCAAAGTGTCCTCAAAATTTTTCAAACTATAGAAAGATATAGACTCCTTTCTGATGATAAATCAGCTATACAGAGGTCCCTTTTTGACCTCCTGAACATGTTTCTGGCCAAAGAGTCCTCGATCTTTAGCTTCCTATACATACTCATAGACTCCTTCTGATGCTTCATAAGCCATATAGATGTCAATATCTGACCTTTTGAACTTATTTGTGGTCAAAGTGTCCTGACATTTTTTCAAACTATAGAAAGTTATAGACTCCTTTTGATGATAAATAAGCTATACAGAGGTCCCCTTTTGACCTCCTGAACATATTTCTGGCCAAATAGTCCTCGATCTTGGGCTTTCTATACATACTCATAGACTCCTTCAGATGCTTCATAAGCCATATAGATTTCCATATCTGACATTTTGAACTTATTTGTGGTCAAAGTGTCCTAAAAAAAAATTCTAACTACATAAAGTTATAGACTCCTTTTGATGATAAATCAGCTATACAGAGGTCTTCTTTTGACCTCCTGAACATATTTCTGGCCAAAGAGTCCTCGATCTTGGGCTTTCTATACATACTCAAAGACTCCTTCTGATGATTCATAAGCCATATAGATGTCCATATCTGACTTTTTGAACTTATTTGTGGTCAAAGTGTCCTCAAAATTTTTCAAACTGTAGGAAGTTATAGACTCTTTTTGATGATAAATCAGCTATACAGAGGTCCCCTTTTGACCTCTTGAACATATTTCTGGCCAAAGAGTCCTCGATCTTGGGCTTTCTATACATACTCATAGACTCCTTCTGATGCTTCGTAAGACATATAGATGTCCATATCTGACCTTTTGAACTTATTTGTGGTCAAAGTGTCCTCAAAATTTTTCAAACTATGGAAAGTTATAGACTCCTTTTGATGATAAATCAGCTATACAGAGGGCCCCTTCTGACCTACTGAACATATTTCTGGCCAAAGAGTCCTTGATCTTGGGCTTTCTATACATACTCATAGACTCCTTCTGGTGCTTCATAAGCCATATAGATGTCCATATCTGACATTTTGAACTTATTTGTGGTCAAAGTGTCCTAAAAAAAATTAAACTATATGAAGTTATAGACTCCTTTTGATGATAAATCAGCTATACAGAGGTCCCCTTTTGACCTCTTGAACATATTTCTGGCCAAAGAGTCCTCGATCTTGGGCTTTCTATACATACTCATAGACTCCTTCTGATGATTCATAAGCCATATAGATGTCCATATCTGACATTTTGAACTTATTTGTGGTCAAAGTGTCCTAAAAAAAATTAAACTATATGAAATTATAGACTCCTTTTGATGATAAATCAGCTATACAGAGGTCCCCTTTTGACCTCCTGAACATATTTCTGGCCAAAGAGTCCTCGATCTTGGGCTTTCTATACATACTCATAGACTCCTTCTGATGATTCATAAGCCATATAGATGTCCTTATCTGACCTTTTGAACTTATTTGTGGTCAAAGTGTCCTAAAAAAAATTAAACTATATGAAGTTATAGACTCCTTTTGATGATAAATCAGCTATACAGAGGTCCCCTTTTGACCTCCTGAACATATTTCTGGCCAAAGAGTCCTCGATCTTGGGCTTTTCAATACATACTCATAGACTCCTTCTGATGCTTCATAAGCCATATAGATGTCCATATGTGACTTTTTGAACTTATTTGTGGTCAAATTGTCCTCAAAATTTTTCAAACTATAGAAAGATATAGACTCCTTTCGATGATAAATCAGCTATACAGAGATCCCTTTTTGACCTCCTGAACATGTTTCTGGCCAAAGAGTCCTCGATCTTGAGCTTCCTATACATACTCATAGACTCCTTCTGATGCTTCATAAGCCATATAGATGTCAATATCTGACCTTTTGAACTTATTTGTGGTCAAAGACTCCTGACATTTTTTCAAACTATAGAAAGTTATAGACTCCTTTTGATGATAAATAAGCTATACAGAGGTCCCCTTTTGACCTCCTGAACATATTTCTGGCCAAATAGTCCTCGATCTTGGGCTTTCTATACATACTCATAGACTCCTTCAGATGCTTCATAAGCCATATAGATTTCCATATCTGACATTTTGAACTTATTTGTGGTCAAAGTGTCCTAAAAAAAATTCTAACTATATAAAGTTATAGACTCCTTTTGATGATAAATAAGCTATACAGAGGTCCCCTTTTGACCTCCTGAACATATTTCTGGCCAAAGAGTCCTCGATCTTGGGCTTTCTATACATACTCATAGACTCCTTCTGATGCTTCATAAGCCATATAGATGTCCATATCTAACTTTTTGAACTTATTTGTGGTCAAAGTGTCCTCAAAATTTTTCAAACTGTAGGAAGTTATAGACTCCTTTTGATGATAAATAAGCTATACAGAGGTCCCCTTTTGACATCCTAAACATATTTCTGGCCAAACAGTCCTTGATCTTGGGCTTTCTATACATACTCATAGACTCCTTCTGATGCCTCATAAGCCATGTAGATGTCCATATCTGACCTTTTAAACTTATTTGTGGTCAAAGTGTCCTAAAAAAATTCAAACTATATAAAGTTATAGACTCCTTTTGATGATAAATCAGCTATACAGAGGTCCCCTTTTGACCTCCAGAACATATTTCTTGTCAAAGAGTCCTTGATCTTGGGCTTTCTATACATACTCATAGACTCCTTCTGATGCTTCATAAGCCATATAGATGTCCATATCTGACCTTTTGAACTTATTTGTGGTCAAAGTGTCCTCAAAATTTTTCAAACTATAGAAAGTTATAGACTCCTTTCGATGATAAATCAGCTATACAGAGGTCCCCTTTTGACCTCTTGAACATATTTCTGGCCAAAGAGTCCTCGATCTTGGGCTTTCTATACATACTCATAGACTCCTTCTGATGATTCATAAGCCATATAGATGTCCATATCTGACTTTTTGAACTTATTTGTGGTCAAAGTGTCCTCAAAATTTTTCAAACTGTACGAAGTTATAGACACCTTTTGATGATAAATCAGCTATACAGAGGTCCCCTTTTGACCTCCTGAGCATATTTCTGGCCAAAGAGTCCTTGATCTTGGGCTTTCTATACATGCTCATAGACTCCTTCTGATGCTTCATAATCCATATAGATGTCCATATCTGACCTTTTGAACTTATTTGTGGTCAAAGTGTCCTCAAAATTTTTCAAACTATAGAAAGTTATAGACTCCTTTCGATGATAAATCAGCTATACAGAGGTCCCTTTTTGACCTCCTGAACATGTTTCTGGCCAAAGAGTCCTCGATCTTGGGCTTCCTATACATACTCATAGACTCCTTCTGATGCTTCATAAGCCATATAGATGTCAATATCTGACCTTTTGAACTTATTTGTGGTCAAAGTGTCCTCAAAATTTTTCAAACTATAGAAAGTTATAGACTCCTTTTGATGATAAATCAGCTATACAGAGGTCCCCTTTTGACCTCTTGAACATATTTCTGGCCAAAGAGTCCTCGATCTTGGGCTTTCTATACATACTCATAGACTCCTTCTGATGATTCATAAGCCATATGATGTCCATATCTGACCTTTTGAACTTATTTGTGGTCAAAGTGTCCTAACATTTTTTCAAACTATAGAAAGTTATAGACTACTTTTGATGATAAATAAGCTATACAGAGGTCCCCTTTTGACCTCCTGAACATATTTCTGGCCAAATAGTCCTCGAACTTGGGCTTTCTATACATACTCATAGACTCCTTCAGATGCTTCATAAGCCATATAGATTTCCATATCTGACCTTTTGAACTTATTTGTGGTCAAAGTGTCCTCAAATTTTTTCAAACTATATAAAGTTATAGACTCCTTTTGATGATAAATCAGCTATACAGAGGTCCCCTTTTGACATCCTAAACATATTTCTGGCCAAACAGTCCTTGATCTTGGGCTTTCTATACATACTCATAGACTCC
Organism: Vimba vimba; assembly: GCA_022828995.1. Taxonomy (NCBI): domain Eukaryota; kingdom Metazoa; phylum Chordata; class Actinopteri; order Cypriniformes; family Leuciscidae; genus Vimba; species Vimba vimba. The sequence continues at coordinate 7,126,294 of CM040825.1, read as the reverse complement.
TTCTGATGCCTCATAAGCCATGTAGATGTCCATATCTGACCTTTTAAACTTATTTGTTGTTAAAGTGTCCTAAAAAAAAATCAAACTATATAAAGTTATAGACTCCTTTTGATGATAAATCAGCTATACAAAGGTCCCCTTTTGACCTCCTGAGCATATTTCTGGCAAAAGAGTCCTTGATCTTGGGCTTTCTATACATGCTCATAGACTCCTTCTGGTGCTTCATAAGCCATATAGATTTCCATATCTGACCTTTTGAACTTATTTGTGGTCAAAGTGTCCTAAAATAAATTCAAACTATGTAAGTTATAGAATCCTTTTGATGATAAATCAGCTATACAGAGGTTCCTTTTTGACCTCCTGAACATATTTTTGGCCAAAGAGTCCTCGATCCTGTGCTTCCTATACATACTCATAGACGCCTTCTGATGCTTCATAAGCCATATAGATGTCCATATCTGACCTTTTGAACTTATTTGTGGTCAAAGTGTCCTCAAAATTTTTCAAACTATATAAAGTTATAGACTCCTTTTGATGATAAATCAGCTATACAGAGGTCCCCTTTTGACCTCCAGAACATATTTCTGGCCAAAGAGTCCTCGATCTTGGGCTTTCTATACATACTCATAGACTCCTTCTGATGCTTCATAAGCCATATAGATGTCCATATCTGACCTTTTGAACTTATTTGTGGTCAAAGTGTCCTCAAAATTTTTTCAAACTATAATAAGTTATAGACTCATTCTGATAAAAAAAGAGTCCTCAATCTTGAACTTTGCATTCTCACTCCTAGACTCCTTCTGATGGTTCATAAGCCACATATAGAATTCCATATTTGACCTACTGAACTTATTTCTGGTCAAATGGTCCTCAAAGGGTTTCTTATTATGTTAATTCAGCCATACAGAGGTTCCTATTTGAACTACTGAACACATTTTTGGCCAAAGAGTCTTTGAACATTAACTTTCTCTGCTTATTGACTTCTCTTAATAATACATTAGCCATACAAAAGTCCATATTTGACCTACTAATATATTTCTGGTCAAAGAGTCCCTGATCTTGACCTTTCTAAACATACTTGTAGACTTGTTAATTAATTATCTGCTATCCAATGTATTTGAACAGTAGTTCAAATTTTATATTTTGAACATATTTCTAGACATGAGACATGAAACTAATTGCTTTTACAATCCTTCTGATGTTTCCTCAGCCATACAGTATAGTTCAAATTTGACCTATTGAACATTTCTATAACCAAAGTGTCCTCGATCTTGATCGTTCTATACATAATCATAGGCTTGTTCTGATGTTTCATCATTGAGACAGAAGTCAGTTATTGACCTACTGAACATATTTCTAGCAAAAGAATCATCAAAGTTTAACTTACTGTTCCTTCTCCTAGACTATTTTTGATTTTACATCCACCATACAGTATTCCATATTTGACCAAGAGAACATATTTCTGGCCAAAAGAGTCGTCAAAAGGTATGTTTATATGCATTCTCATCGAACCATATTGTTAGTCCAAATTTGACCCATTTAACATATATCTGGCCAAAGAGACCTAGAACTTTAATTATCTATACATAATTACTATCTCCTTCTGATTTTTCATCACCCAGGCTATTATCCATATTTGACAATTGAACATATTTCTGGCTGGAAGAGTCCTTGGAAGAGAACTTGAACTTTCTATATAGGCTCATTGACTCGTTCTGATGGTTCACAAGCAGACAATAGTCCATAATTGACCCTCTGAACATATTTATAGTAAAAGAGTCCTCTGTCTTGAACTTTCTATAGATTCTCAGTGACTCCATATAGATAATTGACCCACTGAACATATTTCTACCTGAAGAGTCTTTGAACTTGAACTTTCTATTCATAATCTTCTTCCTCAATCTTCACTGACTTCTGATTCATCAGCCAGACAGCAGTCCATATTTGACCCACTAAACATATTTCTGGCAAAAGAGTCCTCGATCTTGAACCTTTTAAACATACTCATAGACTCTTTCTGGTGTTTCATCAGCCATGCAGTAGTTCTGATTTGACATAATGAACATATTTCTGACCGAAGAGTCCTCGATCTTGAACTTTCTATTCAGACTCTTTCAGATAGTACATCGGCCAGACAATTGTATATTGACTATTGAAGTAAAAGAGTTCTCGATCTTGAACTTTCTATACATTCTCAGTGATGCCTTATTTTGTTTCTTTAGCCATACAGAAGTCCAGATTTGACATGTTGAACATATTTCTGACTTGAAAATTTTGTACATGCTAATTGACTCCTTTTAGTGTTTCATCAGCCAGACAGTAGTCAATAATGGACCTACTGAAAATATTTCTGGTAAAAGAGTCCTCGATTTTGTACTTTCTATACATTCTCAGTGACGCCTTATTTTGTTTCTTTAGCCATAAAGTAGTTCAGATTTAACATGTTGAACATATTTCTGACTGAAGAGTCCTTGATCTTGAACTTTCTATTCACACTTTATAGACTCCTTCAGATAGTACATCGGCCAGACAACTGTCCATAATGACTTTTTTTTTTTTTTTTTTTCTGGCCAACGAGTCTATATACTTGAACTTTCTATACATGCTCATTGACTCCTTTTAGTGCTTCATCAGCCAGAGAGTACTCCATAATTTACCTACTGAACATATTTCTAGTAAAAGAGTCCTCGATCTTGAACATTCTATACATGCTCATTGACTCCTCATGCTGTTTCTTTCTACACATAGTCGTTTACTCCATCTGATGTTACATCAGCCATAGAAGTCCATAATTGACCCAAGGGACATATTTGTGGCCAATCTTGAACTTTCTATACATACTCATAGTCTCCTTCTGATTCTTCATAAGCCATATTTATGTCCATATTTATGACTTATTATTATTTCTGGTCAAAGGTTCCTCAAAAGTTTTTAAACTGTGTAAAATTATAGACTCCATCTGATCATAAATCAGACGAAAAGAGGTCACATTTTGACTCTTGAGTCAATATGTATAGAGAGTTAATGTTCAATGATTCTTTGGCCAAAAATATATTCAGAGGGTCACATACCTGTTAAAGTGATGTATCATCAGAAGAAGTCTATGAGTATTTAGTAAGTTAACTTGTGAGGACCTTTTTGCCAAAAATATTTTCAATTCACCAGATATGGACATCTATATAGCTAATTAAGAATCAGAAAGAGTCAATGAGTATATATAGAATGGTCAAGTTGAGACTCTTTGACCAGAAAAAAATTCACTATGTCAAATATGGACTTTTGTCAGGATGATATAACATCCGAAGATATCAGTCTGAATGTATAGTGTTAATCATTTAGGACTCTTTGGCCAGAAATATGTTCAGTAGGTCAAAAGGGGACCTCTGAATAGCTGATTTATCATCAGAAAGAGTCTATAACTTTATAAAGTTTAAAAAATTTGATGACCAGAAATAAGTTCAAAAGGTCAGATATGGACATCTATATGGCTTATGAAGCATCAGAAGGAGTCTATGAGTATGTATAGAAAGCCCAAGATAGAGGACTTTTGGCCAGAAATATGTACAGGAGGTCAAAAGAGGACCTCTGTATAGCTGATTTATCATCAAAAGGAATCTATAACTTTCTATTGTTTGAAATATTTTGAGGACACTTTGACCACAAATAAGTTCAAAAGGTCAGATATGGACATCTATATGGCTTATGAAGCATCAGAAGGAATCTATGAGTATGTATAGAAAGCCCAAGATTGAGGACTCTTTAGCCAGAAACATGTTCAGTAGATCAAAAGGGGCCCTCTGTATAGCTGATTTATCATCAAAAGAAGTCTATAACTTTATATAGTTTGAAAAAATGTTAGGACACTTTGACCAGAAATAAGTTCAAAAGGTCAGATATGGACATCTATATGGCTTATGAAGCATCAGAAGGAATCTATGAGTATGTATAGAAAGCATAAGATCAAGGACTCTTTGGCCAGAAACATGTTCAGGAGGTCAAAAGGGGACCTCTGTATAGCTGATTTATCATCAGAAGGAGTCTATAACTTTATATAGTTTGAATTTTTTTTAGGATACTTTGACCACAAATAAGTTCAAAAGGTCAGATATGGACATCTAAATGGCTTATGAAGCATCAGAAGGAATCTATGAGTATGTATAGAAAGCATAAAATCAAGGACTCTTTGGCCAGAAACATGTTCAGGAGGTCAAAAGGGGACCTCTGTATAGCTGACTTATCATCAAAAGGAGTCTATAACTTTATATAGTTTGAATTTTTTTTAGGAAACTTTGACCACAAATAAGTTCAAAAATTCAGATATGGACATCTCTATGGCTTATGAGGCATCAGAAGAAGTCTATGAGTATGTACAGAAAGCATAAGATCGAGGACTCTTTGGCCAGAAATATGTTCAGTAGGTCAAAAGGGGACCTCTGAATAGCTGATTTATCATCAGAAAGAGTCTAAAACTTTATAAAGTTTAAAAAAATTGATGACCAGAAATAAGTTCAAAAGGTCAGATATGAACATCTTTATGGCTTATGAAGCATCAGAAGGAGTCTATGAGTATGTATAGAAAGCCCAAGATAGAGGACTTTTGGCCAGTAATATGTACAGGAGGTCAAAAGGGGACCTCTGTATAGCTGATTTATCATCAAAAGGAGTCTATAACTTTCTATTGTTTGAAAAATTTTGAGGACACTTTGACCACAAATAAGTTCAAAAGGTCAGATATGGACATCTATATGGCTTATGAAGCATCAGAAGGAATCTATGAGTATGTGTAGAAAGCCCAAGATTGAGGACTCTTTAGCCAGAAATATGTTCAGTAGATCAAAAGGGGCCCTCTGTATAGGTGATTTATCATCAAAAGAAGTCTATAACTTTATATAGTTTGAAAAAATGTTAGGACACTTTGACCAGAAATAAGTTCAAAAGGTCAGATATGGACATCTATATGGCTTATGAAGCATCAGAAGGAATCTATGAGTATGTATAGAATGCATAAGATCAAGGACTCTTTAGCCAGAAACATGTTCAGGAGGTCAAAAGGGGACCTCTGTATAGCTGATTTATCATCAAAAGGAGTCTATAACTTTATATAGTTTGAATTTTTTTAGGACACTTTGACCACAAATAAGTTCAAAAGGTCAGATATGGACATCTATATGGCTTATGAAGCACCAGAAGGAGTCTATGCGTATGTATAGAAATCCCAAGATCGAGGACTCTTTGGCCAGAAACATGTTCAGGAGGTCAAAAGGGGACCTCTGTATAGCTTACTTATCATCAAAAGGAGTCTATAACTTTATATAGTTAGAATTTTTTTTAGGACACTTTGACCACAAATAAGTTCAAAAGGTCAGATATGGACATCATATGGCTTATGAAGCATCAGAAGGAATCTATGAGTATGTATAGAAAGCATAAGATCAAGGACTCTTTGGCCAGAAACATGTTCAGGAGGTCAAAAGGGGACCTCTTTATAGCTGACTTATCATCAAAAGGAGTCTATAACTTTATATAGTTTGAATTTCTTTTAGGAAACTTTGACCACAAATAAGTTCAAAAGGTCAGATATGGACATCTATATGGCTTATGAGGCATCAGAAGGAGTCTATGAGTATGTACAGAAAGCATAAGATCGAGGACTCTTTGGCCAGAAATATGTTCAGTAGGTCAAAAGGGGACCTCTGAATAGCTGTTTTATCATCAGAAAGAGTCTATAACTTTATATAGTTTAAAAAATTTGTTGACCAGAAATAAGTTCAGAAGGTCAGATATGGACATCTATATGGCTTATGAACCATCAGAAGGAATCTATGACTATGTATAGAAAGCCCAAGATTGAGGACTCTTTGGCCAGAAACATGTTCAGGAGGTCAAAAGGGGACCTCTGTATAGCTGATTTATCATCAAAAGGAGTCTATAACTTTATATAGTTTGAATTTTTTTTAGGACACTTTGACCACAGATAAGTTCAAAAGGTCAGATATGGACATCTATATGGCTTATGAAGCACCAGAAGGAGTCTATGAGTATGTATAGAAATCCCATGATCGAGGACTCTTTGGCCAGAAACATGTTCAGGAGGTCAAAAGGGGACCTCTGTATAGCTGACTTATCATCAGAAAGAGTCTATAATTTTATATAGTTTAAAAAATTTGATGACCAGAAATAAGTTCAAAAGGTCAGATATGGACATCTATATGGCTTATGAGGCATCAGAAGGAGTCTATGAGAATGTATAGAAAGCATAAGATTGAGGACTCTTTGGCCAGAAATATGTTCAGTGGTTCAAAAGGGGCCCTCTGTAAAGCTGATTTATCATCAAAAGGAGTCTATAACTTTATATAGTTTGAATTTTTTTTAGGACACTTTGACCACAAATAAGTTCAAAAGGTCAGATATGGACATCATATGGCTTATGAAGCATCAGAAGGAATCTATGAGTATGTATAGAAAGCATAAGATCAAGGACTCTTTGGCCAGAAACATGTTCATTAGGTCAAAAGGGGACCTCTGAATAGCTGATTTATCATCAGAAAGAGTCTATAACTTTATATAGTTTAAAAAATTTGTTGACCAGAAATAAGTTCAAAAGGTCAGATATGGACATCTATATGGCTTATGAACCATCAGAAGGAATCTACGACTATGTATAGAAACCCCAAGATTGAGGACTCTTTGGCCAGAAATATGTTCAGTGGTTCAAAAGGGGCCCTCTGTAAAGCTGATTTATCATCAAAAGGAGTCTATAACTTTATATAGTTTGAATTTTTTTAGGACACTTTGACCACAAATAAGTTCAAAAGGTCAGATATGGACATCTATATGGCTTATGAAGCACCAGAAGGAGTCTATGAGTATGTATAGAAATCCCAAGATCGAGGACTCTTTGGCCAGAAACATGTTCAGGAGGTCAAAAGGGGACCTCTGTATAGCTGACTTATCATCAAAAGGAGTCTATAACTTTATATAGTTTGAATTTTTTTTAGGAAACTTTGACCACAAATAAGTTCAAAAATTCAGATATGGACATCTATATGGCTTATGAGGCATCAGAAAAAGTCTATGAGTATGTACAGAAAGCATAAGATCGAGGACTATTTGCCCAGAAATATGTTCAGTAGGTCAAAAGAGGACCTCTGTATAGCTGATTTATCATCAAAAGGAGTCTATAACTTTCTATTGTTTGAAATATTTTGAGGACACTTTGACCACAAATAAGTTCAAAAGGTCAGATATGGACATCTATATGGCTTATGAAGCATCAGAAGGAATCTATGAGTATGTATAGAAAGCCCAAGATTGAGGACTCTTTAGCCAGAAACATGTTCAGTAGATCAAAAGGGGCCCTCTGTATAGCTGATTTATCATCAAAAGAAGTCTATAACTTTATATAGTTTGAAAAAATGTTAGGACACTTTGACCACAAATAAGTTCAAAAGGTCAGATATGGACATCTATATGGCTTATGAGGCATCAGAAGGAGTCTATGAGAATGTATAGAAAGCATAAGATCGAGGACTCCTTTGCCAGAAATATGTAGAGGAGGTCAAAAGGGGCCCTCTGCATAGCTGATTTATCATCAAAAGAAGTCTATAACTTTATATAGTTTGAATTTTTTTTAGGACACTTTGACCACAAATAAGTTCAAAAGGTCAGATATGGACATCTATATGGCTTATGAGGCATCAGAAGGAGTCTATGAGAATGTATAGAAAGCATAAGATCGAGGACTCCTTTGCCAGAAATATGTTCAGTAGTTCAAAAGGGGCCCTCTGTATAGCTGATTTATCATCAAAAGGAGTCTATAACTTTATATAGTTTGAAAAAATGTTAGGACACTTTTACAACAAATAAGTTCAAAATTTCAGATATTGACATCTATAGGGCTTATGAAGCATCAGAAGGAGTCTATGAGTATGTATAGAAAGCCCCAAGATCAAGTACTATTTGGTAAGAAATATGTTGAGTAGGTCAAAAGGGGCCCTCTGTATAGCTGATTTATCTTCAAAAGGAGTCTATAACTTTCTATTGTTTGAAATATTTTGAAGACACTTTGACCACAAATAAGTTCAAAATGTCAGATATGGACATCTATATGGCTTATGTAACATTAGAAGGAGTCTATGAGTATGTATAGAAAGGTCAAGATCGAGAACTCTATGGCCAAAAATATATTCCTTTGGTCAAATATGGACTTCTGTATGGCTGATTTAACATCAGAAGGAGTCTATTTGTGTATATTATAAACTTATAGACTCTTTCTGATGTTAAATCAGCCATATAGAGGTGCATATTTGACCAATTGAACTTATTTCTGGTCAAAGGACTCTTTTGCAAAAAATATGTTCAATCAGTCAAATATGGACTACTCTCTGGCTTACTAAACATAGAAGACTGACTTCTTGTGATGTTATATAAGACAAGAGGGAACCTCTGTAGGCCTGATTTGACACATGACATATGTGCATTGGCATTGCACAATAACTAACTTATTCATTTATTCTTTTAAGGGAAATGATTGCATTTACCTCTTGCATTACAATGCATAGAATAAACTACTTCATACCTCATGTGCAATGAAAACATAACATGAGTGTTGCATTGCACAAACGATCTAAGAATTAGCGTTGAATAATAATGTATTATTATTATATCTAACTATATCAGTTAGATATTTTATGCAGTGGAATGTAGATAGTTGAGATAGTTATTGTATGTTTGTGATGCACTCATAGCTTTATATGTTATTCTTCAATGCACAAAGTTTGATCTTGTGTGAAATGCAATGCAATAGCACATATTGTATTTCCTCAAAGCAAAACGCAATGTAGTTTGGGAATGAGTTACTTCTGGTGTGTAATTCAATGCAAGAAGTGCATAGCCTATATGTTATTCTTCAATGCACAACGTTAGATCGTTAGCGCAATGCAATGCAACAACACACGTTATGTCTTTAATCAACATGGGAATGAGGTAGTTCTGGTGTGCAATGCAATGAAATGCAAAAAGTGCATAACTTATGTTATTCTTGAGTGCACAACCTTAGATCGTTTGTGCAATGCAATGCAACAACACACATATAATCTCTTTAATGAACATGGGAATGGTTAAGTTCTAGTGTGCAATGCAATGCAAAAAGTGTATAACCTATATGGTATTCTTCAGTGCACAACGTTAGATCGTTAGTGCAATGCAATGCAACAACATACATACCATCTCTTTAATGAACATGGGAATTGTTAAGTTCTAGTGTACAATGCAATGCAGTGCAACAACAAACATTATCTCTTTAATGAACATGGGAATGATTTAGTTCTGATGTGCAATGCAATGCAATGCAAAAAGTGCATAACCTATATGTTTTTCTTTAGTGCTCAACGTTAGATCGTTTGTGCAATAAAATGCAATGCAATGCAATTTCAACAACACACGTTATCTCTTTAATGACCATGGGAATGATTTAGTAGTCTGGTATATGCAATGCAATGCGAAAAGTGCATAACCTATATGTTATTCTTCAGTGCACAACGTTAGATCGTTAGTGCAATGCAATGCAACAACACACATACCATCTCTTTAATTAACATGGGAATGGTTAAGTTCTAGTGTGCAATGCAATGCAAAAAGTGCATAACCTATATGTTATTCTTCAGAGCACAAAGTTAGATCGTTAGTGCAATGCAATGCAATGCAATGCAATGCAATGCAATGCAATGCAGTACAAGGCATTGCAAATCAATGCAATGCAATGCAACAACACACGTAATGTCTTTAATCAACATGGGAATGAGGTAGTTCTGGTGTGCAATGCAATGAAATGCAAAAAGTGCATAAACTATATGTTATTCTTGAGTGCACAACGTTACATCGCTAGTGCAATGCAATGCAATGCACCAACAAACATGATCTCTTTAATAAACATGGGAATGATTTAGGTGTGGTGTGCAATGAAATGCAAAAAGTGCATACCGGTAACCTATATGTTATTCTTTCGTGCACAAAGTTAGATCGTTAATGCAATGCAATGCAATGCAATGCAGTGCAAAGCATTGTAAATCAATGCAATGCAATGCAATGCAATGCAATTCAACAACACACATACCATCTCTATAATGAACTTGGGAATGATTTTGTTCTGGTGTGCAATGCAATGCGAAAAGAGCATAAACTATATGTTATTCTTCAGTGCACAACGTTAGATCGTTATGCAATGCAGTGCAAAGCAATGCAATGCAATTCAATGCAATGCAAAGCAAAGCAAAGCAAAGCAAAGCAAAGCAAAGCAAAGCAAAGCAAAGCAATGCAAAGCAATGCAAAGCAATGCAAAGCAATACAATGCAATGCAATGCAACGCAACAACACACGTTATGGCTTTAATGAACATGGGAATGATTTAGTTCTGGTGTGCAATGCAATGCAATACGTGCATAACCTATATGTTATTCTTCAGTGTACAACGTTAGATCGTTAGTGCAATGCAATGCAATACAATGCAATGCAGTGCAAAGCAATGCAAATAAATGCAATGCAATGCAATGCAATGTAACAACCCCCGTTATGTTTTTAATCAACATGCACAAAGTTAGATCGTTAGTGCAATGCAAAGCAGTGCAAAGCAATGCAAAGCAGTGCAATTCAATGTAATGCAATGCAATACATTGCATTGCAATACATAGCAATGCAATGCAACGCAATATACAATGCAATGCAGCAACACACGTTATGTCTTTAATGAACATGGGAATGATTTAGTTCTGGTGTGCAATGCAATGCAATGCGAAAAGTGCATAACCTATATGTTATTCTTCAGTGCACAACGTTAGATCGTTAGTGCAATGCAATGCAGTGAAAAGTAATGCAAAGCAATGCAAATCAATGCAATGCAATGCACCAACAAACGTTATCTCTTTAATGAACATAGGAATGATTTAGGTGTGGTGTGCAATGAAATGCAAAAAGTGCATAACCTATATGTTATTCTTCAGTGCACAACGTTAGATCGTTATGCAATGCAATGCAGTGCAAAGCAATGCAGTGCAATGCAATTCAATGCAATGCAAAGCAAAGCAAAGCAAAGCAAAGCAATGCAATGCAATGCAATGCAATGCAATGCAATGCAATGCAAAGCAATGCAAAGCAATGCAAAGCAATGCAAAGCAAAGCAAAGCAAAGCAATGCAATGCAAAGCAATGCAATGCAAAGCAATGCAAAGCAAAACAATGCAATGCAACGCAACAACACACGTTATGTCTTTAATGAACATGGGAATGATTTAGTTCTGGTGTGCAATGCAATGCAATACGTGCATAACCTATATGTTATTCTTCAGTGCACAACGTTAGATCGTTAGTGCAATGCAATACAATGCAATGCAGTGCAAAGCAATGCAAATAAATGCAATGCAATGCAATGTAACAAAACCCCCGTTATGTTTTTAATCAACATGGGAATGAGGTAGTTCTAGTGTGCAATGCAATGCAAAAAGTGCATAACATATGTTATTCTTCAGTGCACAACGTTAGATCGTTAGTGCAATGCAATGGAGTGCAAAGCAAAACAATGCAATGCAATGCAATGCAATGCAATGCAATGCAATGCAATGCAATGCAATGCAAAGCAAAGCAATGCAATGCAATGAGAAGCAATGCAATGCCAAGCAATGCAATGCAATGCAATGCAATGCAATGCAAAGCAAAGCAAAGCAATGCGAAGCAATGCAATGCAATGCAATGCAATGCAATGCAATGCAATGCAATGCAATGCAATGCAAAGCAATGCAATGCAATGCAAAGCAATGCAAAGCAATACAATGCAATGAAAAACACTTGTTATGTCTTAATTCAACATGGGAATGAGGTATTTCTAGTGTGCAATGCAATGCAAAAAGTGCATAACATATATTATTCTTCAGTGCACAACGTTAGATCGTTAGTGCAATGCAATGGAGTGCAAAGCAAAGCAATGCAATGCAATGCAATGCAATGCAATGCAATGCAATGCAATGCAATGCAATGCAAAGCAATGCAATGCAATGCAATGCAATGCCAAGCAATGCAATGCAATGCAATGCAATGCAATGCAATGCAAAGCAAAGCAATGCGAAGCAATGCAATGCAAAGCAATGCAAAGCAATGCAAAGCAATGCAAAGCAATGCAAAGCAATATAGTGCAATACAATGCAATGAAAAACACTTGTTATGTCTTTAATCAACATGGGAATGAGGTAATTCTGGTGTGCAATGCAATGCGATAAGTGCATAACCTATATGTTATTCTTCAGTGCACAACGTTAGATCGTTAGTGCAATGCAATGCAGTGCAAAGCAATGCAAATCAATGCAATGCAATACAATGCAATGCAACAACACACGTTATGTCTTTAATGAACATGGGAATGATTTAGTTCTGGTTTGCAATGCAATGCAATGCGAAAAGTGCATATGTTATTCTTCAGTGCACAACGTTAGATCGTTAGTGCAATGCAATGCAGTGCAAAGTAATGCAATGCAATGCAAAAAGTGCATATGTTATTCTTCAGTGCACAACGTTAGATCGTTAGCAAAAAGTGCACCAACAAACGTTGTCTCTTTAATGAACATGGGAATGATTTATGTCTGGTGTGTAATGCAATGAAATGCAAAAAGTGCATAACCTATATGTTATTCTTTAGTGCACAAAGTTAGATCGTTAGTGCAATGCAATGCAATGCAATGCAATTCAATGCAATGCAATGCAATGAAATGCAATGCAACAACACACGTTATGTCTTTAATGAACATGGGAATGATTGCAAAAAGTTCATAACCTATATGTTATTGTTCAGTGCACAACATTAGACCGTTAGTGTAATGCAATGCAATGCAATGCAGTGCAAAGCAAAGCTAAGCAATGCAAATCAATATAGTTCAATACAATGCAATGCAACAACACACGTTATGTCTTTAATCAACATGGGAATGAGGTAGTTCTGGTGTGCAATGCAATGCAAAAAGTGCATAACATATGTTATTCTTCAGTGCACAATGTTAGATCGTTATTGCAATGCAATTCAATGCAATGCAATGCAACAACACACATATCATCTCTATAATGAACTTGGGAATGATTTTGTTCTGGTGTGCAATGCAATGCGAAAAGAGCATAAACTATATGTTATTCTTCAGTGCACAACGTTAGATCTTTAGTGCAATGCAATGCAGTGCAAAGCAATGCAAATGAAAGTAATGCAACGCAAAACATTGCATTGCAATACATTGCAATGCAATGCAATGCAATGTAATGCAACAACAAACGTTATGTCTTTAATCAACATGGGAATGAGGTAGTTCTGGTGTGCAATGCAATGCAAAAAGTGCATAACATATGTTATTCTTCAGTGCACAATGTTAGATCGTTATTGCAATGCAATTCAATGCAATGCAATGCAACAACACACATATCATCTCTATAATGAACTTGGGAATGATTTTGTTCTGGTGTGCAATGCAATGCGAAAAGAGCATAACCTATATGTTATTCTTCAGTGCACAACGTTAGATCTTTAGTGCAATGCAATGCAGTGCAAAGCAATGCAAATGAAAGTAATGCAACGCAAAACATTGCATTGCAATACATTGCAATGCAATGCAATGCAATGCAATGTAATGCAACAACAAACGTTATGTCTTTAATCAACATGGGAATGAGGTAGTTCAGTTGTACAATGCAATGCAAAAAGTGCATAACCTATATGTTATTCTTCAGTGCACAACGTTATTTATCGTTAATGCAATGCAATGCAATGCAATGCATCAACACACATATGTTATCTCTTTAATGAACATGGGAATGATTTAGTTCTGGTGTGCAATGCAATGCAATGCAAGAAGTGCATAGCCTATGTTATTCTTTAATGCACAACGTTAGATCGTGTGTCCAATGCAATGCAATGCAACAACACACGTTATCTTTGTAATGAACATGGCATTGAGTTAGTTCTGTTGTGCAATGCAATGCAAGTAGTGCACAGACTATATGTTATTCTTCAATGCACAACGTTAGACAGTTTGTGCAAAGCAACAACACATATGTTATCTCTCTAATGAACATGGCATTGAGTTAGTTTTGGTGTGCAATGCAATGCACGGTGCATAACCTGTTTCTTAAATGATGCTCAACGTTAGATCGTTTGTGCAAAGCACATACTGTTATATGAATGAGCTATACATAGGTACGCTTTTGACCTGCTGAACATATTTCTGGCCATAAAGACCTTAAACATGTTATATCATCCTAAAAAGGTCCAAATTTGACACTGATTTTTTTTTCAATCCAAGGAGTACTCGAAACTTGACCTTACCATTTATACTCGTTGACTTTTTTTGATGTTACGTCAGCCATAAAGAAGTCCATAATTGACCCAAGGAACATATTTTTGGCCAAAGAGTCCTCGATCTTGGGCTTTAATCCAACTATAGTCCAACTCCTTCTGATGCTTCATAAGCCATATATATGTCCATATCTGACCTTTTGAACTTATTTCTGGTCAAAGTGTCCTCAAAAGTTTTCAAACTATAGAAAGTTAAAGTCTCCTATTGATGATAAATCAGCTATACAGAGGGACCTCCAGAACATATTTCTGGCCAAAGAGTCCTTGATCTTGGGCTTTCTATACATACTAATAGACTCCTTCTGATGCTTCATAAGCCATATAGTTTTCCATATCTGACCTTTTAAACTTATTTGTGGTCAAAGTGTTCTAAAAAAAATCCAACTATGTAAGTTATAGAATCCTTTTGATGATAAATCAGCTATACAGAGGTCCCATTTTGACCTCCTGAACATATTTCTGGCAAAAGAGTCCTTGATCTTGGGCTTTCTATACATACTAATAGACTCCTTCTGATGCTTCATAGGCCATATAGATGTCCATATCTGACCTTTTGAACTTACTTGTGGTCAAAGTGTCCTAACATTTTTTCAAACTATAGAAAGTTATAGACTCCTTTTGATGATAAATAAGCTATACAGAGGTCCCCTTTTGACCTCCTGAACATATTTCTGGCCAAATAGTCCTCGATCTTGGGCTTTCTATACATACTCATAGACTCCTTCTGATGCTTCATAAGCCATATAGATGTCCATATCTGACTTTTTGAAATTATTTGTGGTCAAAGTGTCCTCAAAATTTTTCAAACTGTAGGAAGTTATAGACTCCTTTTGATGATAAATCAGCTATACAGAGGTCCCCTTTTGACCTCCTGAACATATTTCTGGCCAAAGTGTCCTCAATCTTGGGCTTTCTATACATACTCATAGACTCCTTCTGATGCTTCATAAGCCATACAGATGTCCATATCTGACTTTTTGAACTTATTTGTGGTCAAAGTGTCCTCAAAAATTTTCAAACTGTAGGAAGTTATACACTCCTTTTGATAATAAATCAGCTATACAAAGGTCCCCTTTTGACCTCCAGAAAGTATTTCTGGCCAAAGAGTCCTCGATCATGGACTTTCTATGCATACTCATAGACTCCTTCTGATGATTCATAAGCCATATAGATGTCCATATCTGACCTTTTGAACTTATTTCTGATCAAAGTGTCCTCAAAATTTTTCAAACTATATAAAGTTATAGACTCCTTTTGATGATAAATAAGCTATACAGAGGTCCCCTTTTGACCTCCTGAACATATTTCTGGCCAAATAGTCCTCGATCTTGGGCTTTAATCCAACTATAGTCCAACTCCTTCTGATGCTTCATAAGCCATATAGATGTCCATATCTGACCTTTTGAACTTATTTCTGGTCAAAGTGTCCTAACATTATTTCAAACTATAGAAAGTTAAAGTCTCCTTTTGATGATAAATCAGCTATACAGAGGGCCCTTTCTGACCTACTGAACATATTTCTGGCCAAAGAGTCCTTGATCTTGGGCTTTCTATACATACTCATAGACTCCTTCTGGTGCTTCATAAGCCATGTAGATGTCCATATCTGACCTTTTGAACTTATTTGTGGTCAAATTGTCCGCAAAAGTTTTCAAACTATAGAAAGTTAAAGACTCCTTTTGATGATAAATCAGCTATACAGAGGTCCCCTTTTGACCTCCAGAACATATTTCTGGCCAAAGAGTCCTCGATCTTGGGCTTTCTATACATACTCATAGACTCCTTCTGATGCTTCATAAGCCATATAGATGTCCATATCTGACCTTTTGAACTTATTTGTGGTCAAAGTGTCCTAACATTTTTTCAAACTATATAAAGTTATAGACTCCTTTTGATGATAAATCAGCTATACAGAGGTCCCCTTTTGACCTCCAGAAAGTATTTCTAGCCAAAGAGTCCTCGATCATGGACTTTCTATGCATACTCATAGACTCCTTCTGATGATTCATAAGCCATATAGATGTCCATATCTGACCTTTTGAACTTATTTGTGGTCATAGTGTCCTAATATTTTTTTCAAACTATATAAAGTTATAGACTCCTTTCCATGATAAATCAGATATACAGAGGTCCCTTTTTGACCTCCTGAACATGTTTCTGGCCAAAGAGTCCTCGATCTTGGGCTTCGAATACATACTCATAGACTCCTTCTGATGCTTCATAAGTCAAATAGATGTCCATATCTGACCTTTTGAACTTATTTGTGATCAAAGATGTCCTCAAAATGTTTCAAACTATATAAAGTTTTAGACTCCTTTTGATGATAAATCAGCTATACAGAGGGCCCCTTTTGACCTCCTGAACATATTTCTGGCCAAAGAGTCCTTGATCTTGGGCTTTCTATACATACTCATAGACTCCTTCTGATGCTTCATAGGCCAAATAGATGTCCATATCTGACCTTTTGAACTTACTTGTGGTCAAAGTGTCCTAACATTTTTTCAAACTGTAGAAAGTTATAGACTCCTTTTGATGATAAATAAGCTATACAGAGGTCCCCTTTTGACCTCCTGAACATATTTCTGGCCAAAGAGTCCTCGATCTTGGGCTTTCTATACATACTCATAGACTCCTTCTGATGATTCATAAGCCATATAGATGTCCATATCTGACCTTTTGAACTTATGTGTGGTCAAAGTGTCCTCAAAATTTTTCAAACTATAAAAAGTTATAGACTGCTTTTGATGATAAATCAGCTATACAGAGGTCCCCTTTTGACATCCTAAACATATTTCTGGCCAAACAGTCCTTGATCTTGGGCTTTCTATACATACTCATAGACTCCTTCTGATGCCTCATAAGCCATGTAGATGTCCATATCTGACCTTTTAAACTTATTTGTGGTCAAAGTGTCCTAAAAAAAATTCAAACTATATAAAGTTATAGACTCCTTTTGATGATAAATCAGCTATACAGAGGTCCCCTTTTGACCTCCAGAACATATTTCTGGTCAAAGATTCCTTGATCTTGGGCTTTCTATACATACTCATAGACTCCTTCTGATGCTTCATAAGCCATATAGATGTCCATATCTGACCTTTTGAACTTATTTGTGGTCAAAGTGTCCTCAAAATTTTTCAAACTATAGAAAGTTATAGACTCCTTTCGATGATAAATCAGCTATACAGAGGTCCCCTTTTGACCTTTTGAACATATTTCTGGCCAAAGAGTCCTTGATCTTGGGCTTTCTATACATACTCATAGACTCCTTCTGATGCCTCATAAGCCATGTAGATGTCCATATCTGACCTTTTAAACTTATTTGTGGTCAAAGTGTCCTAAAAAAATTCAAACTATACAAAGTTATAGACTCCTTTTGATGATAAATCAGCTATACAGAGGTCCCCTTTTGACCTCCAGAACATATTTCTGGTCAAAGAGTCCTTGATCTTGGGCTTTCTATACATACTCATAGACTCCTTCTGATGATTCATAAGCCATATAGATGTCCATATCTGACATTTTGAACTTATTTGTGGTCAAAGTGTCCTAAAAAAAATTAAACTATATGAAGTTATAGACTCCTTTTGATGATAAATTAGCTATACAGAGGTCCCCTTTTTACCTCCTGAACATATTTCTGGCCAAAGAGTCCTCGATCTTGGGCTTTCTATACATACTAATAGACTCCTTCTGATGCTTCATAAGCCATATAGATGTCCATATCTGACTTTTTGAACTTATTTGTGGTCAAAGTGTCCTCAAAATTTTTCAAACTGTAGGAAGTTATAGACTCCTTTTGATGATAAATCAGCTATACAGAGGTCCCCTTTTGACCTCCTGAGCATATTTCTGGCCAAAGAGTCCTTGATCTTGGGCTTTCTATACATGCTCATAGACTCCTTCTGATGATTCATAAGCCATATAGATGTCCATATCTGACCTTTTGAACTTATTTGTGGTCAAAGTGTCCTAACATTTTTTCAAACTATAGAAAGTTATAGACTCCTTTTGATGATAAATAAGCTATACAGAGGTCCCCTTTTGACCTCCTGAACATATTTCTGGCCAAATAGTCCTCGATCTTGGGCTTTCTATACATACTCATAGACTCCTTCAGATGCTTCATAAGCCATATAGATTTCCATATCTGACATTTTGAACTTATTTGTGGTCAAAGTGTCCTAAAAAAAAATTCTAACTATATAAAGTTATAGACTCCTTTTGATGATAAATCAGCTATACAGAGGTCTTCTTTTGACCTCCTGAACATATTTCTGGCCAAAGAGTCCTCGATCTTGGGCTTTCTATACATATTCATAGACTCCTTCTGATGACTCATAAGCCATATAGATGTCCACATCTGACCTTTTGAACTTATTTGTGGTCAAAGTGTCCTCAAAATTTTCCAAACTATATGAAGTTATAGACTCGTTTTGATGATAAATCAGCTATACAGAGGTCTCCTTTTGACATCCTAAACATATTTCTGGCCAAACAGTCCTTGATCTTGGGCTTTCTATACATACTCATAGACTCCTTCTGATGCCTCATAAGCCATGTAGATGTCCATATCTGACCTTTTGAACTTATTTGTGGTCAAAGTGTCCTCAAAATTTTTCAAACTATAGAAAGTTATAGACTCCTTTCGATGATAAATCAGCTATACAGAGGTCCCCTTTTGACCTCTTGAACATATTTCTGGCCAAAGAGTCCTTGATCTTGGGCTTTCTATACATACTCATAGACTCCTTCTGATGCCTCATAAGCCATGTAGATGTCCATATCTGACCTTTTAAACTTATTTGTGGTCAAAGTGTCCTAAAAAAAATTCAAACTATACAAAGTTATAGACTCCTTTTGATGATAAATCAGCTATACAGAGGTCCCCTTTTGACCTCCAGAACATATTTCTGGTCAAAGAGTCCTTGATCTTGGGCTTTCTATACATACTCATAGACTCCTTCTGATGATTCATAAGCCATATAGATGTCCATATCTGACTTTTTGAACTTATTTGTGGTCAAAGTGTCCTCAAAATTTTTCAAACTGTAGGAAGTTATAGACTCCTTTTGATGATAAATCAGCTATACAGAGGTCCCCTTTTGACCTCCAGAACATATTTCTGGTCAAAGAGTCCTTGATCTTGGGCTTTCTATACATACTCATAGACTCCTTCTGATGCTTCATAAGCCATATAGATGTCCATATCTGACCTTTTGAACTTATTTGTGGTCAAAGTGTCCTCAAAATTTTTCAAACTATAGAAAGTTATAGACTCCTTTCGATGATAAATCAGCTATACAGAGGTCCCCTTTTGACCTCTTGAACATATTTCTGGCCAAAGAGTCCTCGATCTTGGGCTTTCTATACATACTCATAGACTCCTTATGATGATTCATAAGCCATATAGATGTCCATATCTGACATTTTGAACTTATTTGTAGTCAAAGTGTCCTAAAAAAAATTAAACTATATGAAGTTATAGACTCCTTTTGATGATAAATCAGCTATACAGAGGTCCCCTTTTGACCTCCTGAACATATTTCTGGCCAAAGAGTCCTCGATCTTGGGCTTTCTATACATACTCATAGACTCCTTCTGATGCTTCATAAGCCATATAGATGTCCATATCTGACTTTTTGAACTTATTTGTGGTCAAAGTGTCCTCAAAATTTTTCAAACTGTAGGAAGTTATAGACTACTTTTGATGATAAATCAGCTATACAGAGGTCCCCTTTTGACCTCCTGAGCATATTTCTGGCCAAAGAGTCCTTGATCTTGGGCTTTCTATACATGCTCATAGACTCCTTCTGATGCTTCATAAGCCATATAGATGTCCATATCTGACCTTTTGAACTTATTTGTGGTCAAAGTGTCCTCAAAATTTTTCAAACTATAGAAAGTTATAGACTCCTTTTGATGATAAATCAGCTATACAGAGGTCCCTTTTTGACCTCCTGAACATGTTTCTGGCCAAAGAGTCCTCGATCTTGAGCTTCCTATACATACTCATAGACTCCTTCTGATGCTTCATAAGCCATATAGATGTCCATATCTGACCTTTTGAACTTATTTGTGGTCAAAGTGTCCTCAAAATTTTTCAAACTATAGAAAGTTATAGACTCCTTTTGATGATAAATCAGCTATACAGAGGTCCCCTTTTGACCTCCAGAAAGTATTTCTGGCCAAAGAGTCCTCGATCTTGGGCTTTCTATACATACTCATAGACTCCTTCTGATGATTCATAAGCCATATAGATGTCCATATCTGACCTTTTGAACTTATTTGTGGTCAAAGTGTCCTAACATTTTTTCAAACTATAGAAAGTTATAGACTCCTTTTGATGATAAATAAGCTATACAGAGGTCCCCTTTTGACCTCCTGAACATATTTCTGGCCAAATAGTCCTCGATCTTGGGCTTTCTATACATACTCATAGACTCCTTCAGATGCTTCATAAGCCATATAGATTTCCATATCTGACATTTTGAACTTATTTGTGGTCAAAGTGTCCTAAAAAAAAATTCAAACTATATAAAGTTATAGACTCCTTTTGATGATAAATCAGCTATACAGAGGTCCCCTTTTGACCTCCAGAACATATTTCTGGCCAAAGAGTCCTCGATCTTGGGCTTTCTATACATACTCATAGACTCCTTCTGATGCTTCATAAGCCATATAGATGTCCATATCTGACCTTTTGAACTTATTTGTGGTCAAAGTGTCCTCAAAATTTTTTCAAACTATATAAAGTTATAGTCTCCTTCTAATGATAAATCAGCTATACAGAGGGCCCCTTTTGACCTATACTGAACATATTTCTGGCCAAGGAGTCCTAAAAGATTAACACTATACATTCAGACTGATATCTTCAGATGTTATATCATCCTGACCAAAGTCTATATTTGACCTACCGAATTTTTTTCTGACCAAGGAGTGAGTACTCGAAACTTGACCTTTTCATATATACTTGTTGACTCTTTCTGATGTTACGTCAGACATACAGAATTCCATATTTGACCCAAGGAACATATTTCTTGCCAAAGAGTCCTCGATCTTGGGCTTTCTATACATACTCATAGACTCCTTCTGATGCTTCATAAGCCATATAGATGTCCATATCTATCCTTTTGAACTTATTTCTGGTCAAAGTGTCCTCAAAATTTTTTAAACTATAATAAGTTATAGACTCATTCTGATAAAAAAAGAGTCCTCAATCTTGAACTTTGCATTCTCACTCCTAGACTCCTTCTGATGGTTCATAAGCCATATAGATTTCCATATCTGACATTTTGAACTTATTTGTGGTCAAAGTGTCCTAAAAAAAAATTCAAACTATATAAAGTTATAGACTCCTTTTGATGATAAATCAGCTATACAGAGGTCCCCTTTTGACCTCCAGAACATATTTCTGGCCAAAGAGTCCTCGATCTTGGGCTTTCTATACATACTCATAGACTCCTTCTGATGCTTCATAAGCCATATAGATGTCCATATCTGACCTTTTGAACTTATTTGTGGTCAAAGTGTCCTCAAAATTTTTTCAAACTATATAAAGTTATAGTCTCCTTCTAATGATAAATCAGCTATACAGAGGGCCCCTTTTGACCTATACTGAACATATTTCTGGCCAAGGAGTCCTAAAAGATTAACACTATACATTCAGACTGATATCTTCAGATGTTATATCATCCTGACCAAAGTCTATATTTGACCTACCGAATTTTTTTCTGACCAAGGAGTGAGTACTCGAAACTTGACCTTTTCATATATACTTGTTGACTCTTTCTGATGTTACGTCAGACATACAGAATTCCATATTTGACCCAAGGAACATATTTCTTGCCAAAGAGTCCTCGATCTTGGGCTTTCTATACATACTCATAGACTCCTTCTGATGCTTCATAAGCCATATAGATGTCCATATCTATCCTTTTGAACTTATTTCTGGTCAAAGTGTCCTCAAAATTTTTTAAACTATAATAAGTTATAGACTCATTCTGATAAAAAAAGAGTCCTCAATCTTGAACTTTGCATTCTCACTCCTAGACTCCTTCTGATGGTTCATAAGCCACATATAGAATTCCATATTTGACCTACTGAACTTATTTCTGGTCAAATGGTCCTCAAAGGGTTTCTTATTATGTTAATTCAGCCATACAGAGGTTCCTATTTGAACTACTGAACACATTTTTGGCCAAAGAGTCTTTGAACATTAACTTTCTCTGCTTATTGACTTCTCTTAATAATACATTAGCCATACAAAAGTCCATATTTGACCTACTAATATATTTCTGGTCAAAGAGTCCCTGATCTTGACCTTTCTGTACATGCTCATTGAAAGCTTCTGATGTTTCATCAGCCTGAAAGATGTCCATACTTGACCCATTGAATATATTTCTGACCATAGAGTCCTCGATCTTGAACTTTCTAAACATACTTGTAGACTTGTTAATTAATTATCTGCTATCCAATGTGTTTGAACAGTAGTTCAAATTTTATATTTTGAACATATTTCTAGACATGAGACATGAGACTAATTGCTTTTAAAATCCTTCTGATGTTTCCTCAGCCATACAGTATAGTTCAAATTTGACCTATTGAACATTTCTATAACCAAAGTGTCCTCGATCTTGATCGTTCTATACATAATCATAGGCTTGTTCTGATGTTTCATCATTGAGACAGAAGTCAGTTATTGACCTACTGAACATATTTCTGGCAAAAGAATCATCAAAGTTTAACTTACTGTTCCTTCTCCTAGACTATTTTTGATTTTACATCCACCATACAGTATTCCATATTTGACCAAGAGAACATATTTCTGGCCAAAAGAGTCGTCAAAAGGTATGTTTATATGCATTCTCATCGAATTCTTTTGATGTTAAATCAACCATATTGTTAGTCCAAATTTGACCCATTGAACATATATCTGGCCAAAGAGACCTAGAACTTTAATTATATATACATAATTACTATCTCCTTCTGATTTTTCATCACCCAGGCTATTATCCATATTTGACAATTGAACATATTTCTGGCTGGAAGAGTCCTTGGAAGAGAACTTGAACTTTCTATATAGGCTCATTGACTCGTTCTGATGGTTCACAAGCAGACAATAGTCCATAATTGACCCTCTGAACATATTTATAGTAAAAGAGTCCTCTGTCTTGAACTTTCTATAGATTCTCAGTGACTCCATATAGATAATTGACCCACTGAACATATTTCTACCTGAAGAGTCTTTGAACTTGAACTTTCTATTCATAATCTTCTTCCTCAATCTTCATTGACTTCTGATTCATCAGCCAGACAGCAGTCCATATTTGACCCACTAAACATATTTCTGGCAAAAGAGTCCTCGATCTTGAACCTTTTAAACATACTCATAGACTCTTTCTGGTGTTTCATCAGCCATGCAGTAGTTCTGATTTGACATAATGAACATATTTCTGACCGAAGAGTCCTCGATCTTGAACTTTCTATTCAGACTCTTTCAGATAGTACATCGGCCAGACAATTGTAGATATTGACTATTGAAGTAAAAGAGTTCTCGATCTTGAACTTTCTATACATTCTCAGTGATGCCTTATTTTGTTTCTTTAGCCATACAGAAGTCCAGATTTGACATGTTGAACATATTTCTGACTTGAAAATTTTGTACATGCTAATTGACTCCTTTTAGTGTTTCATCAGCCAGACAGTAGTCAATAATGGACCTACTGAAAATATTTCTGGTAAAAGAGTCCTCGATTTTGTACTTTCTATACATTCTCAGTGACGCCTTATTTTGTTTCTTTAGCCATAAAGTAGTTCAGATTTAACATGTTGAACATATTTCTGACTGAAGAGTCCTTGATCTTGAACTTTCTATTCACACTTTATAGACTCCTTCAGATAGTACATCGGCCAGACAACTGTCCATAATGACTTTTTTTTTTTTTTTTTTTCTGGCCAACGAGTCTATATACTTGAACTTTCTATACATGCTCATTGACTCCTTTTAGTGCTTCATCAGCCAGAGAGTACTCCATAATTTACCTACTGAACATATTTCTAGTAAAAGAGTCCTCGATCTTGAACATTCTATACATGCTCATTGACTCCTCATGCTGTTTCTTTCTACACATAGTCGTTTACTCCATCTGATGTTACATCAGCCATAGAAGTCCATAATTGACCCAAGGGACATATTGGCCAATCTTGAACTTTCTATACATACTCATAGTCTCCTTCTGATTCTTCATAAGCCATATTTATGTCCATATTTATGACTTATTATTATTTCTGGTCAAAGGTTCCTCAAAAGTTTTTAAACTGTGTAAAATTATAGACTCCATCTGATCATAAATCAGACGAAAAGAGGTCACATTTTGACTCTTGAGTCAATATGTATAGAGAGTTAATGTTCAATGATTCTTTGGCCAAAAATATATTCAGAGGGTCACATACCTGTTAAAGTGATGAATCATCAGAAGAAGTCTATGAGTATTTAGTAAGTTAACTTGTGAGGACCTTTTTGCCAAAAATATTTTCAATTCACCAGATATGGACATCTATATAGCTAATTAAGAATCAGAAAGAGTCAATGAGTATATATAGAATGGTCAAGTTGAGACTCTTTGACCAGAAAAAAATTCACTATGTCAAATATGGACTTTTGTCAGGATGATATAACATCCGAAGATATCAGTCTGAATGTATAGTGTTAATCATTTAGGACTCTTTGGCCAGAAATATGTTCAGTAGGTCAAAAGGGGACCTCTGAATAGCTGATTTATCATCAGAAAGAGTCTATAACTTTATAAAGTTTAAAAAATTTGATGACCAGAAATAAGTTCAAAAGGTCAGATATGGACATCTATATGGCTTATGAAGCATCAGAAGGAGTCTATGAGTATGTATAGAAAGCCCAAGATAGAGGACTTTTGGCCAGAAATATGTACAGGAGGTCAAAAGAGGACCTCTGTATAGCTGATTTATCATCAAAAGGAATCTATAACTTTCTATTGTTTGAAATATTTTGAGGACACTTTGACCACAAATAAGTTCAAAAGGTCAGATATGGACATCTATATGGCTTATGAAGCATCAGAAGGAATCTATGAGTATGTATAGAAAGCCCAAGATTGAGGACTCTTTAGCCAGAAACATGTTCAGTAGATCAAAAGGGGCCCTCTGTATAGCTGATTTATCATCAAAAGAAGTCTATAACTTTATATAGTTTGAAAAAATGTTAGGACACTTTGACCAGAAATAAGTTCAAAAGGTTAGATATGGACATCTATATGGCTTATGAAGCATCAGAAGGAATCTATGAGTATGTATAGAAAGCATAAGATCAAGGACTCTTTGGCCAGAAACATGTTCAGGAGGTCAAAAGGGGACCTCTGTATAGCTGATTTATCATCAGAAGGAGTCTATAACTTTATATAGTTTGAATTTTTTTTAGGATACTTTGACCACAAATAAGTTCAAAAGGTCAGATATGGACATCTATATGGCTTATGAGGCATCAGAAGGAGTCTATGAGAATGTATAGAAAGCATAAGATCGAGGACTCCTTTGCCAGAAATATGTTCAGTAGTTCAAAAGGGGCCCTCTGTAAAGCTGATTTATCATCAAAAGGAGTCTATAACTTTATATAGTTTGAATTTTTTTTTAGGACACTTTGACCACAAATAAGTTCAAAAGGTCAGATATGGACATCTAAATGGCTTATGAAGCATCAGAAGGAATCTATGAGTATGTATAGAAAGCATAAAATCAAGGACTCTTTGGCCAGAAACATGTTCAGGAGGTCAAAAGGGGACCTCTGTATAGCTGACTTATCATCAAAAGGAGTCTATAACTTTATATAGTTTGAATTTTTTTTAGGAAACTTTGACCACAAATAAGTTCAAAAATTCAGATATGGACATCTCTATGGCTTATGAGGCATCAGAAGAAGTCTATGAGTATGTACAGAAAGCATAAGATCGAGGACTCTTTGGCCAGAAATATGTTCAGTAGGTCAAAAGGGGACCTCTGAATAGCTGATTTATCATCAGAAAGAGTCTAAAACTTTATAAAGTTTAAAAAATTTGATGACCAGAAATAAGTTCAAAAGGTCAGATATGAACATCTTTATGGCTTATGAAGCATCAGAAGGAGTCTATGAGTATGTATAGAAAGCCCAAGATAGAGGACTTTTGGCCAGTAATATGTACAGGAGGTCAAAAGGGGACCTCTGTATAGCTGATTTATCATCAAAAGGAGTCTATAACTTTCTATTGTTTGAAAAATTTTGAGGACACTTTGACCACAAATAAGTTCAAAAGGTCAGATATGGACATCTATATGGCTTATGAAGCATCAGAAGGAATCTATGAGTATGTGTAGAAAGCCCAAGATTGAGGACTCTTTAGCCAGAAATATGTTCAGTAGATCAAAAGGGGCCCTCTGTATAGGTGATTTATCATCAAAAGAAGTCTATAACTTTATATAGTTTGAAAAAATGTTAGGACACTTTGACCAGAAATAAGTTCAAAAGGTCAGATATGGACATCTATATGGCTTATGAAGCATCAGAAGGAATCTATGAGTATGTATAGAAAGCATAAGATCAAGGACTCTTTGGCCAGAAACATGTTCAGGAGGTCAAAAGGGGACCTCTGTATAGCTGATTTATCATCAAAAGGAGTCTATAACTTTATATAGTTTTAATTTTTTTTAGGACACTTTGACCACAAATAAGTTCAAAAGGTCAGATATGGACATCTATATGGCTTATGAAGCACAAGAAGGAGTCTATGCGTATGTATAGAAATCCCAAGATCGAGGACTCTTTGGCCAGAAACATGTTCAGGAGGTCAAAAGGGGACCTCTGTATAGCTTACTTATCATCAAAAGGAGTCTATAACTTTATATAGTTAGAATTTTTTTTAGGACACTTTGACCACAAATAAGTTCAAAAGGTCAGATATGGACATCATATGGCTTATGAAGCATCAGAAGGAATCTATGCGTATGTATAGAAAGCATAAGATCAAGGACTCTTTGGCCAGAAACATGTTCAGGAGGTCAAAAGGGGACCTCTTTATAGCTGACTTATCATCAAAAGGAGTCTATAACTTTATATAGTTTGAATTTCTTTTAGGAAACTTTGACCACAAATAAGTTCAAAAGGTCAGATATGGACATCTATATGGCTTATGAGGCATCAGAAGGAGTCTATGAGTATGTACAGAAAGCATAAGATCGAGGACTCTTTGGCCAGAAATATGTTCAGTAGGTCAAAAGGGGACCTCTGAATAGCTGTTTTATCATCAGAAAGAGTCTATAACTTTATATAGTTTAAAAAATTTGTTGACCAGAAATAAGTTCAGAAGGTCAGATATGGACATCTATATGGCTTATGAACCATCAGAAGGAATCTATGACTATGTATAGAAAGCCCAAGATTGAGGACTCTTTGGCCAGAAATATGTTCAGTGGTTCAAAAGGGGCCCTCTGTAAAGCTGATTTATCATCAAAAGGAGTCTATAACTTTATATAGTTTGAATTTTTTTAGGACACTTTGACCACAAATAAGTTCAAAAGGTCAGATATGGACATCTATATGGCTTATGAAGCATCAGAAGGAATCTAGGAGTATGTATAGAAAGCATAAGATCAAGGACTCTTTGGCCAGAAACATGTTCAGGAGGTCAAAAGGGGACCTCTGTATAGCTGATTTATCATCAAAAGGAGTCTATAACTTTATATAGTTTGAATTTTTTTTAGGACACTTTGACCACAGATAAGTTCAAAAGGTCAGATATGGACATCTATATGGCTTATGAAGCACCAGAAGGAGTCTATGAGTATGTATAGAAATCCCAAGATCGACGACTCTTTGGCCAGAAACATGTTCAGGAGGTCAAAAGGGGACCTCTGTATAGCTGACTTATCATCAGAAAGAGTCTATAATTTTATATAGTTTAAAAAATTTGATGACCAGAAATAAGTTCAAAAGGTCAGATATGGACATCTATATGGCTTATGAGGCATCAGAAGGAGTCTATGAGAATGTATAGAAAGCATAAGATTGAGGACTCTTTGGCCAGAAATATGTTCAGTGGTTCAAAAGGGGCCCTCTGTAAAGCTGATTTATCATCAAAAGGAGTCTATAACTTTATATAGTTTGAATTTTTTTTAGGACACTTTGACCACAAATAAGTTCAAAAGGTCAGATATGGACATCATATGGCTTATGAAGCATCAGAAGGAATCTATGAGTATGTATAGAAAGCATAAGATCAAGGACTCTTTGGCCAGAAACATGTTCAGTAGGTCAAAAGGGGACCTCTGAATAGCTGATTTATCATCAGAAAGAGTCTATAACTTTATATAGTTTAAAAAATTTGTTGACCAGAAATAAGTTCAAAAGGTCAGATATGGACATCTATATGGCTTATGAACCATCAGAAGGAATCTATGACTATGTATAGAAAGCCCAAGATTGAGGACTCTTTGGCCAGAAATATGTTCAGTGGTTCAAAAGGGGCCCTCTGTAAAGCTGATTTATCATCAAAAGGAGTCTATAACTTTATATAGTTTGAATTTTTTTAGGACACTTTGACCACAAATAAGTTCAAAAGGTCAGATATGGACATCTATATGGCTTATGAAGCATCAGAAGGAATCTAGGAGTATGTATAGAAAGCCCAAGATCGAGGACTCTTTGGCCAGAAACATGTTCAGGAGGTCAAAAGGGGACCTCTGTATAGCTGATTTATCATCAAAAGGAGTCTATAACTTTATATAGTTTGAATTTTTTTTAGGACACTTTGACCACAAATAAGTTCAAAAGGTCAGATATGGACATCTATATGGCTTATGAAGCATCAGAAGGAATCTATGAGTATGTATAGAAAGCATAAAATCAAGGACTCTTTGGCCAGAAACATGTTCAGGAGGTCAAAAGGGGACCTCTGTATAGCTGACTTATCATCAAAAGGAGTCTATAACTTTATATAGTTTGAATTTTTTTTAGGAAACTTTGACCACAAATAAGTTCAAAAATTCAGATATGGACATCTATATGGCTTATGAGGCATCAGAAAAAGTCTACGAGTATGTACAGAAAGCATAAGATCGAGGACTATTTGGCCAGAAATATGTTCAGTAGGTCAAAAGAGGACCTCTGTATAGCTGATTTATCATCAAAAGGAGTCTATAACTTTCTATTGTTTGAAATATTTTGAGGACACTTTGACCACAAATAAGTTCAAGAGGTCAGATATGGACATCTATATGGCTTATGAAGCATCGGAAGGAATCTATGAGTATGTATAGAAAGCCCAAGATTGAGGACTCTTTAGCCAGAAACATGTTCAGTAGATCAAAAGGGGCCCTCTGTATAGCTGATTTATCATCAAAAGAAGTCTATAAATTAATATAGTTTGAAAAAATGTTAGGACACTTTGACCAGAAATAAGTTCAAAAGGTCAGATATGGACATCTATATGGCTTATGAAGCATCAGAAGGAATCTATGAGTATGTATAGAAAGCATAAGATCAAGGACTCTTTGGCCAGAAACATGTTCAGGAGGTCAAAAGGGGACCTCTGTATAGCTGATTTATCATCAAAAGGAGTCTATAACTTTATATAGTTTGAATTTTTTTTAGGATACTTTGACCACAAATAAGTTCAAAAGGTCAGATATGGACATCTATATGGCTTATGAAGCACCAGAAGGAGTCTATGAGTATGTATAGAAATCCCAAGATCGAGGACTCTTTGGCCAGAAACATGTTCAGGAGGTCAAAAGGGGACCTCTGTATAGCTTACTTATCATCAAAAGGTGTCTATAACTTTATATAGTTAGAATTTTTTTTAGGACACTTTGACCACAAATAAGTTCAAAAGGTCAGATATGGACATCTATATGGCTTATGAGGCATCAGAAGGAGTCTATGAGAATGTATAGAAAGCATAAGATCGAGGACTCCTTTGCCAGAAATATGTAGAGGAGGTCAAAAGGGGACCTCTGTATAGCTGATTTATCATCAAAAGGAGTCTATAACTTTCTATTGTTTGAAATATTTTGAGGACACTTTGACCACAAATAAGTTCAAAAGGTCAGATATGGACATCTATATGGCTTATGAGGCATCAGAAGGAGTCTATGAGTATGTACAGAAAGCATAAGATCGAGGACTCTTTGGCCAGAAATATGTTCAGTAGGTCAAAAGGGGACCTCTGAATAGCTGATTTATCATCAGAAAGAGTCTATAACTTTATATAGTTTGAAAAATTTGATGACCAGAAATAAGTTCAAAAGGTCAGATATGGACATCTATATGGCTTACGAACCATCAGAAGGAGTCTATGAGTATGTATAGAAAGCCCAAGATTGAGGAATCTTTGGCCAGAAACATGTTCAGTAGATCAAAAGGGGCCCTCTGCATAGCTGATTTATCATCAAAAGAAGTCTATAACTTTATATAGTTTGAATTTTTTTAGGACACTTTGACCACAAATAAGTTCAAAAGGTCAGATATGGACATCTATATGGCTTATGAGGCATCAGAAGGAG
The DNA here is from genome assembly GCA_022828995.1 of Vimba vimba. Classification (NCBI taxonomy): domain Eukaryota; kingdom Metazoa; phylum Chordata; class Actinopteri; order Cypriniformes; family Leuciscidae; genus Vimba; species Vimba vimba. The sequence continues at coordinate 7,095,349 of CM040825.1, read as the reverse complement.
TCTATGAGAATGTATAGAAAGCATAAGATCGAGGACTCCTTTGCCAGAAATATGTTCAGTAGTTCAAAAGGGGCCCTCTGTATAGCTGATTTATCATCAAAAGGAGTCTATAACTTTATATAGTTTGAAAAAATGTTAGGACACTTTGACCACAAATAAGTTCGAAATTTCAGATATGGACATCTATATGGCTTATGAACCATCAGAAGGAATCTACGACTATGTATAGAAACCCCAAGATTGAGGACTCTTTGGCCAGAAATATGTTGAGTGGTTCAAAAGGGGCCCTCTGTAAAGCTGATTTATCATCAAAAGGAGTCTATAACTTTATATAGTTTGAATTTTTTTAGGACACTTTGACCACAAATAAGTTCAAAAGGTCAGATATGGACATCTATATGGCTTATGAAGCATCAGAAGGAATCTAGGAGTATGTATAGAAAGCCCAAGATCGAGGACTCTTTGGCCAGAAACATGTTCAGGAGGTCAAAAGGGGACCTCTGTATAGCTGATTTATCTTCAAAAGGAGTCTATAACTTTATATAGTTTGAATTTTTTTAGGACACTTTGACCACAAATAAGTTCAAAAGGTCAGATATGGACATCATATGGCTTATGAAGCATCAGAAGGAATCTATGAGTATGTATAGAAAGCATAAGATCAAGGACTCTTTGGCCAGAAACATGTTCATTAGGTCAAAAGGGGACCTCTGAATAGCTGATTTATCATCAGAAAGAGTCTATAACTTTATATAGTTTAAAAAATTTGTTGACCAGAAATAAGTTCAAAAGGTCAGATATGGACATCTATATGGCTTATGAACCATCAGAAGGAATCTACGACTATGTATAGAAACCCCAAGATTGAGGACTCTTTGGCCAGAAATATGTTCAGTGGTTCAAAAGGGGCCCTCTGTAAAGCTGATTTATCATCAAAAGGAGTCTATAACTTTATATAGTTTGAATTTTTTTAGGACACTTTGACCACAAATAAGTTCAAAAGGTCAGATATGGACATCTATATGGCTTATGAAGCATCAGAAGGAATCTAGGAGTATGTATAGAAAGCCCAAGATCGAGGACTCTTTGGCCAGAAACATGTTCAGGAGGTCAAAAGGGGACCTCTGTATAGCTGATTTATCATCAAAAGGAGTCTATAACTTTATATAGTTTGAATTTTTTTTTAGGACACTTTGACCACAAATAAGTTCAAAAGGTCAGATATGGACATCTATATGGCTTATGAAGCATCAGAAGGAATCTATGAGTATGTATAGAAAGCATAAAATCAAGGACTCTTTGGCCAGAAACATGTTCAGGAGGTCAAAAGGGGACCTCTGTATAGCTGACTTATCATCAAAAGGAGTCTATAACTTTATATAGTTTGAATTTTTTTTAGGAAACTTTGACCACAAATAAGTTCAAAAATTCAGATATGGACATCTATATGGCTTATGAGGCATCAGAAAAAGTCTATGAGTATGTACAGAAAGCATAAGATCGAGGACTATTTGGCCAGAAATATGTTCAGTAGGTCAAAAGAGGACCTCTGTATAGCTGATTTATCATCAAAAGGAGTCTATAACTTTCTATTGTTTGAAATATTTTGAGGACACTTTGACCACAAATAAGTTCAAAAGGTCAGATATGGACATCTATATGGCTTATGAAGCATCAGAAGGAATCTATTAGTATGTATAGAAAGCCCAAGATTGAGGACTCTTTAGCCAGAAACATGTTCAGTAGATCAAAAGGGGCCCTCTGTATAGCTGATTTATCATCAAAAGAAGTCTATAACTTTATATAGTTTGAAAAAATGTTAGGACACTTTGACCACAAATAAGTTCAAAAGGTCAGATATGGACATCTATATGGCTTATGAGGCATCAGAAGGAGTCTATGAGAATGTATAGAAAGCATAAGATCGAGGACTCCTTTGCCAGAAATATGTAGAGGAGGTCAAAAGGGGCCCTCTGCATAGCTGATTTATCATCAAAAGAAGTCTATAACTTTATATAGTTTGAATTTTTTTTAGGACACTTTGACCACAAATAAGTTCAAAAGGTCAGATATGGACATCTATATGGCTTATGAGGCATCAGAAGGAGTCTATGAGAATGTATAGAAAGCATAAGATCGAGGACTCCTTTGCCAGAAATATGTTCAGTAGTTCAAAAGGGGCCCTCTGTATAGCTGATTTATCATCAAAAGGAGTCTATAACTTTATATAGTTTGAAAAAATGTTAGGACACTTTTACAACAAATAAGTTCAAAATTTCAGATATTGACATCTATAGGGCTTATGAAGCATCAGAAGGAGTCTATGAGTATGTATAGAAAGCCCCAAGATCAAGTACTATTTGGTAAGAAATATGTTGAGTAGGTCAAAAGGGGCCCTCTGTATAGCTGATTTATCTTCAAAAGGAGTCTATAACTTTCTATTGTTTGAAATATTTTGAAGACACTTTGACCACAAATAAGTTCAAAATGTCAGATATGGACATCTATATGGCTTATGTAACATTAGAAGGAGTCTATGAGTATGTATAGAAAGGTCAAGATCGAGAACTCTATGGCCAAAAATATATTCCTTTGGTCAAATATGGACTTCTGTATGGCTGATTTAACATCAGAAGGAGTCTATTTGTGTATATTATAAACTTATAGACTCTTTCTGATGTTAAATCAGCCATATAGAGGTGCATATTTGACCAATTGAACTTATTTCTGGTCAAAGGACTCTTTTGCAAAAAATATGTTCAATCAGTCAAATATGGACTACTCTCTGGCTTACTAAACATAGAAGACTGACTTCTTGTGATGTTATATAAGACAAGAGGGAACCTCTGTAGGCCTGATTTGACACATGACATATGTGCATTGGCATTGCACAATAACTAACTTATTCATTTATTCTTTTAAGGGAAATGATTGCATTTACCTCTTGCATTACAATGCATAGAATAAACTACTTCATACCTCATGTGCAATGAAAACATAACATGAGTGTTGCATTGCACAAACGATCTAAGAATTAGCGTTGAATAATAATGTATTATTATTATATCTAACTATATCAGTTAGATATTTTATGCAGTGGAATGTAGATAGTTGAGATAGTTATTGTATGTTTGTGATGCACTCATAGCTTTATATGTTATTCTTCAATGCACAAAGTTTGATCTTGTGTGAAATGCAATGCAATAGCACATATTGTATTTCCTCAAAGCAAAACGCAATGTAGTTTGGGAATGAGTTACTTCTGGTGTGTAATTCAATGCAAGAAGTGCATAGCCTATATGTTATTCTTCAATGCACAACGTTAGATCGTTAGCGCAATGCAATGCAACAACACACGTTATGTCTTTAATCAACATGGGAATGAGGTAGTTCTGGTGTGCAATGCAATGAAATGCAAAAAGTGCATAACTTATGTTATTCTTGAGTGCACAACCTTAGATCGTTTGTGCAATGCAATGCAACAACACACATATAATCTCTTTAATGAACATGGGAATGGTTAAGTTCTAGTGTGCAATGCAATGCAAAAAGTGTATAACCTATATGGTATTCTTCAGTGCACAACGTTAGATCGTTAGTGCAATGCAATGCAACAACATACATACCATCTCTTTAATGAACATGGGAATTGTTAAGTTCTAGTGTACAATGCAATGCAGTGCAACAACAAACATTATCTCTTTAATGAACATGGGAATGATTTAGTTCTGATGTGCAATGCAATGCAATGCAAAAAGTGCATAACCTATATGTTTTTCTTTAGTGCTCAACGTTAGATCGTTTGTGCAATAAAATGCAATGCAATGCAATTTCAACAACACACGTTATCTCTTTAATGACCATGGGAATGATTTAGTAGTCTGGTATATGCAATGCAATGCGAAAAGTGCATAACCTATATGTTATTCTTCAGTGCACAACGTTAGATCGTTAGTGCAATGCAATGCAACAACACACATACCATCTCTTTAATTAACATGGGAATGGTTAAGTTCTAGTGTGCAATGCAATGCAAAAAGTGCATAACCTATATGTTATTCTTCAGAGCACAAAGTTAGATCGTTAGTGCAATGCAATGCAATGCAATGCAATGCAATGCAATGCAATGCAATGCAGTACAAGGCATTGCAAATCAATGCAATGCAATGCAACAACACACGTAATGTCTTTAATCAACATGGGAATGAGGTAGTTCTGGTGTGCAATGCAATGAAATGCAAAAAGTGCATAAACTATATGTTATTCTTGAGTGCACAACGTTACATCGCTAGTGCAATGCAATGCAATGCACCAACAAACATTATCTCTTTAATAAACATGGGAATGATTTAGGTGTGGTGTGCAATGAAATGCAAAAAGTGCATACCGGTAACCTATATGTTATTCTTTCGTGCACAAAGTTAGATCGTTAATGCAATGCAATGCAATGCAATGCAGTGCAAAGCATTGTAAATCAATGCAATGCAATGCAATGCAATGCAATTCAACAACACACATACCATCTCTATAATGAACTTGGGAATGATTTTGTTCTGGTGTGCAATGCAATGCGAAAAGAGCATAAACTATATGTTATTCTTCAGTGCACAACGTTAGATCGTTATGCAATGCAGTGCAAAGCAATGCAATGCAATTCAATGCAATGCAAAGCAAAGCAAAGCAAAGCAAAGCAAAGCAAAGCAAAGCAAAGCAATGCAAAGCAATGCAAAGCAATGCAAAGCAATACAATGCAATGCAATGCAACGCAACAACACACGTTATGGCTTTAATGAACATGGGAATGATTTAGTTCTGGTGTGCAATGCAATGCAATACGTGCATAACCTATATGTTATTCTTCAGTGTACAACGTTAGATCGTTAGTGCAATGCAATGCAATACAATGCAATGCAGTGCAAAGCAATGCAAATAAATGCAATGCAATGCAATGTAACAACCCCCGTTATGTTTTTAATCAACATGCACAAAGTTAGATCGTTAGTGCAATGCAAAGCAGTGCAAAGCAATGCAAAGCAGTGCAATTCAATGTAATGCAATGCAATACATTGCATTGCAATACATAGCAATGCAATGCAACGCAATATACAATGCAATGCAGCAACACACGTTATGTCTTTAATGAACATGGGAATGATTTAGTTCTGGTGTGCAATGCAATGCAATGCGAAAAGTGCATAACCTATATGTTATTCTTCAGTGCACAACGTTAGATCGTTAGTGCAATGCAATGCAGTGAAAAGTAATGCAAAGCAATGCAAATCAATGCAATGCAATGCAATGCAATGCACCAACAAACGTTATCTCTTTAATGAACATAGGAATGATTTAGGTGTGGTGTGCAATGAAATGCAAAAAGTGCATAACCTATATGTTATTCTTCAGTGCACAACGTTAGATCGTTATGCAATGCAATGCAGTGCAAAGCAATGCAGTGCAATGCAATTCAATGCAATGCAAAGCAAAGCAAAGCAAAGCAATGCAATGCAATGCAATGCAAAGCAATGCAAAGCAATGCAAAGCAATGCAAAGCAAAGCAAAGCAAAGCAATGCAATGCAAAGCAATGCAATGCAAAGCAATGCAAAGCAAAACAATGCAATGCAACGCAACAACACACGTTATGTCTTTAATGAACATGGGAATGATTTAGTTCTGGTGTGCAATGCAATGCAATACGTGCATAACCTATATGTTATTCTTCAGTGCACAACGTTAGATCGTTAGTGCAATGCAATGCAATGCAATGCAATACAATGCAATGCAGTGCAAAGCAATGCAAATAAATGCAATGCAATGCAATGTAACAAAACCCCCGTTATGTTTTTAATCAACATGGGAATGAGGTAGTTCTAGTGTGCAATGCAATGCAAAAAGTGCATAACATATGTTATTCTTCAGTGCACAACGTTAGATCGTTAGTGCAATGCAATGGAGTGCAAAGCAAAACAATGCAATGCAATGCAATGCAATGCAATGCAATGCAATGCAATGCAATGCAATGCAATGCAATGCAATGCAAAGCAAAGCAATGCAATGCAATGAGAAGCAATGCAATGCCAAGCAATGCAATGCAATGCAATGCAATGCAATGCAATGCAATGCAAAGCAAAGCAAAGCAATGCGAAGCAATGCAATGCAATGCAATGCAATGCAATGCAATGCAAAGCAATGCAATGCAATGCAAAGCAATGCAAAGCAATGCAATGCAATGAAAAACACTTGTTATGTCTTTAATCAACATGGGAATGAGGTATTTCTAGTGTGCAATGCAATGCAAAAAGTGCATAACATATATTATTCTTCAGTGCACAACGTTAGATCGTTAGTGCAATGCAATGGAGTGCAAAGCAAAGCAATGCAATGCAATGCAATGCAATGCAATGCAATGCAATGCAATGCAATGCAAAGCAATGCAATGCAATGCAATGCCAAGCAATGCAATGCAATGCAAAGCAAAGCAATGCGAAGCAATGCAATGCAAAGCAATGCAAAGCAATGCAAAGCAATGCAAAGCAATGCAAAGTAATATAGTGCAATACAATGCAATGAAAAACACTTGTTATGTCTTTAATCAACATGGGAATGAGGTAATTCTGGTGTGCAATGCAATGCGATAAGTGCATAACCTATATGTTATTCTTCAGTGCACAACGTTAGATCGTTAGTGCAATGCAATGCAGTGCAAAGCAATGCAAATCAATGCAATGCAATACAATGCAATGCAACAACACACGTTATGTCTTTAATGAACATGGGAATGATTTAGTTCTGGTTTGCAATGCAATGCAATGCGAAAAGTGCATATGTTATTCTTCAGTGCACAACGTTAGATCGTTAGTGCAATGCAATGCAGTGCAAAGTAATGCAATGCAATGCAAAAAGTGCATATGTTATTCTTCAGTGCACAACGTTAGATCGTTAGCAAAAAGTGCACCAACAAACGTTGTCTCTTTAATGAACATGGGAATGATTTATGTCTGGTGTGTAATGCAATGAAATGCAAAAAGTGCATAACCTATATGTTATTCTTTAGTGCACAAAGTTAGATCGTTAGTGCAATGCAATGCAATGCAATTCAATGCAATGCAATGCAATGAAATGCAATGCAACAACACACGTTATGTCTTTAATGAACATGGGAATGATTGCAAAAAGTTCATAACCTATATGTTATTGTTCAGTGCACAACATTAGACCGTTAGTGTAATGCAATGCAATGCAATGCAGTGCAAAGCAAAGCTAAGCAATGCAAATCAATATAGTTCAATACAATGCAATGCAACAACACACGTTATGTCTTTAATCAACATGGGAATGAGGTAGTTCTGGTGTGCAATGCAATGCAAAAAGTGCATAACATATGTTATTCTTCAGTGCACAATGTTAGATCGTTATTGCAATGCAATTCAATGCAATGCAATGCAACAACACACATATCATCTCTATAATGAACTTGGGAATGATTTTGTTCTGGTGTGCAATGCAATGCGAAAAGAGCATAAACTATATGTTATTCTTCAGTGCACAACGTTAGATCTTTAGTGCAATGCAATGCAGTGCAAAGCAATGCAAATGAAAGTAATGCAACGCAAAACATTGCATTGCAATACATTGCAATGCAATGCAATGCAATGCAATGTAATGCAACAACAAACGTTATGTCTTTAATCAACATGGGAATGAGGTAGTTCTGGTGTGCAATGCAATGCAAAAAGTGCATAACATATGTTATTCTTCAGTGCACAATGTTAGATCGTTATTGCAATGCAATTCAATGCAATGCAATGCAACAACACACATATCATCTCTATAATGAACTTGGGAATGATTTTGTTCTGGTGTGCAATGCAATGCGAAAAGAGCATAACCTATATGTTATTCTTCAGTGCACAACGTTAGATCTTTAGTGCAATGCAATGCAGTGCAAAGCAATGCAAATGAAAGTAATGCAACGCAAAACATTGCATTGCAATACATTGCAATGCAATGCAATGCAATGCAATGTAATGCAACAACAAACGTTATGTCTTTAATCAACATGGGAATGAGGTAGTTCAGTTGTACAATGCAATGCAAAAAGTGCATAACCTATATGTTATTCTTCAGTGCACAACGTTATTTATCGTTAATGCAATGCAATGCAATGCAATGCATCAACACACATATGTTATCTCTTTAATGAACATGGGAATGATTTAGTTCTGGTGTGCAATGCAATGCAATGCAAGAAGTGCATAGCCTATGTTATTCTTTAATGCACAACGTTAGATCGTGTGTGCAATGCAATGCAATGCAACAACACACGTTATCTTTGTAATGAACATGGCATTGAGTTAGTTCTGTTGTGCAATGCAATGCAAGTAGTGCACAGACTATATGTTATTCTTCAATGCACAACGTTAGACAGTTTGTGCAAAGCAACAACACATATGTTATCTCTCTAATGAACATGGCATTGAGTTAGTTTTGGTGTGCAATGCAATGCACGGTGCATAACCTGTTTCTTAAATGATGCTCAACGTTAGATCGTTTGTGCAAAGCACATACTGTTATATGAATGAGCTATACATAGGTACGCTTTTGACCTGCTGAACATATTTCTGGCCATAAAGACCTTAAACATGTTATATCATCCTAAAAAGGTCCAAATTTGACACTGATTTTTTTTTCAATCCAAGGAGTACTCGAAACTTGACCTTACCATTTATACTCGTTGACTTTTTTTGATGTTACGTCAGCCATAAAGAAGTCCATAATTGACCCAAGGAACATATTTTTGGCCAAAGAGTCCTCGATCTTGGGCTTTAATCCAACTATAGTCCAACTCCTTCTGATGCTTCATAAGCCATATATATGTCCATATCTGACCTTTTGAACTTATTTCTGGTCAAAGTGTCCTCAAAAGTTTTCAAACTATAGAAAGTTAAAGTCTCCTATTGATGATAAATCAGCTATACAGAGGGACCTCCAGAACATATTTCTGGCCAAAGAGTCCTTGATCTTGGGCTTTCTATACATACTAATAGACTCCTTCTGATGCTTCATAAGCCATATAGTTTTCCATATCTGACCTTTTAAACTTATTTGTGGTCAAAGTGTTCTAAAAAAAATCCAACTATGTAAGTTATAGAATCCTTTTGATGATAAATCAGCTATACAGAGGTCCCATTTTGACCTCCTGAACATATTTCTGGCAAAAGAGTCCTTGATCTTGGGCTTTCTATACATACTAATAGACTCCTTCTGATGCTTCATAGGCCATATAGATGTCCATATCTGACCTTTTGAACTTACTTGTGGTCAAAGTGTCCTAACATTTTTTCAAACTATAGAAAGTTATAGACTCCTTTTGATGATAAATAAGCTATACAGAGGTCCCCTTTTGACCTCCTGAACATATTTCTGGCCAAATAGTCCTCGATCTTGGGCTTTCTATACATACTCATAGACTCCTTCTGATGCTTCATAAGCCATATAGATGTCCATATCTGACTTTTTGAAATTATTTGTGGTCAAAGTGTCCTCAAAATTTTTCAAACTGTAGGAAGTTATAGACTCCTTTTGATGATAAATCAGCTATACAGAGGTCCCCTTTTGACCTCCTGAACATATTTCTGGCCAAAGTGTCCTCAATCTTGGGCTTTCTATACATACTCATAGACTCCTTCTGATGCTTCATAAGCCATACAGATGTCCATATCTGACTTTTTGAACTTATTTGTGGTCAAAGTGTCCTCAAAATTTTTCAAACTGTAGGAAGTTATACACTCCTTTTGATAATAAATCAGCTATACAAAGGTCCCCTTTTGACCTCCAGAAAGTATTTCTGGCCAAAGAGTCCTCGATCATGGACTTTCTATGCATACTCATAGACTCCTTCTGATGATTCATAAGCCATATAGATGTCCATATCTGACCTTTTGAACTTATTTCTGGTCAAAGTGTCCTCAAAATTTTTCAAACTATATAAAGTTATAGACTCCTTTTGATGATAAATAAGCTATACAGAGGTCCCCTTTTGACCTCCTGAACATATTTCTGGCCAAATAGTCCTCGATCTTGGGCTTTAATCCAACTATAGTCCAACTCCTTCTGATGCTTCATAAGCCATATAGATGTCCATATCTGACCTTTTGAACTTATTTCTGGTCAAAGTGTCCTAACATTTTTTCAAACTATAGAAAGTTAAAGTCTCCTTTTGATGATAAATCAGCTATACAGAGGGCCCTTTCTGACCTACTGAACATATTTCTGGCCAAAGAGTCCTTGATCTTGGGCTTTCTATACATACTCATAGACTCCTTCTGGTGCTTCATAAGCCATGTAGATGTCCATATCTGACCTTTTGAACTTATTTGTGGTCAAATTGTCCGCAAAAGTTTTCAAACTATAGAAAGTTAAAGACTCCTTTTGATGATAAATCAGCTATACAGAGGTCCCCTTTTGACCTCCAGAACATATTTCTGGCCAAAGAGTCCTCGATCTTGGGCTTTCTATACATACTCATAGACTCCTTCTGATGCTTCATAAGCCATATAGATGTCCATATCTGACCTTTTGAACTTATTTGTGGTCAAAGTGTCCTAACATTTTTTCAAACTATATAAAGTTATAGACTCCTTTTGATGATAAATCAGCTATACAGAGGTCCCCTTTTGACCTCCAGAAAGTTTTTCTAGCCAAAGAGTCCTCGATCATGGACTTTCTATGCATACTCATAGACTCCTTCTGATGCTTCATAAGCCATATAGATGTCCATATCTGACTTTTTGAACTTATTTGTGGTCAAAGTGTCCTAACATTTTTTCAAACTATATAAAGTTATAGACTCCTTTTGATGATAAATCAGCTATACAGAGGTCCCCTTTTGACCTCCAGAAAGTATTTCTAGCCAAAGAGTCCTCGATCATGGACTTTCTATGCATACTCATAGACTCCTTCTGGTGCTTCATAAGCCATATAGATGTCCATATCTGACCTTTTGAACTTATTTGTGGTCAAAGTGTCCTAACATTTTTTCAAACTATAGAAAGTTATAGACTACTTTTGATGATAAATAAGCTATACAGAGGTCCCCTTTTGACCTCCTGAACATATTTCTGGCCAAATAGTCCTCTATCTTGGGCTTTAATCCAACTATAGTCCAACTCCTTCTGATGCTTCATAAGCCATATAGATGTCCATATCTGACCTCTTGAACTTATTTCTGGTCAGTGTCCTAACATTTTTTCAAACTATAGAAAGTTAAAGACTCCTTTTGATGATAAATCAGCTATACAGAGGTCCCCTTTTGACCTCCAGAACATATTTCTGGCCAAAGAGTCCTCGATCTTGGGCTTTCTATACATACTCATAGACTCCTTCTGATGCTTCATAAGCCATATAGATGTCCATATCTGACCTTTTGAACTTATTTGTGGTCAAAGTGTCCTAACATTTTTTCAAACTATATAAAGTTATAGACTCCTTTTGATGATAAATCAGCTATACAGAGGTCCCCTTTTGACCTCCAGAACATATTTCTGGCCAAAGAGTCCTCGATCTTGGGCTTTCTATACATACTCATAGACTCCTTCTGATGATTCATAAGCCATATAGATGTCCATATCTGACCTTTTGAACTTATTTGTGGTCATAGTGTCCTAATATTTTTTTCAAACTATATAAAGTTATAGACTCCTTTCCATGATAAATCAGATATACAGAGGTCCCTTTTTGACCTCCTGAACATGTTTCTGGCCAAAGAGTCCTTGATCTTGGGCTTCGTATACATACTCATAGACTCCTTCTGATGCTTCATAAGTCAAATAGATGTCCATATCTGACCTTTTGAACTTATTTGTGATCAAAGATGTCCTCAAAATGTTTCAAACTATATAAAGTTTTAGACTCCTTTTGATGATAAATCAGCTATACAGAGGGCCCCTTTTGACCTCCTGAACATATTTCTGGCCAAAGAGTCCTTGATCTTGGGCTTTCTATACATACTCATAGACTCCTTCTGATGCTTCATAGGCCAAATAGATGTCCATATCTGACCTTTTGAACTTACTTGTGGTCAAAGTGTCCTAACATTTTTTCAAACTGTAGAAAGTTATAGACTCCTTTTGATGATAAATAAGCTATACAGAGGTCCCCTTTTGACCTCCTGAACATATTTCTGGCTAAAGAGTCCTCGATCTTGGGCTTTCTATACATACTCATAGACTCCTTCTGATGATTCATAAGCCATATAGATGTCCATATCTGACCTTTTGAACTTATGTGTGGTCAAAGTGTCCTCAAAATTTTTCAAACTATAAAAAGTTATAGACTGCTTTTGATGATAAATCAGCTATACAGAGGTCCCCTTTTGACATCCTAAACATATTTCTGGCCAAACAGTCCTTGATCTTGGGCTTTCTATACATACTCATAGACTCCTTCTGATGCCTCATAAGCCATGTAGATGTCCATATCTGACCTTTTAAACTTATTTGTGGTCAAAGTGTCCTAAAAAAAATTCAAACTATATAAAGTTATAGACTCCTTTTGATGATAAATCAGCTATACAGAGGTCCCCTTTTGACCTCCAGAACATATTTCTGGTCAAAGATTCCTTGATCTTGGGCTTTCTATACATACTCATAGACTCCTTCTGATGCTTCATAAGCCATATAGATGTCCATATCTGACCTTTTGAACTTATTTGTGGTCAAAGTGTCCTCAAAATTTTTCAAACTATAGAAAGTTATAGACTCCTTTCGATGATAAATCAGCTATACAGAGGTCCCCTTTTGACCTTTTGAACATATTTCTGGCCAAAGAGTCCTTGATCTTGGGCTTTCTATACATACTCATAGACTCCTTCTGATGCCTCATAAGCCATGTAGATGTCCATATCTGACCTTTTAAACTTATTTGTGGTCAAAGTGTCCTAAAAAAATTCAAACTATACAAAGTTATAGACTCCTTTTGATGATAAATCAGCTATACAGAGGTCCCCTTTTGACCTAGAGAACATATTTCTGGTCAAAGAGTCCTTGATCTTGGGCTTTCTATACATACTCATAGACTCCTTCTGATGATTCATAAGCCATATAGATGTCCATATCTGACATTTTGAACTTATTTGTGGTCAAAGTGTCCTAAAAAAAATTAAACTATATGAAGTTATAGACTCCTTTTGATGATAAATTAGCTATACAGAGGTCCCCTTTTTACCTCCTGAACATATTTCTGGCCAAAGAGTCCTCGATCTTGGGCTTTCTATACATACTAATAGACTCCTTCTGATGCTTCATAAGCCATATAGATGTCCATATCTGACTTTTTGAACTTATTTGTGGTCAAAGTGTCCTCAAAATTTTTCAAACTGTAGGAAGTTATAGACTCCTTTTGATGATAAATCAGCTATACAGAGGTCCCCTTTTGACCTCCTGAGCATATTTCTGGCCAAAGAGTCCTTGATCTTGGGCTTTCTATACATGCTCATAGACTCCTTCTGATGATTCATAAGCCATATAGATGTCCATATCTGACCTTTTGAACTTATTTGTGGTCAAAGTGTCCTAACATTTTTTCAAACTATAGAAAGTTATAGACTCCTTTTGATGATAAATAAGCTATACAGAGGTCCCCTTTTGACCTCCTGAACATATTTCTGGCCAAATAGTCCTCGATCTTGGGCTTTCTATACATACTCATAGACTCCTTCAGATGCTTCATAAGCCATATAGATTTCCATATCTGACATTTTGAACTTATTTGTGGTCAAAGTGTCCTAAAAAAAAATTCTAACTATATAAAGTTATAGACTCCTTTTGATGATAAATCAGCTATACAGAGGTCTTCTTTTGACCTCCTGAACATATTTCTGGCCAAAGAGTCCTCGATCTTGGGCTTTCTATACATATTCATAGACTCCTTCTGATGATTCATAAGCCATATAGATGTCCACATCTGACCTTTTGAACTTATTTGTGGTCAAAGTGTCCTCAAAATTTTCCAAACTATATGAAGTTATAGACTCGTTTTGATGATAAATCAGCTATACAGAGGTCTCCTTTTGACATCCTAAACATATTTCTGGCCAAACAGTCCTTGATCTTGGGCTTTCTATACATACTCATAGACTCCTTCTGATGCCTCATAAGCCATGTAGATATCCATATCTGACCTTTTGAACTTATTTGTGGTCAAAGTGTCCTCAAAATTTTTCAAACTATAGAAAGTTATAGACTCCTTTCGATGATAAATCAGCTATACAGAGGTCCCCTTTTGACCTCTTGAACATATTTCTGGCCAAAGAGTCCTTGATCTTGGGCTTTCTATACATACTCATAGACTCCTTCTGATGCCTCATAAGCCATGTAGATGTCCATATCTGACCTTTTAAACTTATTTGTGGTCAAAGTGTCCTAAAAAAAATTCAAACTATACAAAGTTATAGACTCCTTTTGATGATAAATCAGCTATACAGAGGTCCCCTTTTGACCTCCAGAACATATTTCTGGTCAAAGAGTCCTTGATCTTGGGCTTTCTATACATACTCATAGACTCCTTCTGATGATTCATAAGCCATATAGATGTCCATATCTGACTTTTTGAACTTATTTGTGGTCAAAGTGTCCTCAAAATTTTTCAAACTGTAGGAAGTTATAGACTCCTTTTGATGATAAATCAGCTATACAGAGGTCCCCTTTTGACCTCCAGAACATATTTCTGGTCAAAGAGTCCTTGATCTTGGGCTTTCTATACATACTCATAGACTCCTTCTGATGCTTCATAAGCCATATAGATGTCCATATCTGACCTTTTGAACTTATTTGTGGTCAAAGTGTCCTCAAAATTTTTCAAACTATAGAAAGTTATAGACTCCTTTCGATGATAAATCAGCTGTACAGAGGTCCCCTTTTGACCTCTTGAACATATTTCTGGCCAAAGAGTCCTCGATCTTGGGCTTTCTATACATACTCATAGACTCCTTATGATGATTCATAAGCCATATAGATATCCATATCTGACATTTTGAACTTATTTGTAGTCAAAGTGTCCTAAAAAAAATTAAACTATATGAAGTTATAGACTCCTTTTGATGATAAATCAGCTATACAGAGGTCCCCTTTTGACCTCCTGAACATATTTCTGGCCAAAGAGTCCTCGATCTTGGGCTTTCTATACATACTCATAGACTCCTTCTGATGCTTCATAAGCCATATAGATGTCCATATCTGACTTTTTGAACTTATTTGTGGTCAAAGTGTCCTCAAAATTTTTCAAACTGTAGGAAGTTATAGACTCCTTTTGATGATAAATCAGCTATACAGAGGTCCCCTTTTGACCTCCTGAGCATATTTCTGGCCAAAGAGTCCTTGATCTTGGGCTTTCTATACATGCTCATAGACTCCTTCTGATGCTTCATAAGCCATATAGATGTCCATATCTGACCTTTTGAACTTATTTGTGGTCAAAGTGTCCTCAAAATTTTTCAAACTATAGAAAGTTATAGACTCCTTTTGATGATAAATCAGCTATACAGAGGTCCCTTTTTGACCTCCTGAACATGTTTCTGGCCAAAGAGTCCTCGATGTTGAGCTTCCTATACATACTCATAGACTCCTTCTGATGCTTCATAAGCCATATAGATGTCCATATCTGACCTTTTGAACTTATTTGTGGTCAAAGTGTCCTCAAAATTTTTCAAACTATAGAAAGTTATAGACTCCTTTTGATGATAAATCAGCTATACAGAGGTCCCCTTTTGACCTCCAGAAAGTATTTCTGGCCAAAGAGTCCTCGATCTTAGGCTTTCTATACATACTCATAGACTCCTTCTGATGATTCATAAGCCATATAGATGTCCATATCTGACCTTTTGAACTTATTTGTGGTCAAAGTGTCCTAACATTTTTTCAAACTATAGAAAGTTATAGACTCCTTTTGATGATAAATAAGCTATACAGAGGTCCCCTTTTGACCTCCTGAACATATTTCTGGCCAAATAGTCCTCGATCTTGGGCTTTCTATACATACTCATAGACTCCTTCAGATGCTTCATAAGCCATATAGATTTCCATATCTGACATTTTGAACTTATTTGTGGTCAAAGTGTCCTAAAAAAAAATTCAAACTATATAAAGTTATAGACTCCTTTTGATGATAAATCAGCTATACAGAGGGCCCCTTTTGACCTCCAGAACATATTTCTGGCCAAAGAGTCCTCGATCTTGGGCTTTCTATACATACTCATAGACTCCTTCTGATGCTTCATAAGCCATATAGATGTCCATATCTGACCTTTTGAACTTATTTGTGGTCAAAGTGTCCTCAAAATTTTTTCAAACTATATAAAGTTATAGTCTCCTTCTAATGATAAATCAGCTATACAGAGGGCCCCTTTTGACCTATACTGAACATATTTCTGGCCAAGGAGTCCTAAAAGATTAACACTATACATTCAGACTGATATCTTCAGATGTTATATCATCCTGACCAAAGTCTATATTTGACCTACCGAATTTTTTTCTGACCAAGGAGTGAGTACTCGAAACTTGACCTTTTCATATATACTTGTTGACTCTTTCTGATGTTACGTCAGACATACAGAATTCCATATTTGACCCAAGGAACATATTTCTTGCCAAAGAGTCCTCGATCTTGGGCTTTCTATACATACTCATAGACTCCTTCTGATGCTTCATAAGCCATATAGATGTCCATATCTATCCTTTTGAACTTATTTCTGGTCAAAGTGTCCTCAAAATTTTTTAAACTATAATAAGTTATAGACTCATTCTGATAAAAAAAGAGTCCTCAATCTTGAACTTTGCATTCTCACTCCTAGACTCCTTCTGATGGTTCATAAGCCACATATAGAATTCCATATTTGACCTACTGAACTTATTTCTGGTCAAATGGTCCTCAAAGGGTTTCTTATTATGTTAATTCAGCCATACAGAGGTTCCTATTTGAACTACTGAACACATTTTTGGCCAAAGAGTCTTTGAACATTAACTTTCTCTGCTTATTGACTTCTCTTAATAATACATTAGCCATACAAAAGTCCATATTTGACCTACTAATATATTTCTGGTCAAAGAGTCCCTGATCTTGACCTTTCTGTACATGCTCATTGAAAGCTTCTGATGTTTCATCAGCCTGAAAGATGTCCATACTTGACCCATTGAATATATTTCTGACCATAGAGTCCTCGATCTTGAACTTTCTAAACATACTTGTAGACTTGTTAATTAATTATCTGCTATCCAATGTGTTTGAACAGTAGTTCAAATTTTATATTTTGAACATATTTCTAGACATGAGACATGAGACTAATTGCTTTTAAAATCCTTCTGATGTTTCCTCAGCCATACAGTATAGTTCAAATTTGACCTATTGAACATTTCTATAACCAAAGTGTCCTCGATCTTGATCGTTCTATACATAATCATAGGCTTGTTCTGATGTTTCATCATTGAGACAGAAGTCAGTTATTGACCTACTGAACATATTTCTGGCAAAAGAATCATCAAAGTTTAACTTACTGTTCCTTCTCCTAGACTATTTTTGATTTTACATCCACCATACAGTATTCCATATTTGACCAAGAGAACATATTTCTGGCCAAAAGAGTCGTCAAAAGGTATGTTTATATGCATTCTCATCGAATTCTTTTGATGTTAAATCAACCATATTGTTAGTCCAAATTTGACCCATTGAACATATATCTGGCCAAAGAGACCTAGAACTTTAATTATATATACATAATTACTATCTCCTTCTGATTTTTCATCACCCAGGCTATTATCCATATTTGACAATTGAACATATTTCTGGCTGGAAGAGTCCTTGGAAGAGAACTTGAACTTTCTATATAGGCTCATTGACTCGTTCTGATGGTTCACAAGCAGACAATAGTCCATAATTGACCCTCTGAACATATTTATAGTAAAAGAGTCCTCTGTCTTGAACTTTCTATAGATTCTCAGTGACTCCATATAGATAATTGACCCACTGAACATATTTCTACCTGAAGAGTCTTTGAACTTGAACTTTCTATTCATAATCTTCTTCCTCAATCTTCATTGACTTCTGATTCATCAGCCAGACAGCAGTCCATATTTGACCCACTAAACATATTTCTGGCAAAAGAGTCCTCGATCTTGAACCTTTTAAACATACTCATAGACTCTTTCTGGTGTTTCATCAGCCATGCAGTAGTTCTGATTTGACATAATGAACATATTTCTGACCGAAGAGTCCTCGATCTTGAACTTTCTATTCAGACTCTTTCAGATAGTACATCGGCCAGACAATTGTAGATATTGACTATTGAAGTAAAAGAGTTCTCGATCTTGAACTTTCTATACATTCTCAGTGATGCCTTATTTTGTTTCTTTAGCCATACAGAAGTCCAGATTTGACATGTTGAACATATTTCTGACTTGAAAATTTTGTACATGCTAATTGACTCCTTTTAGTGTTTCATCAGCCAGACAGTAGTCAATAATGGACCTACTGAAAATATTTCTGGTAAAAGAGTCCTCGATTTTGTACTTTCTATACATTCTCAGTGACGCCTTATTTTGTTTCTTTAGCCATAAAGTAGTTCAGATTTAACATGTTGAACATATTTCTGACTGAAGAGTCCTTGATCTTGAACTTTCTATTCACACTTTATAGACTCCTTCAGATAGTACATCGGCCAGACAACTGTCCATAATGACTTTTTTTTTTTTTTTTTTCTGGCCAACGAGTCTATATACTTGAACTTTCTATACATGCTCATTGACTCCTTTTAGTGCTTCATCAGCCAGAGAGTACTCCATAATTTACCTACTGAACATATTTCTAGTAAAAGAGTCCTCGATCTTGAACATTCTATACATGCTCATTGACTCCTCATGCTGTTTCTTTCTACACATAGTCGTTTACTCCATCTGATGTTACATCAGCCATAGAAGTCCATAATTGACCCAAGGGACATATTGGCCAATCTTGAACTTTCTATACATACTCATAGTCTCCTTCTGATTCTTCATAAGCCATATTTATGTCCATATTTATGACTTATTATTATTTCTGGTCAAAGGTTCCTCAAAAGTTTTTAAACTGTGTAAAATTATAGACTCCATCTGATCATAAATCAGACGAAAAGAGGTCACATTTTGACTCTTGAGTCAATATGTATAGAGAGTTAATGTTCAATGATTCTTTGGCCAAAAATATATTCAGAGGGTCACATACCTGTTAAAGTGATGTATCATCAGAAGAAGTCTATGAGTATTTAGTAAGTTAACTTGTGAGGACCTTTTTGCCAAAAATATTTTCAATTCACCAGATATGGACATCTATATAGCTAATTAAGAATCAGAAAGAGTCAATGAGTATATATAGAATGGTCAAGTTGAGACTCTTTGACCAGAAAAAAATTCACTATGTCAAATATGGACTTTTGTCAGGATGATATAACATCCGAAGATATCAGTCTGAATGTATAGTGTTAATCATTTAGGACTCTTTGGCCAGAAATATGTTCAGTAGGTCAAAAGGGGACCTCTGAATAGCTGATTTATCATCAGAAAGAGTCTATAACTTTATAAAGTTTAAAAAATTTGATGACCAGAAATAAGTTCAAAAGGTCAGATATGGACATCTATATGGCTTATGAAGCATCAGAAGGAGTCTATGAGTATGTATAGAAAGCCCAAGATAGAGGACTTTTGGCCAGAAATATGTACAGGAGGTCAAAAGAGGACCTCTGTATAGCTGATTTATCATCAAAAGGAATCTATAACTTTCTATTGTTTGAAATATTTTGAGGACACTTTGACCACAAATAAGTTCAAAAGGTCAGATATGGACATCTATATGGCTTATGAAGCATCAGAAGGAATCTATGAGTATGTATAGAAAGCCCAAGATTGAGGACTCTTTAGCCAGAAACATGTTCAGTAGATCAAAAGGGGCCCTCTGTATAGCTGATTTATCATCAAAAGAAGTCTATAACTTTATATAGTTTGAAAAAATGTTAGGACACTTTGACCAGAAATAAGTTCAAAAGGTCAGATATGGACATCTATATGGCTTATGAAGCATCAGAAGGAATCTATGAGTATGTATAGAAAGCATAAGATCAAGGACTCTTTGGCCAGAAACATGTTCAGGAGGTCAAAAGGGGACCTCTGTATAGCTGATTTATCATCAGAAGGAGTCTATAACTTTATATAGTTTGAATTTTTTTTAGGATACTTTGACCACAAATAAGTTCAAAAGGTCAGATATGGACATCTATATGGCTTATGAGGCATCAGAAGGAGTCTATGAGAATGTATAGAAAGCATAAGATCGAGGACTCCTTTGCCAGAAATATGTTCAGTAGTTCAAAAGGGGCCCTCTGTAAAGCTGATTTATCATCAAAAGGAGTCTATAACTTTATATAGTTTGAATTTTTTTTTAGGACACTTTGACCACAAATAAGTTCAAAAGGTCAGATATGGACATCTAAATGGCTTATGAAGCATCAGAAGGAATCTATGAGTATGTATAGAAAGCATAAAATCAAGGACTCTTTGGCCAGAAACATGTTCAGGAGGTCAAAAGGGGACCTCTGTATAGCTGACTTATCATCAAAAGGAGTCTATAACTTTATATAGTTTGAATTTTTTTTAGGAAACTTTGACCACAAATAAGTTCAAAAATTCAGATATGGACATCTCTATGGCTTATGAGGCATCAGAAGAAGTCTATGAGTATGTACAGAAAGCATAAGATCGAGGACTCTTTGGCCAGAAATATGTTCAGTAGGTCAAAAGGGGACCTCTGAATAGCTGATTTATCATCAGAAAGAGTCTAAAACTTTATAAAGTTTAAAAAATTTGATGACCAGAAATAAGTTCAAAAGGTCAGATATGAACATCTTTATGGCTTATGAAGCATCAGAAGGAGTCTATGAGTATGTATAGAAAGCCCAAGATAGAGGACTTTTGGCCAGTAATATGTACAGGAGGTCAAAAGGGGACCTCTGTATAGCTGATTTATCATCAAAAGGAGTCTATAACTTTCTATAGTTTGAAAAAATGTTAGGACACTTTGACCAGAAATAAGTTCAAAAGGTCAGATATGGACATCTATATGGCTTATGAAGCATCAGAAGGAATCTATGAGTATGTATAGAAAGCATAAGATCAAGGACTCTTTGGCCAGAAACATGTTCAGGAGGTCAAAAGGGGACCTCTGTATAGCTGATTTATCATCAAAAGGAGTCTATAACTTTATATAGTTTGAATTTTTTTTAGGACACTTTGACCACAAATAAGTTCAAAAGGTCAGATATGGACATCTATATGGCTTATGAAGCACAAGAAGGAGTCTATGCGTATGTATAGAAATCCCAAGATCGAGGACTCTTTGGCCAGAAACATGTTCAGGAGGTCAAAAGGGGACCTCTGTATAGCTTACTTATCATCAAAAGGAGTCTATAACTTTATATAGTTAGAATTTTTTTTAGGACACTTTGACCACAAATAAGTTCAAAAGGTCAGATATGGACATCATATGGCTTATGAAGCATCAGAAGGAATCTATGAGTATGTATAGAAAGCATAAGATCAAGGACTCTTTGGCCAGAAACATGTTCAGGAGGTCAAAAGGGGACCTCTTTATAGCTGACTTATCATCAAAAGGAGTCTATAACTTTATATAGTTTGAATTTCTTTTAGGAAACTTTGACCACAAATAAGTTCAAAAGGTCAGATATGGACATCTATATGGCTTATGAGGCATCAGAAGGAGTCTATGAGTATGTACAGAAAGCATAAGATCGAGGACTCTTTGGCCAGAAATATGTTCAGTGGTTCAAAAGGGGCCCTCTGTAAAGCTGATTTATCATCAAAAGGAGTCTATAACTTTATATAGTTTGAATT
This sequence comes from Vimba vimba, assembly GCA_022828995.1. Taxonomy (NCBI): domain Eukaryota; kingdom Metazoa; phylum Chordata; class Actinopteri; order Cypriniformes; family Leuciscidae; genus Vimba; species Vimba vimba. The sequence goes on along the minus strand of CM040825.1, from coordinate 7,073,425 downwards.
TTTTTAGGACACTTTGACCACAAATAAGTTCAAAAGGTCAGATATGGACATCTATATGGCTTATGAAGCATCAGAAGGAATCTAGGAGTATGTATAGAAAGCCCAAGATTGAGGACTCTTTGGCCAGAAATATGTTCAGTGGTTCAAAAGGGGCCCTCTGTAAAGCTGATTTATCATCAAAAGGAGTCTATAACTTTATATAGTTTGAATTTTTTTAGGACACTTTGACCACAAATAAGTTCAAAAGGTCAGATATGGACATCTATATGGCTTATGAAGCATCAGAAGGAATCTAGGAGTATGTATAGAAAGCATAAGATCAAGGACTCTTTGGCCAGAAACATGTTCAGGAGGTCAAAAGGGGACCTCTGTATAGCTGATTTATCATCAAAAGGAGTCTATAACTTTATATAGTTTGAATTTTTTTTAGGACACTTTGACCACAGATAAGTTCAAAAGGTCAGATATGGACATCTATATGGCTTATGAAGCACCAGAAGGAGTCTATGAGTATGTATAGAAATCCCAAGATCGACGACTCTTTGGCCAGAAACATGTTCAGGAGGTCAAAAGGGGACCTCTGTATAGCTGACTTATCATCAGAAAGAGTCTATAATTTTATATAGTTTAAAAAATTTGATGACCAGAAATAAGTTCAAAAGGTCAGATATGGACATCTATATGGCTTATGAGGCATCAGAATGAGTCTATGAGAATGTATAGAAAGCATAAGATTGAGGACTCTTTGGCCAGAAATATGTTCAGTGGTTCAAAAGGGGCCCTCTGTAAAGCTGATTTATCATCAAAAGGAGTCTATAACTTTATATAGTTTGAATTTTTTTTAGGACACTTTGACCACAAATAAGTTCAAAAGGTCAGATATGGACATCATATGGCTTATGAAGCATCAGAAGGAATCTATGAGTATGTATAGAAAGCATAAGATCAAGGACTCTTTGGCCAGAAACATGTTCAGTAGGTCAAAAGGGGACCACTGAATAGCTGATTTATCATCAGAAAGAGTCTATAACTTTATATAGTTTAAAAAATTTGTTGACCAGAAATAAGTTCAAAAGGTCAGATATGGACATCTATATGGCTTATGAACCATCAGAAGGAATCTATGACTATGTATAGAAAGCCCAAGATTGAGGACTCTTTGGCCAGAAATATGTTCAGTGGTTCAAAAGGGGCCCTCTGTAAAGCTGATTTATCATCAAAAGGAGTCTATAACTTTATATAGTTTGAATTTTTTTAGGACACTTTGACCACAAATAAGTTCAAAAGGTCAGATATGGACATCTATATGGCTTATGAAGCATCAGAAGGAATCTAGGAGTATGTATAGAAAGCCCAAGATCGAGGACTCTTTGGCCAGAAACATGTTCAGGAGGTCAAAAGGGGACCTCTGTATAGCTGATTTATCATCAAAAGGAGTCTATAACTTTATATAGTTTGAATTTTTTTTAGGACACTTTGACCACAAATAAGTTCAAAAGGTCAGATATGGACATCTATATGGCTTATGAAGCATCAGAAGGAATCTATGAGTATGTATAGAAAGCATAAAATCAAGGACTCTTTGGCCAGAAACATGTTCAGGAGGTCAAAAGGGGACCTCTGTATAGCTGACTTATCATCAAAAGGAGTCTATAACTTTATATAGTTTGAATTTTTTTTAGGAAACTTTGACCACAAATAAGTTCAAAAATTCAGATATGGACATCTATATGGCTTATGAGGCATCAGAAAAAGTCTACGAGTATGTACAGAAAGCATAAGATCGAGGACTATTTGGCCAGAAATATGTTCAGTAGGTCAAAAGAGGACCTCTGTATAGCTGATTTATCATCAAAAGGAGTCTATAACTTTCTATTGTTTGAAATATTTTGAGGACACTTTGACCACAAATAAGTTCAAAAGGTCAGATATGGACATCTATATGGCTTATGAAGCATCGGAAGGAATCTATGAGTATGTATAGAAAGCCCAAGATTGAGGACTCTTTAGCCAGAAACATGTTCAGTAGATCAAAAGGGGCCCTCTGTATAGCTGATTTATCATCAAAAGAAGTCTATAACTTTATATAGTTTGAAAAAATGTTAGGACACTTTGACCAGAAATAAGTTCAAAAGGTCAGATATGGACATCTATATGGCTTATGAAGCATCAGAAGGAATCTATGAGTATGTATAGAAAGCATAAGATCAAGGACTCTTTGGCCAGAAACATGTTCAGGAGGTCAAAAGGGGACCTCTGTATAGCTGATTTATCATCAAAAGGAGTCTATAACTTTATATAGTTTGAATTTTTTTTAGGATACTTTGACCACAAATAAGTTCAAAAGGTCAGATATGGACATCTATATGGCTTATGAAGCACCAGAAGGAGTCTATGAGTATGTATAGAAATCCCAAGATCGAGGACTCTTTGGCCAGAAACATGTTCAGGAGGTCAAAAGGGGACCTCTGTATAGCTTACTTATCATCAAAAGGTGTCTATAACTTTATATAGTTAGAATTTTTTTTAGGACACTTTGACCACAAATAAGTTCAAAAGGTCAGATATGGACATCTATATGGCTTATGAGGCATCAGAAGGAGTCTATGAGAATGTATAGAAAGCATAAGATCGAGGACTCCTTTGCCAGAAATATGTAGAGGAGGTCAAAAGGGGACCTCTGTATAGCTGATTTATCATCAAAAGGAGTCTATAACTTTCTATTGTTTGAAATATTTTGAGGACACTTTGACCACAAATAAGTTCAAAAGGTCAGATATGGACATCTATATGGCTTATGAGGCATCAGAAGGAGTCTATGAGTATGTACAGAAAGCATAAGATCGAGGACTCTTTGGCCAGAAATATGTTCAGTAGGTCAAAAGGGGACCTCTGAATAGCTGATTTATCATCAGAAAGAGTCTATAACTTTATATAGTTTGAAAAATTTGATGACCAGAAATAAGTTCAAAAGGTCAGATATGGACATCTATATGGCTTACGAACCATCAGAAGGAGTCTATGAGTATGTATAGAAAGCCCAAGATTGAGGAGTCTTTGGCCAGAAACATGTTCAGTAGATCAAAAGGGGCCCTCTGCATAGCTGATTTATCATCAAAAGAAGTCTATAACTTTATATAGTTTGAATTTTTTTAGGACACTTTGACCACAAATAAGTTCAAAAGGTCAGATATGGACATCTATATGGCTTATGAGGCATCAGAAGGAGTCTATGAGAATGTATAGAAAGCATAAGATCGAGGACTCCTTTGCCAGAAATATGTTCAGTAGTTCAAAAGGGGCCCTCTGTATAGCTGATTTATCATCAAAAGGAGTCTATAACTTTATATAGTTTGAAAAAATGTTAGGACACTTTTACCACAAATAAGTTCAAAATTTCAGATATTGACATCTATAGGGCTTATGAAGCATCAGAAGGAGTCTATGAGTATGTATAGAAAGCCCCAAGATCAAGTACTCTTTGGTAAGAAATATGTTGAGTAGGTCAAAAGGGGCCCTCTGTATAGCTGATTTATCTTCAAAAGGAGTCTATAACTTTATATAGTTTGAATTTTTTTAGGACACTTTGACCACAAATAAGTTCAAAAGGTCAGATATGGACATCTATATGGCTTATGAAGCATCAGAAGGAGTCTATGAGTATGTATAGAAAGCCCAAGATCGAGGACTCTTTGGCCAGAAACATGTTCAGGAGGTCAAAAGGGGACCTCTGTATAGCTGACTTATCATCAAAAGGAGTCTATAACTTTATATAGTTTGAATTTTTTTTTAGGAAACTTTGACCACAAATAAGTTCAAAAATTCAGATATGGACATCTATATGGCTTATGAGGCATCAGAAGGAGTCTATGAGTATGTACAGAAAGCATAAGATCGAGGACTCTTTGGCCAGAAATATGTTCAGTAGGTCAAAAGGGGACCTCTGAATAGCTGATTTATCATCAGAAAGAGTCTATAACTTCATATAGTTTAAAAAATTTGATGACCAGAAATAAGTTCCAAAAGGTCAGATATGGACATCTATATGGCTTATGAAGCATCAGAAGGAGTCTATGAGTATGTATAGAAAGCCCAAGATCGAGGACTCTATGGGCAGAAATATGTAGAGGAGGTCAAAAGGGGACCTCTGTATAGCTGATTTATCATCAAAAGGAGTCTATAACTTTATATAGTTTGAATTTTTTTTAGGACACTTTGACCACAAATAAGTTCAAAAGGTCAGATATGGACATCTATATGGCTTATGAAGCATCAGAAGGAATCTATGAGTATGTATAGAAAGCATAAAATCAAGGACTCTTTGGCCAGAAACATGTTCAGGAGGTCAAAAGGGGACCTCTGTATAGCTGACTTATCATCAAAAGGAGTCTATAACTTTATATAGTTTGAATTTTTTTTAGGAAACTTTGACCACAAATAAGTTCAAAAATTCAGATATGGACATCTATATGGCTTATGAGGCATCAGAAAAAGTCTACGAGTATGTACAGAAAGCATAAGATCGAGGACTATTTGGCCAGAAATATGTTCAGTAGGTCAAAAGAGGACCTCTGTATAGCTGATTTATCATCAAAAGGAGTCTATAACTTTCTATTGTTTGAAATATTTTGAGGACACTTTGACCACAAATAAGTTCAAAAGGTCAGATATGGACATCTATATGGCTTATGAAGCATCGGAAGGAATCTATGAGTATGTATAGAAAGCCCAAGATTGAGGACTCTTTAGCCAGAAACATGTTCAGTAGATCAAAAGGGGCCCTCTGTATAGCTGATTTATCATCAAAAGAAGTCTATAACTTTATATAGTTTGAAAAAATGTTAGGACACTTTGACCAGAAATAAGTTCAAAAGGTCAGATATGGACATCTATATGGCTTATGAAGCATCAGAAGGAATCTATGAGTATGTATAGAAAGCATAAGATCAAGGACTCTTTGGCCAGAAACATGTTCAGGAGGTCAAAAGGGGACCTCTGTATAGCTGATTTATCATCAAAAGGAGTCTATAACTTTATATAGTTTGAATTTTTTTTAGGATACTTTGACCACAAATAAGTTCAAAAGGTCAGATATGGACATCTATATGGCTTATGAAGCACCAGAAGGAGTCTATGAGTATGTATAGAAATCCCAAGATCGAGGACTCTTTGGCCAGAAACATGTTCAGGAGGTCAAAAGGGGACCTCTGTATAGCTTACTTATCATCAAAAGGTGTCTATAACTTTATATAGTTAGAATTTTTTTTAGGACACTTTGACCACAAATAAGTTCAAAAGGTCAGATATGGACATCTATATGGCTTATGAGGCATCAGAAGGAGTCTATGAGAATGTATAGAAAGCATAAGATCGAGGACTCCTTTGCCAGAAATATGTAGAGGAGGTCAAAAGGGGACCTCTGTATAGCTGATTTATCATCAAAAGGAGTCTATAACTTTCTATTGTTTGAAATATTTTGAGGACACTTTGACCACAAATAAGTTCAAAAGGTCAGATATGGACATCTATATGGCTTATGAGGCATCAGAAGGAGTCTATGAGTATGTACAGAAAGCATAAGATCGAGGACTCTTTGGCCAGAAATATGTTCAGTAGGTCAAAAGGGGACCTCTGAATAGCTGATTTATCATCAGAAAGAGTCTATAACTTTATATAGTTTGAAAAATTTGATGACCAGAAATAAGTTCAAAAGGTCAGATATGGACATCTATATGGCTTACGAACCATCAGAAGGAGTCTATGAGTATGTATAGAAAGCCCAAGATTGAGGAGTCTTTGGCCAGAAACATGTTCAGTAGATCAAAAGGGGCCCTCTGCATAGCTGATTTATCATCAAAAGAAGTCTATAACTTTATATAGTTTGAATTTTTTTAGGACACTTTGACCACAAATAAGTTCAAAAGGTCAGATATGGACATCTATATGGCTTATGAGGCATCAGAAGGAGTCTATGAGAATGTATAGAAAGCATAAGATCGAGGACTCCTTTGCCAGAAATATGTTCAGTAGTTCAAAAGGGGCCCTCTGTATAGCTGATTTATCATCAAAAGGAGTCTATAACTTTATATAGTTTGAAAAAATGTTAGGACACTTTTACCACAAATAAGTTCAAAATTTCAGATATTGACATCTATAGGGCTTATGAAGCATCAGAAGGAGTCTATGAGTATGTATAGAAAGCCCCAAGATCAAGTACTCTTTGGTAAGAAATATGTTGAGTAGGTCAAAAGGGGCCCTCTGTATAGCTGATTTATCTTCAAAAGGAGTCTATAACTTTATATAGTTTGAATTTTTTTAGGACACTTTGACCACAAATAAGTTCAAAAGGTCAGATATGGACATCTATATGGCTTATGAAGCATCAGAAGGAGTCTATGAGTATGTATAGAAAGCCCAAGATCGAGGACTCTTTGGCCAGAAACATGTTCAGGAGGTCAAAAGGGGACCTCTGTATAGCTGACTTATCATCAAAAGGAGTCTATAACTTTATATAGTTTGAATTTTTTTTTAGGAAACTTTGACCACAAATAAGTTCAAAAATTCAGATATGGACATCTATATGGCTTATGAGGCATCAGAAGGAGTCTATGAGTATGTACAGAAAGCATAAGATCGAGGACTCTTTGGCCAGAAATATGTTCAGTAGGTCAAAAGGGGACCTCTGAATAGCTGATTTATCATCAGAAAGAGTCTATAACTTCATATAGTTTAAAAAATTTGATGACCAGAAATAAGTTCCAAAAGGTCAGATATGGACATCTATATGGCTTATGAAGCATCAGAAGGAGTCTATGAGTATGTATAGAAAGCCCAAGATCGAGGACTCTATGGGCAGAAATATGTAGAGGAGGTCAAAAGGGGACCTCTGTATAGCTGATTTATCATCAAAAGGAGTCTATAACTTTATATAGTTTGAATTTTTTTTAGGACACTTTGACCACAAATAAGTTCAAAAGGTCAGATATGGACATCTATATGGCTTATGAAGCATCAGAAGGAATCTATGAGTATGTATAGAAAGCATAAAATCAAGGACTCTTTGGCCAGAAACATGTTCAGGAGGTCAAAAGGGGACCTCTGTATAGCTGACTTATCATCAAAAGGAGTCTATAACTTTATATAGTTTGAATTTTTTTTAGGAAACTTTGACCACAAATAAGTTCAAAAATTCAGATATGGACATCTATATGGCTTATGAGGCATCAGAAAAAGTCTACGAGTATGTACAGAAAGCATAAGATCGAGGACTATTTGGCCAGAAATATGTTCAGTAGGTCAAAAGAGGACCTCTGTATAGCTGATTTATCATCAAAAGGAGTCTATAACTTTCTATTGTTTGAAATATTTTGAGGACACTTTGACCACAAATAAGTTCAAAAGGTCAGATATGGACATCTATATGGCTTATGAAGCATCGGAAGGAATCTATGAGTATGTATAGAAAGCCCAAGATTGAGGACTCTTTAGCCAGAAACATGTTCAGTAGATCAAAAGGGGCCCTCTGTATAGCTGATTTATCATCAAAAGAAGTCTATAACTTTATATAGTTTGAAAAAATGTTAGGACACTTTGACCAGAAATAAGTTCAAAAGGTCAGATATGGACATCTATATGGCTTATGAAGCATCAGAAGGAATCTATGAGTATGTATAGAAAGCATAAGATCAAGGACTCTTTGGCCAGAAACATGTTCAGGAGGTCAAAAGGGGACCTCTGTATAGCTGATTTATCATCAAAAGGAGTCTATAACTTTATATAGTTTGAATTTTTTTTAGGATACTTTGACCACAAATAAGTTCAAAAGGTCAGATATGGACATCTATATGGCTTATGAAGCACCAGAAGGAGTCTATGAGTATGTATAGAAATCCCAAGATCGAGGACTCTTTGGCCAGAAACATGTTCAGGAGGTCAAAAGGGGACCTCTGTATAGCTTACTTATCATCAAAAGGTGTCTATAACTTTATATAGTTAGAATTTTTTTTAGGACACTTTGACCACAAATAAGTTCAAAAGGTCAGATATGGACATCTATATGGCTTATGAGGCATCAGAAGGAGTCTATGAGAATGTATAGAAAGCATAAGATCGAGGACTCCTTTGCCAGAAATATGTAGAGGAGGTCAAAAGGGGACCTCTGTATAGCTGATTTATCATCAAAAGGAGTCTATAACTTTCTATTGTTTGAAATATTTTGAGGACACTTTGACCACAAATAAGTTCAAAAGGTCAGATATGGACATCTATATGGCTTATGAGGCATCAGAAGGAGTCTATGAGTATGTACAGAAAGCATAAGATCGAGGACTCTTTGGCCAGAAATATGTTCAGTAGGTCAAAAGGGGACCTCTGAATAGCTGATTTATCATCAGAAAGAGTCTATAACTTTATATAGTTTGAAAAATTTGATGACCAGAAATAAGTTCAAAAGGTCAGATATGGACATCTATATGGCTTACGAACCATCAGAAGGAGTCTATGAGTATGTATAGAAAGCCCAAGATTGAGGAGTCTTTGGCCAGAAACATGTTCAGTAGATCAAAAGGGGCCCTCTGCATAGCTGATTTATCATCAAAAGAAGTCTATAACTTTATATAGTTTGAATTTTTTTAGGACACTTTGACCACAAATAAGTTCAAAAGGTCAGATATGGACATCTATATGGCTTATGAGGCATCAGAAGGAGTCTATGAGAATGTATAGAAAGCATAAGATCGAGGACTCCTTTGCCAGAAATATGTTCAGTAGTTCAAAAGGGGCCCTCTGTATAGCTGATTTATCATCAAAAGGAGTCTATAACTTTATATAGTTTGAAAAAATGTTAGGACACTTTTACCACAAATAAGTTCAAAATTTCAGATATTGACATCTATAGGGCTTATGAAGCATCAGAAGGAGTCTATGAGTATGTATAGAAAGCCCCAAGATCAAGTACTCTTTGGTAAGAAATATGTTGAGTAGGTCAAAAGGGGCCCTCTGTATAGCTGATTTATCTTCAAAAGGAGTCTATAACTTTATATAGTTTGAATTTTTTTAGGACACTTTGACCACAAATAAGTTCAAAAGGTCAGATATGGACATCTATATGGCTTATGAAGCATCAGAAGGAGTCTATGAGTATGTATAGAAAGCCCAAGATCGAGGACTCTTTGGCCAGAAACATGTTCAGGAGGTCAAAAGGGGACCTCTGTATAGCTGACTTATCATCAAAAGGAGTCTATAACTTTATATAGTTTGAATTTTTTTTTAGGAAACTTTGACCACAAATAAGTTCAAAAATTCAGATATGGACATCTATATGGCTTATGAGGCATCAGAAGGAGTCTATGAGTATGTACAGAAAGCATAAGATCGAGGACTCTTTGGCCAGAAATATGTTCAGTAGGTCAAAAGGGGACCTCTGAATAGCTGATTTATCATCAGAAAGAGTCTATAACTTCATATAGTTTAAAAAATTTGATGACCAGAAATAAGTTCCAAAAGGTCAGATATGGACATCTATATGGCTTATGAAGCATCAGAAGGAGTCTATGAGTATGTATAGAAAGCCCAAGATCGAGGACTCTATGGCCAGAAATATGTAGAGGAGGTCAAAAGGGGACCTCTGTATAGCTGATTTATCATCAAAAGGAGTCTATAACTTTCTATTGTTTGAAATATTTTGAAGACACTTTGACCACAAATAAGTTCAAAATGTCAGATATGGACATCTATATGGCTTATGTAACATTAGAAGGAGTCTATGAGTATGTATTGAAAGGTCAAGATCGAGAACTCTATGGCCAAAAATATATTCCTTTGGTCAAATATGGACTTCTGTCTGGCTGATTTAACATCAGAAGGAGTCTATTTGTGTATATTATAAACTTATAGACTCTTTCTGATGTTAAATCAGCCATATAGAGGTGCATATTTGACCAATTGAACTTATTTCTGGTCAAAGGACTCTTTTGCAAAAAATATGTTCAATCAGTCAAATATGGACTACTCTCTGGCTTACTAAACATAGAAGACTGACTTCTTGTGATGTTATATAAGACAAGAGGGAACCTCTGTAGGCCTGATTTGACACATGACATATGTGCATTGGCATTGCACAATAACTAACTTATTCATTTATTCTTTTAAGGGAAATGATTGCATTTACCTCTTGCATTACAATGCATAGAATAAACTACTTCATGCCTCATGTGCAATGAAAACATAACATGAGTGTTGCATTGCACAAACGATCTAAGAATTAGCGTTGAATAATAATGTATTATTATTATATCTAACTATATCAGTTAGATATTTTATGCAGTGGAATGTAGATAGTTGAGATAGTTATTGTATGTTTGTGATGCACTCATAGCTTTATATGTTATTCTTCAATGCACAAAGTTTGATCTTGTGTGAAATGCAATGCAATAGCACATATTGTATTTCCTCAAAGCAAAACGCAATGTAGTTTGGGAATGAGTTACTTCTGGTGTGTAATTCAATGCAAGAAGTGCATAGCCTATATGTTATTCTTCAATGCACAACGTTAGATCGTTAGCGCAATGCAATGCAACAACACACGTTATGTCTTTAATCAACATGGGAATGAGGTAGTTCTGGTGTGCAATGCAATGAAATGCAAAAAGTGCATAACTTATGTTATTCTTGAGTGCACAACCTTAGATCGTTTGTGCAATGCAATGCAACAACACACATATAATCTCTTTAATGAACATGGGAATGGTTAAGTTCTAGTGTGCAATGCAATGCAAAAAGTGTATAACCTATATGGTATTCTTCAGTGCACAACGTTAGATCGTTAGTGCAATGCAATGCAACAACATACATACCATCTCTTTAATGAACATGGGAATTGTTAAGTTCTAGTGTACAATGCAATGCAGTGCAACAACAAACATTATCTCTTTAATGAACATGGGAATGATTTAGTTCTGATGTGCAATGCAATGCAATGCAAAAAGTGCATAACCTATATGTTTTTCTTTAGTGCTCAACGTTAGATCGTTTGTGCAATAAAATGCAATGCAATGCAATTTCAACAACACACGTTATCTCTTTAATGACCATGGGAATGATTTAGTAGTCTGGTATATGCAATGCAATGCGAAAAGTGCATAACCTATATGTTATTCTTCAGTGCACAACGTTAGATCGTTAGTGCAATGCAATGCAACAACACACATACCATCTCTTTAATTAACATGGGAATGGTTAAGTTCTAGTGTGCAATGCAATGCAAAAAGTGCATAACCTATATGTTATTCTTCAGAGCACAAAGTTAGATCGTTAGTGCAATGCAATGCAATGCAATGCAATGCAATGCAGTACAAGGCATTGCAAATCAATGCAATGCAATGCAACAACACACGTAATGTCTTTAATCAACATGGGAATGAGGTAGTTCTGGTGTGCAATGCAATGAAATGCAAAAAGTGCATAAACTATATGTTATTCTTGAGTGCACAACGTTACATCGCTAGTGCAATGCAATGCAATGCACCAACAAACATTATCTCTTTAATAAACATGGGAATGATTTAGGTGTGGTGTGCAATGAAATGCAAAAAGTGCATACCGGTAACCTATATGTTATTCTTTCGTGCACAAAGTTAGATCGTTAATGCAATGCAATGCAATGCAATGCAGTGCAAAGCATTGTAAATCAATGCAATGCAATGCAATGCAATGCAATTCAACAACACACATACCATCTCTATAATGAACTTGGGAATGATTTTGTTCTGGTGTGCAATGCAATGCGAAAAGAGCATAAACTATATGTTATTCTTCAGTGCACAACGTTAGATCGTTATGCAATGCAGTGCAAAGCAATGCAATGCAATTCAATGCAATGCAAAGCAAAGCAAAGCAAAGCAAAGCAAAGCAAAGCAAAGCAAAGCAATGCAAAGCAATGCAAAGCAATGCAAAGCAATACAATGCAATGCAATGCAATGCAACGCAACAACACACGTTATGGCTTTAATGAACATGGGAATGATTTAGTTCTGGTGTGCAATGCAATGCAATACGTGCATAACCTATATGTTATTCTTCAGTGTACAACGTTAGATCGTTAGTGCAATGCAATGCAATACAATGCAATGCAGTGCAAAGCAATGCAAATAAATGCAATGCAATGCAATGTAACAACCCCCGTTATGTTTTTAATCAACATGCACAAAGTTAGATCGTTAGTGCAATGCAAAGCAGTGCAAAGCAATGCAAAGCAGTGCAATTCAATGTAATGCAATGCAATACATTGCATTGCAATACATAGCAATGCAATGCAACGCAATATACAATGCAATGCAGCAACACACGTTATGTCTTTAATGAACATGGGAATGATTTAGTTCTGGTGTGCAATGCAATGCAATGCGAAAAGTGCATAACCTATATGTTATTCTTCAGTGCACAACGTTAGATCGTTAGTGCAATGCAATGCAGTGAAAAGTAATGCAAAGCAATGCAAATCAATGCAATGCAATGCAATGCAATGCACCAACAAACGTTATCTCTTTAATGAACATAGGAATGATTTAGGTGTGGTGTGCAATGAAATGCAAAAAGTGCATAACCTATATGTTATTCTTCAGTGCACAACGTTAGATCGTTATGCAATGCAATGCAGTGCAAAGCAATGCAGTGCAATGCAATTCAATGCAATGCAAAGCAAAGCAAAGCAATGCAATGCAATGCAATGCAATGCAATGCAATGCAATGCAAAGCAATGCAAAGCAATGCAAAGCAATGCAAAGCAATGCAAAGCAAAGCAAAGCAAAGCAAAGCAATGCAATGCAAAGCAATGCAATGCAAAGCAATGCAAAGCAAAACAATGCAATGCAACGCAACAACACACGTTATGTCTTTAATGAACATGGGAATGATTTAGTTCTGGTGTGCAATGCAATGCAATACGTGCATAACCTATATGTTATTCTTCAGTGCACAACGTTAGATCGTTAGTGCAATGCAATGCAATGCAATGCAATACAATGCAATGCAGTGCAAAGCAATGCAAATAAATGCAATGCAATGCAATGTAACAACCCCCGTTATGTTTTTAATCAACATGGGAATGAGGTAGTTCTAGTGTGCAATGCAATGCAAAAAGTGCATAACATATGTTATTCTTCAGTGCACAACGTTAGATCGTTAGTGCAATGCAATGCAATGCAATGCAATGCAATGCAATGCAATGCAATGCAAAGCAAAGCAATGCAATGCAATGCAAAGCAATGCAAAGCAATGCAAAGCAATACAATGCAATGAAAAACACTTGTTATGTCTTTAATCAACATGGGAATGAGGTAGTTCTAGTGTGCAATGCAATGCAAAAAGTGCATAACATATATTATTCTTCAGTGCACAACGTTAGATCGTTAGTGCAATGCAATGGAGTGCACAGCAAAGCAATGCAATGCAATGCAATGCAATGCAATGCAATGCAATGCAATGCAATGCAATGCAATGCAATGCAATGCAATGCAAAGCAATGCAATGCAATGAGAAGCAATGCAATGCCAAGCAATGCAATGCAATGCAATGCAATGCAAAGCAAAGCAATGCGAAGCAATGCAATGCAAAGCAATGCAAAGCAATGCAAAGCAATGCAAAGCAATGCAAAGCAATGCAAAGCAATGCAAAGCAATGCAAAGCAATGCAAAGCAATATAGTGCAATACAATGCAATGAAAAACACTTGTTATGTCTTTAATCAACATGGGAATGAGGTAATTCTGGTGTGCAATGCAATGCGATAAGTGCATAACCTATATGTTATTCTTCAGTGCACAACGTTAGATCGTTAGTGCAATGCAATGCAGTGCAAAGCAATGCAAATCAATGCAATGCAATACAATGCAATGCAACAACACACGTTATGTCTTTAATGAACATGGGAATGATTTAGTTCTGGTTTGCAATGCAATGCAATGCGAAAAGTGCATATGTTATTCTTCAGTGCACAACGTTAGATCGTTAGTGCAATGCAATGCAGTGCAAAGTAATGCAATGCAATGCAAAAAGTGCATAACCTATATGTTATTCTTCAGTGCACAACGTTAGATCGTTAGCAAAAAGTGCACCAACAAACGTTGTCTCTTTAATGAACATGGGAATGATTTAGGTCTGGTGTGTAATGCAATGAAATGCAAAAAGTGCATAACCTATATGTTATTCTTTAGTGCACGAAGTTAGATCGTTGCAATGCAATGCAATGCAATGCAATGCAATGCAATTCAATGCAATGCAATGCAATGAAATGCAATGCAACAACACACGTTATGTCTTTAATGAACATGGGAATGATTGCAAAAAGTTCATAACCTATATGTTATTGTTCAGTGCACAACATTAGACCGTTAGTGTAATGCAATGCAATGCAATGCAGTGCAAAGCAAAGCTAAGCAATGCAAATCAATATAGTTCAATACAATGCAATGCAACAACACACGTTATGTCTTTAATCAACATGGGAATGAGGTAGTTCTGGTGTGCAATGCAATGCAAAAAGTGCATAACATATGTTATTCTTCAGTGCACAATGTTAGATCGTTATTGCAATGCAATTCAATGCAATGCAATGCAACAACACACATATCATCTCTATAATGAACTTGGGAATGATTTTGTTCTGGTGTGCAATGCAATGCGAAAAGAGCATAAACTATATGTTATTCTTCAGTGCACAACGTTAGATCTTTAGTGCAATGCAATGCAGTGCAAAGCAATGCAAATGAAAGTAATGCAACGCAAAACATTGCATTGCAATACATTGCAATGCAATGCAATGCAATGCAATGTAATGCAACAACAAACGTTATGTCTTTAATCAACATGGGAATGAGGTAGTTCTGGTGTGCAATGCAATGCAAAAAGTGCATAACATATGTTATTCTTCAGTGCACAATGTTAGATCGTTATTGCAATGCAATTCAATGCAATGCAATGCAATGCAACAACACACATATCATCTCTATAATGAACTTGGGAATGATTTTGTTCTGGTGTGCAATGCAATGCGAAAAGAGCATAACCTATATGTTATTCTTCAGTGCACAACGTTAGATCTTTAGTGCAATGCAATGCAGTGCAAAGCAATGCAAATGAAAGTAATGCAACGCAAAACATTGCATTGCAATACATTGCAATGCAATGCAATGCAATGCAATGTAATGCAACAACAAACGTTATGTCTTTAATCAACATGGGAATGAGGTAGTTCAGTTGTACAATGCAATGCAAAAAGTGCATAACCTATATGTTATTCTTCAGTGCACAACGTTATTTATCGTTAATGCAATGCAATGCAATGCAATGCATCAACACACATATGTTATCTCTTTAATGAACATGGGAATGATTTAGTTCTGGTGTGCAATGCAATGCAATGCAAGAAGTGCATAGCCTATGTTATTCTTTAATGCACAACGTTAGATCGTGTGTCCAATGCAATGCAATGCAACAACACACGTTATCTTTGTAATGAACATGGCATTGAGTTAGTTCTGTTGTGCAATGCAATGCAAGTAGTGCACAGACTATATGTTATTCTTCAATGCACAACGTTAGACAGTTTGTGCAAAGCAACAACACATATGTTATCTCTCTAATGAACATGGCATTGAGTTAGTTTTGGTGTGCAATGCAATGCACGGTGCATAACCTGTTTCTTAAATGATGCTCAACGTTAGATCGTTTGTGCAAAGCACATACTGTTATATGAATGAGCTATACATAGGTACGCTTTTGACCTGCTGAACATATTTCTGGCCATAAAGACCTTAAACATGTTATATCATCCTAAAAAGGTCCAAATTTGACACTGATTTTTTTTTCAATCCAAGGAGTACTCGAAACTTGACCTTACCATTTATACTCGTTGACTTTTTTTGATGTTACGTCAGCCATAAAGAAGTCCATAATTGACCCAAGGAACATATTTTTGGCCAAAGAGTCCTCGATCTTGGGCTTTAATCCAACTATAGTCCAACTCCTTCTGATGCTTCATAAGCCATATATATGTCCATATCTGACCTTTTGAACTTATTTCTGGTCAAAGTGTCCTCAAAAGTTTTCAAACTATAGAAAGTTAAAGTCTCCTATTGATGATAAATCAGCTATACAGAGGGACCTCCAGAACATATTTCTGGCCAAAGAGTCCTTGATCTTGGGCTTTCTATACATACTAATAGACTCCTTCTGATGCTTCATAAGCCATATAGTTTTCCATATCTGACCTTTTAAACTTATTTGTGGTCAAAGTGTTCTAAAAAAAATCCAACTATGTAAGTTATAGAATCTTTTTGATGATAAATCAGCTATACAGAGGTCCCATTTTGACCTCCTGAACATATTTCTGGCCAAAGAGTCCTTGATCTTGGGCTTTCTATACATACTCATAGACTCCTTCTGATGCTTCATAGGCCATATAGATGTCCATATCTGACCTTTTGAACTTACTTGTGGTCAAAGTGTCCTAACATTTTTTCAAACTATAGAAAGTTATAGACTCCTTTTGATGATAAATAAGCTATACAGAGGTCCCCTTTTGACCTCCTGAACATATTTCTGGCCAAATAGTCCTCGATCTTGGGCTTTCTATACATACTCATAGACTCCTTCTGATGCTTCATAAGCCATATAGATGTCCATATCTGACTTTTTGAAATTATTTGTGGTCAAAGTGTCCTCAAAATTTTTCAAACTGTAGGAAGTTATAGACTCCTTTTGATGATAAATCAGCTATACAGAGGTCCCCTTTTGACCTCCTGAACATATTTCTGGCCAAAGAGTCCTCAATCTTGGGCTTTCTATACATACTCATAGACTCCTTCTGATGCTTCATAAGCCATATAGATGTCCATATCTGACTTTTTGAACTTATTTGTGGTCAAAGTGTCCTCAAAATTTTTCAAACTGTAGGAAGTTATACACTCCTTTTGATAATAAATCAGCTATACAAAGGTCCCCTTTTGACCTCCAGAAAGTATT
The DNA here is from genome assembly GCA_022828995.1 of Vimba vimba. Classification (NCBI taxonomy): domain Eukaryota; kingdom Metazoa; phylum Chordata; class Actinopteri; order Cypriniformes; family Leuciscidae; genus Vimba; species Vimba vimba. Next base: position 7,056,407 of record CM040825.1, on the reverse strand, counting down.
TCTGGCCAAAGAGTCCTCGATCATGGACTTTCTATGCATAATCATAGACTCCTTCTGATGATTCATAAGCCATATAGATGTCCATATCTGACCTTTTGAACTTATTTCTGGTCAAAGTGTCCTCAAAATTTTTCAAACTATATAAAGTTATAGACTCCTTTTGATGATAAATAAGCTATACAGAGGTCCCCTTTTGACCTCCTGAACATATTTCTGGCCAAATAGTCCTCGATCTTGGGCTTTAATCCAACTATAGTCCAACTCCTTCTGATGCTTCATAAGCCATATAGATGTCCATATCTGACCTTTTGAACTTATTTCTGGTCAAAGTGTCCTAACATTTTTTCAAACTATAGAAAGTTAAAGTCTCCTTTTGATGATAAATCAGCTATACAGAGGGCCCTTTCTGACCTACTGAATATATTTCTGGCCAAAGAGTCCTTGATCTTGGGCTTTCTATACATACTCATAGACTCCTTCTGGTGCTTCATAAGCCATGTAGATGTCCATATCTGACCTTTTGAACTTATTTGTGGTCAAATTGTCCGCAAAAGTTTTCAAACTATAGAAAGTTAAAGACTCCTTTTGATGATAAATCAGCTATACAGAGGTCCCCTTTTGACCTCCAGAACATATTTCTGGCCAAAGAGTCCTCGATCTTGGGCTTTCTATACATACTCATAGACTCCTTCTGATGCTTCATAAGCCATATAGATGTCCATATCTGACCTTTTGAACTTATTTGTGGTCAAAGTGTCCTAACATTTTTTCAAACTATATAAAGTTATAGACTCCTTTTGATGATAAATCAGCTATACAGAGGTCCCCTTTTGACCTCCAGAAAGTTTTTCTAGCCAAAGAGTCCTCGATCATGGACTTTCTATGCATACTCATAGACTCCTTCTGATGCTTCTAAGCCATATAGATGTCCATATCTGACCTTTTGAACTTATTTGTGGTCAAAGTGTCCTAACATTTTTTCAAACTATATAAAGTTATAGACTCCTTTTGATGATAAATCAGCTATACAGAGGTCCCCTTTTGACCTCCAGAAAGTATTTCTAGCCAAAGAGTCCTCGATCATGGACTTTCTATGCATACTCATAGACTCCTTCTGATGATTCATAAGCCATATAGATGTCCATATCTGGCCTTTAGAACTTATTTGTGGTCATAGTGTCCTAATATTTTTTTCAAACTATATAAAGTTATAGACTCCTTTCCATGATAAATCAGATATACAGGGGTCCCTTTTTGACCTACTGAACATATTTCTGGCCAAAGAGTCCTTGATCTTGGGCTTTCTATACATACTCATAGACTCCTTCTGGTGCTTCATAAGCCATATAGATGTCCATATCTGACCTTTTGAACTTATTTGTGGTCAAAGTGTCCTAACATTTTTTCAAACTATAGAAAGTTATAGACTACTTTTGATGATAAATAAGCTATACAGAGGTCCCCTTTTGACCTCCTGAACATATTTCTGGCCAAATAGTCCTCTATCTTGGGCTTTAATCCAACTATAGTCCAACTCCTTCTGATGCTTCATAAGCCATATAGATGTCCATATCTGACCTTTTGAACTTATTTCTGGTCAAAGTGTCCTAACATTTTTTCAAACTATAGAAAGTTAAAGTCTCCTTTTGATGATAAATCAGCTATACAGAGGGCCCTTTCTGACCTACTGAACATATTTCTGGCCAAAGAGTCCTTGATCTTGGGCTTTCTATACATGCTCATAGACTCCTTCTGGTGCTTCATAAGCCATATAGATGTCCATATCTGACCTTTTGAACTTATATGTGGTCAAAGTGTCCTAATATTTTTTCAAACTATATAAAGTTATAGACTCCTTTTGATGATAAATCAGCTATACAGAGGTCCCCTTTTGACCTCCAGAAAGTATTTCTAGCCAAAGAGTCCTCGATCATGGACTTTCTATGCATACTCATAGACTCCTTCTGATGATTCATAAGCCATATAGATGTCCATATCTGACCTTTTGAACTTATTTGTGGTCATAGTGTCCTAATATTTTTTTCAAACTATATAAAGTTATAGACTCCTTTCCATGATAAATCAGATATACAGAGGTCCCTTTTTGACCTCCTGAACATGTTTCTGGCCAAAGAGTCCTCGATCTTGGGCTTCGTATACATACTCATAGACTCCTTCTGATGCTTCATAAGCCAAATAGATGTCCATATCTGACCTTTTGAACTTATTTGTGATCAAAGATGTCCTCAAAATGTTTCAAACTATATAAAGTTTTAGACTCCTTTTGATGATAAATCAGCTATACAGAGGGCCCCTTTTGACCTCCTGAACATATTTCTGGCCAAAGAGTCCTTGATCTTGGGCTTTCTATACATACTCATAGACTCCTTCTGATGCTTCATAGGCCAAATAGATGTCCATATCTGACCTTTTGAACTTACTTGTGGTCAAAGTGTCCTAACATTTTTTCAAACTGTAGAAAGTTATAGACTCCTTTTGATGATAAATAAGCTATACAGAGGTCCCCTTTTGACCTCCTGAACATATTTCTGGCCAAAGAGTCCTCGATCTTGGGCTTTCTATACATACTCATAGACTCCTTCTGATGATTCATAAGCCATATAGATGTCCATATCTGACCTTTTGAACTTATGTGTGGTCAAAGTGTCCTCAAAATTTTTCAAACTATAAAAAGTTATAGACTCCTTTTGATGATAAATCAGCTATACAGAGGTCCCCTTTTGACATCCTAAACATATTTCTGGCCAAACAGTCCTTGATCTTGGGCTTTCTATACATACTCATAGACTCCTTCTGATGCCTCATAAGCCATGTAGATGTCCATATCTGACCTTTTAAACTTATTTGTGGTCAAAGTGTCCTAAAAAAAATTCAAACTATATAAGGTTATAGACTCCTTTTGATGATAAATCAGCTATACAGAGGTCCCCTTTTGACCTCCAGAACATATTTCTGGTCAAAGAGTCCTTGATCTTGGGCTTTCTATACATACTCATAGACTCCTTCTGATGCTTCATAAGCCATATAGATGTCCATATCTGACCTTTTGAACTTATTTGTGGTCAAAGTGTCCTCAAAATTTTTCAAACTATAGAAAGTTATAGACTCCTTTCGATGATAAACCAGCTATACAGAGGTCCCCTTTTGACCTCTTGAACATATTTCTGGCCAAAGAGTCCTTGATCTTGGGCTTTCTATACATACTCATAGACTCCTTCTGATGCCTCATAAGCCATGTAGATGTCCATATCTGACCTTTTAAACTTATTTGTGGTCAAAGTGTCCTAAAAAAAATTCAAACTATACAAAGTTATAGACTCCTTTTGATGATAAATCAGCTATACAGAGGTCCCCTTTTGACCTCCAGAACATATTTCTGGTCAAAGAGTCCTTGATCTTGGGCTTTCTATACATACTCATAGACTCCTTCTGATGATTCATAAGCCATATAGATGTCCATATCTGACATTTTGAACTTATTTGTGGTCAAAGTTTCCTAAAAAAAATTAAACTATATGAAGTTATAGACTCCTTTTGATGATAAATTAGCTATACAGAGGTCCCCTTTTTACCTCCTGAACATATTTCTGGCCAAAGAGTCCTCGATCTTGGGCTTTCTATACATACTAATAGACTCCTTCTGATGCTTCATAAGCCATATAGATGTCCATATCTGACTTTTTGAACTTATTTGTGGTCAAAGTGTCCTCAAAATTTTTCAAACTGTAGGAAGTTATAGACTCCTTTTGATGATAAATCAGCTATACAGAGGTCCCCTTTTGACCTCCTGAGCATATTTCTGGCCAAAGAGTCCTTGATCTTGGGCTTTCTATACATGCTCATAGACTCCTTCTGATGATTCATAAGCCATATAGATGTCCATATCTGACCTTTTGAACTTATTTGTGGTCAAAGTGTCCTAACATTTTTTCAAACTATAGAAAGTTATAGACTCCTTTTGATGATAAATAAGCTATACAGAGGTCCCCTTTTGACCTCCTGAACATATTTCTGGCCAAATAGTCCTCGATCTTGGGCTTTCTATACATACTCATAGACTCCTTCAGATGCTTCATAAGCCATATAGATTTCCATATCTGACATTTTGAACTTATTTGTGGTCAAAGTGTCCTAAAAAAAAATTCTAACTATATAAAGTTATAGACTCCTTTTGATGATAAATCAGCTATACAGAGGTCTTCTTTTGACCTCCTGAACATATTTCTGGCCAAAGAGTCCTCGATCTTGGGCTTTCTATACATATTCATAGACTCCTTCTGATGATTCATAAGCCATATAGATGTCCACATCTGACCTTTTGAACTTATTTGTGGTCAAAGTGTCCTCAAAATTTTCCAAACTATATGAAGTTATAGACTCGTTTTGATGATAAATCAGCTATACAGAGGTCTCCTTTTGACATCCTAAACATATTTCTGGCCAAACAGTCCTTGATCTTGGGCTTTCTATACATACTCATAGACTACTTCTGATGCCTCATAAGCCATGTAGATGTCCATATCTGACCTTTTGAACTTATTTGTGGTCAAAGTGTCCTCAAAATTTTTCAAACTATAGAAAGTTATAGACTCCTTTCGATGATAAATCAGCTATACAGAGGTCCCCTTTTGACCTCTTGAACATATTTCTGGCCAAAGAGTCCTTGATCTTCGGCTTTCTATACATACTCATAGACTCCTTCTGATGCCTCATAAGCCATGTAGATGTCCATATCTGACCTTTTAAACTTATTTGTGGTCAAAGTGTCCTAAAAAAAATTCAAACTATACAAAGTTATAGACTCCTTTTGATGATAAATCAGCTATACAGAGGTCCCCTTTTGACCTCCAGAACATATTTCTGGTCAAAGAGTCCTTGATCTTGGGCTTTCTATACATACTCATAGACTCCTTCTGATGATTCATAAGCCATATAGATGTCCATATCTGACATTTTGAACTTATTTGTGGTCAAAGTTTCCTAAAAAAAATTAAACTATATGAAGTTATAGACTCCTTTTGATGATAAATTAGCTATACAGAGGTCCCCTTTTTACCTCCTGAACATATTTCTGGCCAAAGAGTCCTCGATCTTGGGCTTTCTATACATACTAATAGACTCCTTCTGATGCTTCATAAGCCATATAGATGTCCATATCTGACTTTTTGAACTTATTTGTGGTCAAAGTGTCCTCAAAATTTTTCAAACTGTAGGAAGTTATAGACTCCTTTTGATGATAAATCAGCTATACAGAGGTCCCCTTTTGACCTCCTGAGCATATTTCTGGCCAAAGAGTCCTTGATCTTGGGCTTTCTATACATGCTCATAGACTCCTTCTGATGATTCATAAGCCATATAGATGTCCATATCTGACCTTTTGAACTTATTTGTGGTCAAAGTGTCCTAACATTTTTTCAAACTATAGAAAGTTATAGACTCCTTTTGATGATAAATAAGCTATACAGAGGTCCCCTTTTGACCTCCTGAACATATTTCTGGCCAAATAGTCCTCGATCTTGGGCTTTCTATACATACTCATAGACTCCTTCAGATGCTTCATAAGCCATATAGATTTCCATATCTGACATTTTGAACTTATTTGTGGTCAAAGTGTCCTAAAAAAAAATTCTAACTATATAAAGTTATAGACTCCTTTTGATGATAAATCAGCTATACAGAGGTCCCCTTTTGACCTCCAGAACATATTTCTGGTCAAAGAGTCCTTGATCTTGGGCTTTCTATACATACTCATAGACTCCTTCTGATGATTCATAAGCCATATAGATGTCCATATCTGACTTTTTGAACTTATTTGTGGTCAAAGTGTCCTCAAAATTTTTCAAACTGTAGGAAGTTATAGACTCCTTTTGATGATAAATCAGCTATACAGAGGTCCCCTTTTGACCTCCAGAACATATTTCTTGTCAAAGAGTCCTTGATCTTGGGCTTTCTATACATACTCATAGACTCCTTCTGATGCTTCATAAGCCATATAGATGTCCATATCTGACCTTTTGAACTTATTTGTGGTCAAAGTGTCCTCAAAATTTTTCAAACTATAGAAAGTTATAGACTCCTTTCGATGATAAATCAGCTATACAGAGGTCCCCTTTTGACCTCTTGAACATATTTCTGGCCAAAGAGTCCTCGATCTTGGGCTTTCTATACATACTCATAGACTCCTCATGATGATTCATAAGCCATATAGATGTCCATATCTGACATTTTGAACTTATTTGTAGTCAAAGTGTCCTAAAAAAAATTAAACTATATGAAGTTATAGACTCCTTTTGATGATAAATCAGTTATACAGAGGTCCCCTTTTGACCTCCTGAACATATTTCTGGCCAAAGAGTCCTCGATCTTGGGCTTTCTATACATACTCATAGACTCCTTCTGATGCTTCATAAGCCATATAGATGTCCATATCTGACTTTTTGAACTTATTTGTGGTCAAAGTTTCCTAAAAAAAATTAAACTATATGAAGTTATAGACTCCTTTTGATGATAAATTAGCTATACAGAGGTCCCCTTTTTACCTCCTGAACATATTTCTGGCCAAAGAGTCCTCGATCTTGGGCTTTCTATACATACTAATAGACTCCTTCTGATGCTTCATAAGCCATATAGATGTCCATATCTGACTTTTTGAACTTATTTGTGGTCAAAGTGTCCTCAAAATTTTTCAAACTGTAGGAAGTTATAGACTCCTTTTGATGATAAATCAGCTATACAGAGGTCCCCTTTTGACCTCCTGAGCATATTTCTGGCCAAAGAGTCCTTGATCTTATGCTTTCTATACATGCTCATAGACTCCTTCTGATGATTCATAAGCCATATAGATGTCCATATCTGACCTTTTGAACTTATTTGTGGTCAAAGTGTCCTAACATTTTTTCAAACTATAGAAAGTTATAGACTCCTTTTGATGATAAATAAGCTATACAGAGGTCCCCTTTTGACCTCCTGAACATATTTCTGGCCAAATAGTCCTCGATCTTGGGCTTTCTATACATACTCATAGACTCCTTCAGATGCTTCATAAGCCATATAGATTTCCATATCTGACATTTTGAACTTATTTGTGGTCAAAGTGTCCTAAAAAAAAATTCTAACTATATAAAGTTATAGACTCCTTTTGATGATAAATCAGCTATACAGAGGTCTTCTTTTGACCTCCTGAACATATTTCTGGCCAAAGAGTCCTCGATCTTGGGCTTTCTATACATATTCATAGACTCCTTCTGATGATTCATAAGCCATATAGATGTCCACATCTGACCTTTTGAACTTATTTGTGGTCAAAGTGTCCTCAAAATTTTCCAAACTATATGAAGTTATAGACTCCTTTTGATGATAAATCAGCTATACAGAGGTCTCCTTTTGACATCCTAAACATATTTCTGGCCAAACAGTCCTTGATCTTGGGCTTTCTATACATACTCATAGACTACTTCTGATGCCTCATAAGCCATGTAGATGTCCATATCTGACTTTTTGAACTTATTTGTGGTCAAAGTGTCCTCAAAATTTTTCAAACTATAGAAAGTTATAGACTCCTTTCGATGATAAATCAGCTATACAGAGGTCCCCTTTTGACCTCTTGAACATATTTCTGGCCAAAGAGTCCTTGATCTTCGGCTTTCTATACATACTCATAGACTCCTTCTGATGCCTCATAAGCCATGTAGATGTCCATATCTGACCTTTTAAACTTATTTGTGGTCAAAGTGTCCTAAAAAAAATTCAAACTATACAAAGTTATAGACTCCTTTTGATGATAAATCAGCTATACAGAGGTCCCCTTTTGACCTCCAGAACATATTTCTGGTCAAAGAGTCCTTGATCTTGGGCTTTCTATACATACTCATAGACTCCTTCTGATGATTCATAAGCCATATAGATATCCATATCTGACATTTTGAACTTATTTGTGGTCAAAGTTTCCTAAAAAAAATTAAACTATATGAAGTTATAGACTCCTTTTGATGATAAATTAGCTATACAGAGGTCCCCTTTTTACCTCCTGAACATATTTCTGGCCAAAGAGTCCTCGATCTTGGGCTTTCTATACATACTAATAGACTCCTTCTGATGCTTCATAAGCCATATAGATGTCCATATCTGACTTTTTGAACTTATTTGTGGTCAAAGTGTCCTCAAAATTTTTCAAACTGTAGGAAGTTATAGACTCCTTTTGATGATAAATCAGCTATACAGAGGTCCCCTTTTGACCTCCTGAGCATATTTCTGGCCAAAGAGTCCTTGATCTTGGGCTTTCTATACATGCTCATAGACTCCTTCTGATGATTCATAAGCCATATAGATGTCCATATCTGACCTTTTGAACTTATTTGTGGTCAAAGTGTCCTAACATTTTTTCAAACTATAGAAAGTTATAGACTCCTTTTGATGATAAATAAGCTATACAGAGGTCCCCTTTTGACCTCCTGAACATATTTCTGGCCAAATAGTCCTCGATCTTGGGCTTTCTATACATACTCATAGACTCCTTCAGATGCTTCATAAGCCATATAGATTTCCATATCTGACATTTTGAACTTATTTGTGGTCAAAGTGTCCTAAAAAAAAATTCTAACTATATAAAGTTATAGACTCCTTTTGATGATAAATCAGCTATACAGAGGTCCCCTTTTGACCTCCAGAACATATTTCTGGTCAAAGAGTCCTTGATCTTGGGCTTTCTATACATACTCATAGACTCCTTCTGATGATTCATAAGCCATATAGATGTCCATATCTGACTTTTTGAACTTATTTGTGGTCAAAGTGTCCTCAAAATTTTTCAAACTGTAGGAAGTTATAGACTCCTTTTGATGATAAATCAGCTATACAGAGGTCCCCTTTTGACCTCCAGAACATATTTCTGGTCAAAGAGTCCTTGATCTTGGGCTTTCTATACATACTCATAGACTCCTTCTGATGCTTCATAAGCCATATAGATGTCCATATCTGACCTTTTGAACTTATTTGTGGTCAAAGTGTCCTCAAAATTTTTCAAACTATAGAAAGTTATAGACTCCTTTCGATGATAAATCAGCTATACAGAGGTCCCCTTTTGACCTCTTGAACATATTTCTGGCCAAAGAGTCCTCGATCTTGGGCTTTCTATACATACTCATAGACTCCTCATGATGATTCATAAGCCATATAGATGTCCATATCTGACATTTTGAACTTATTTGTAGTCAAAGTGTCCTAAAAAAAATTAAACTATATGAAGTTATAGACTCCTTTTGATGATAAATCAGTTATACAGAGGTCCCCTTTTGACCTCCTGAACATATTTCTGGCCAAAGAGTCCTTGATCTTGGGCTTTCTATACATACTCATAGACTCCTTCTGATGCTTCATAAGCCATATAGATGTCCATATCTGACTTTTTGAACTTATTTGTGGTCAAAGTGTCCTCAAAATTTTTCAAACTGTAGGAAGTTATAGACTCCTTTTGATGATAAATCAGCTATACAGAGGTCCCCTTTTGACCTCCTGAGCATATTTCTGGCCAAAGAGTCCTTGATCTTGGGCTTTCTATACATGCTCATAGACTCCTTCTGATGCTTCATAAGCCATATAGATGTCCATATCTGACCTTTTGAACTTATTTGTGGTCAAAGTGTCCTCAAAATTTTTCAAACTATAGAAAGTTATAGACTCCTTTTGATGATAAATCAGCTATACAGAGGTCCCTTTTTGACCTCCTGAACATGTTTCTGGCCAAAGAGTCCTCGATCTTGAGCTTCCTATACATACTCATAGACTCCTTCTGATGCTTCATAAGCCATATAGATGTCAATATCTGACCTTTTGAACTTATTTGTGGTCAAAGTGTCCTCAAAATTTTTCAAACTATAGAAAGTTATAGACTCCTTTTGATGATAAATCAGCTATACAGAGGTCCCCTTTTGACCTCCAGAAAGTATTTCTGGCCAAAGAGTCCTCGATCTTGGGCTTTCTATACATACTCATAGACTCCTTCTGATGATTCATAAGCCATATAGATGTCCATATCTGACCTTTTGAACTTATTTGTGGTCAAAGTGTCCTAACATTTTTTCAAACTATAGAAAGTTATAGACTCCTTTTGATGATAAATTAGCTATACAGAGGTCCCCTTTTGACCTCCTGAACATATTTCTGGCCAAATAGTCCTCGATCTTGGGCTTTCTATACATACTCATAGACTCCTTCAGATGCTTCATAAGCCATATAGATTTCCATATCTGACATTTTGAACTTATTTGTGGTCAAAGTGTCCTAAAAAAAAATTCAAACTATATAAAGTTATAGACTCCTTTTGATGATAAATCAGCTATACAGAGGTCCCCTTTTGACCTCCAGAACATATTTCTGGCCAAAGAGTCCTCGATCTTGGGCTTTCTATACATACTCATAGACTCCTTCTGATGCTTCATAAGCCATATAGATGTCCATATCTGACCTTTTGAACTTATTTGTGGTCAAAGTGTCCTCAAAATTTTTTCAAACTATGTAAAGTTATAGTCTCCTTCTAATGATAAATCAGCTATACAGAGGGCCCCTTTTGACCTATACTGAACATATTTCTGGCCAAGGAGTCCTAAAAGATTAACACTATACATTCAGACTGATATCTTCAGATGTTATATCATCCTGACCAAAGTCTATATTTGACCTACCGAATTTTTTTCTGACCAAGGAGTGAGTACTCGAAACTTGACCTTTTCATATATACTTGTTGACTCTTTCTGATGTTACGTCAGACATACAGAATTCCATATTTGACCCAAGGAACATATTTCTTGCCAAAGAGTCCTCGATCTTGGGCTTTCTATACATACTCATAGACTCCTTCTGATGCTTCATAAGCCATATAGATGTCCATATCTATCCTTTTGAACTTATTTCTGGTCAAAGTGTCCTCAAAATTTTTTAAACTATAATAAGTTATAGACTCATTCTGATAAAAAAAGAGTCCTCAATCTTGAACTTTGCATTCTCACTCCTAGACTCCTTCTGATGGTTCATAAGCCACATATAGAATTCCATATTTGACCTACTGAACTTATTTCTGGTCAAATGGTCCTCAAAGGGTTTCTTATTATGTTAATTCAGCCATACAGAGGTTCCTATTTGAACTACTGAACACATTTTTGGCCAAAGAGTCTTTGAACATTAACTTTCTCTGCTTATTGACTTCTCTTAATAATACATTAGCCATACAAAAGTCCATATTTGACCTACTAATATATTTCTGGTCAAAGAGTCCCTGATCTTGACCTTTCTGTACATGCTCATTGAAAGCTTCTGATGTTTCATCAGCCTGAAAGATGTCCATACTTGACCCATTGAATATATTTCTGACCATAGAGTCCTCGATCTTGAACTTTCTAAACATACTTGTAGACTTGTTAATTAATTATCTGCTATCCAATGTGTTTGAACAGTAGTTCAAATTTTATATTTTGAACATATTTCTAGACATGAGACATGAGACTAATTGCTTTTAAAATCCTTCTGATGTTTCCTCAGCCATACAGTATAGTTCAAATTTGACCTATTGAACATTTCTATAACCAAAGTGTCCTCGATCTTGATCGTTCTATACATAATCATAGGCTTGTTCTGATGTTTCATCATTGAGACAGAAGTCAGTTATTGACCTACTGAACATATTTCTGGCAAAAGAATCATCAAAGTTTAACTTACTGTTCCTTCTCCTAGACTATTTTTGATTTTACATCCACCATACAGTATTCCATATTTGACCAAGAGAACATATTTCTGGCCAAAAGAGTCGTCAAAAGGTATGTTTATATGCATTCTCATCGAATTCTTTTGATGTTAAATCAACCATATTGTTAGTCCAAATTTGACCCATTGAACATATATCTGGCCAAAGAGACCTAGAACTTTAATTATATATACATAATTACTATCTCCTTCTGATTTTTCATCACCCAGGCTATTATCCATATTTGACAATTGAACATATTTCTGGCTGGAAGAGTCCTTGGAAGAGAACTTGAACTTTCTATATAGGCTCATTGACTCGTTCTGATGGTTCACAAGCAGACAATAGTCCATAATTGACCCTCTGAACATATTTATAGTAAAAGAGTCCTCTGTCTTGAACTTTCTATAGATTCTCAGTGACTCCATATAGATAATTGACCCACTGAACATATTTCTACCTGAAGAGTCTTTGAACTTGAACTTTCTATTCATAATCTTCTTCCTCAATCTTCATTGACTTCTGATTCATCAGCCAGACAGCAGTCCATATTTGACCCACTAAACATATTTCTGGCAAAAGAGTCCTCGATCTTGAACCTTTTAAACATACTCATAGACTCTTTCTGGTGTTTCATCAGCCATGCAGTAGTTCTGATTTGACATAATGAACATATTTCTGACCGAAGAGTCCTCGATCTTGAACTTTCTATTCAGACTCTTTCAGATAGTACATCGGCCAGACAATTGTAGATATTGACTATTGAAGTAAAAGAGTTCTCGATCTTGAACTTTCTATACATTCTCAGTGATGCCTTATTTTGTTTCTTTAGCCATACAGAAGTCCAGATTTGACATGTTGAACATATTTCTGACTTGAAAATTTTGTACATGCTAATTGACTCCTTTTAGTGTTTCATCAGCCAGACAGTAGTCAATAATGGACCTACTGAAAATATTTCTGGTAAAAGAGTCCTCGATTTTGTACTTTCTATACATTCTCAGTGACGCCTTATTTTGTTTCTTTAGCCATAAAGTAGTTCAGATTTAACATGTTGAACATATTTCTGACTGAAGAGTCCTTGATCTTGAACTTTCTATTCACACTTTATAGACTCCTTCAGATAGTACATCGGCCAGACAACTGTCCATAATGACTTTTTTTTTTTTTTTTTTTCTGGCCAACGAGTCTATATACTTGAACTTTCTATACATGCTCATTGACTCCTTTTAGTGCTTCATCAGCCAGAGAGTACTCCATAATTTACCTACTGAACATATTTCTAGTAAAAGAGTCCTCGATCTTGAACATTCTATACATGCTCATTGACTCCTCATGCTGTTTCTTTCTACACATAGTCGTTTACTCCATCTGATGTTACATCAGCCATAGAAGTCCATAATTGACCCAAGGGACATATTGGCCAATCTTGAACTTTCTATACATACTCATAGTCTCCTTCTGATTCTTCATAAGCCATATTTATGTCCATATTTATGACTTATTATTATTTCTGGTCAAAGGTTCCTCAAAAGTTTTTAAACTGTGTAAAATTATAGACTCCATCTGATCATAAATCAGACGAAAAGAGGTCACATTTTGACTCTTGAGTCAATATGTATAGAGAGTTAATGTTCAATGATTCTTTGGCCAAAAATATATTCAGAGGGTCACATACCTGTTAAAGTGATGTATCATCAGAAGAAGTCTATGAGTATTTAGTAAGTTAACTTGTGAGGACCTTTTTGCCAAAAATATTTTCAATTCACCAGATATGGACATCTATATAGCTAATTAAGAATCAGAAAGAGTCAATGAGTATATATAGAATGGTCAAGTTGAGACTCTTTGACCAGAAAAAAATTCACTATGTCAAATATGGACTTTTGTCAGGATGATATAACATCCGAAGATATCAGTCTGAATGTATAGTGTTAATCATTTAGGACTCTTTGGCCAGAAATATGTTCAGTAGGTCAAAAGGGGACCTCTGAATAGCTGATTTATCATCAGAAAGAGTCTATAACTTTATAAAGTTTAAAAAATTTGATGACCAGAAATAAGTTCAAAAGGTCAGATATGGACATCTATATGGCTTATGAAGCATCAGAAGGAGTCTATGAGTATGTATAGAAAGCCCAAGATAGAGGACTTTTGGCCAGAAATATGTACAGGAGGTCAAAAGAGGACCTCTGTATAGCTGATTTATCATCAAAAGGAATCTATAACTTTCTATTGTTTGAAATATTTTGAGGACACTTTGACCACAAATAAGTTCAAAAGGTCAGATATGGACATCTATATGGCTTATGAAGCATCAGAAGGAATCTATGAGTATGTATAGAAAGCCCAAGATTGAGGACTCTTTAGCCAGAAACATGTTCAGTAGATCAAAAGGGGCCCTCTGTATAGCTGATTTATCATCAAAAGAAGTCTATAACTTTATATAGTTTGAAAAAATGTTAGGACACTTTGACCAGAAATAAGTTCAAAAGGTCAGATATGGACATCTATATGGCTTATGAAGCATCAGAAGGAATCTATGAGTATGTATAGAAAGCATAAGATCAAGGACTCTTTGGCCAGAAACATGTTCAGGAGGTCAAAAGGGGACCTCTGTATAGCTGATTTATCATCAGAAGGAGTCTATAACTTTATATAGTTTGAATTTTTTTTAGGATACTTTGACCAGAAATAAGTTCAAAAGGTCAGATATGGACATCTATATGGCTTATGAGGCATCAGAAGGAGTCTATGAGAATGTATAGAAAGCATAAGATCGAGGACTCCTTTGCCAGAAATATGTTCAGTAGTTCAAAAGGGGCCCTCTGTATAGCTTACTTATCATCAAAAGGAGTCTATAACTTTATATAGTTAGAATTTTTTTTAGGACACTTTGACCACAAATAAGTTCAAAAGGTCAGATATGGACATCATATGGCTTATGAAGCATCAGAAGGAATCTATGAGTATGTATAGAAAGCATAAGATCAAGGACTCTTTGGCCAGAAACATGTTCAGGAGGTCAAAAGGGGACCTCTTTATAGCTGACTTATCATCAAAAGGAGTCTATAACTTTATATAGTTTGAATTTCTTTTAGGAAACTTTGACCACAAATAAGTTCAAAAGGTCAGATATGGACATCTATATGGCTTATGAGGCATCAGAAGGAGTCTATGAGTATGTACAGAAAGCATAAGATCGAGGACTCTTTGGCCAGAAATATGTTCAGTAGGTCAAAAGGGGACCTCTGAATAGCTGTTTTATCATCAGAAAGAGTCTATAACTTTATATAGTTTAAAAAATTTGTTGACCAGAAATAAGTTCAGAAGGTCAGATATGGACATCTATATGGCTTATGAACCATCAGAAGGAATCTATGACTATGTATAGAAAGCCCAAGATTGAGGACTCTTTGGCCAGAAATATGTTCAGTGGTTCAAAAGGGGCCCTCTGTAAAGCTGATTTATCATCAAAAGGAGTCTATAACTTTATATAGTTTGAATTTTTTTAGGACACTTTGACCACAAATAAGTTCAAAAGGTCAGATATGGACATCTATATGGCTTATGAAGCATCAGAAGGAATCTAGGAGTATGTATAGAAAGCATAAGATCAAGGACTCTTTGGCCAGAAACATGTTCAGGAGGTCAAAAGGGGACCTCTGTATAGCTGATTTATCATCAAAAGGAGTCTATAACTTTCTATAGTTTGAATTTTTTTTAGGACACTTTGACCACAGATAAGTTCAAAAGGTCAGATATGGACATCTATATGGCTTATGAAGCACCAGAAGGAGTCTATGAGTATGTATAGAAATCCCAAGATCGAGGACTCTTTGGCCAGAAACATGTTCAGGAGGTCAAAAGGGGACCTCTGTATAGCTGACTTATCATCAGAAAGAGTCTATAATTTTATATAGTTTAAAAAATTTGATGACCAGAAATAAGTTCAAAAGGTCAGATATGGACATCTATATGGCTTATGAGGCATCAGAAGGAGTCTATGAGAATGTATAGAAAGCATAAGATTGAGGACTCTTTGGCCAGAAATATGTTCAGTGGTTCAAAAGGGGCCCTCTGTAAAGCTGATTTATCATCAAAAGGAGTCTATAACTTTATATAGTTTGAATTTTTTTTAGGACACTTTGACCACAAATAAGTTCAAAAGGTCAGATATGGACATCATATGGCTTATGAAGCATCAGAAGGAATCTATGAGTATGTATAGAAAGCATAAGATCAAGGACTCTTTGGCCAGAAACATGTTCAGTAGGTCAAAAGGGGACCTCTGAATAGCTGATTTATCATCAGAAAGAGTCTATAACTTTATATAGTTTAAAAAATTTGTTGACCAGAAATAAGTTCAAAAGGTCAGATATGGACATCTTTATGGCTTATGAACCATCAGAAGGAATCTATGACTATGTATAGAAAGCCCAAGATTGAGGACTCTTTGGCCAGAAATATGTTCAGTGGTTCAAAAGGGGCCCTCTGTAAAGCTGATTTATCATCAAAAGGAGTCTATAACTTTATATAGTTTGAATTTTTTTAGGACACTTTGACCACAAATAAGTTCAAAAGGTCAGATATGGACATCTATATGGCTTATGAAGCATCAGAAGGAATCTAGGAGTATGTATAGAAAGCCCAAGATCGAGGACTCTTTGGCCAGAAACATGTTCAGGAGGTCAAAAGGGGACCTCTGTATAGCTGATTTATCATCAAAAGGAGTCTATAACTTTATATAGTTTGAATTTTTTTTAGGACACTTTGACCACAAATAAGTTCAAAAGGTCAGATATGGACATCTATATGGCTTATGAAGCATCAGAAGGAATCTATGAGTATGTATAGAAAGCATAAAATCAAGGACTCTTTGGCCAGAAACATGTTCAGGAGGTCAAAAGGGGACCTATGTATAGCTGACTTATCATCAAAAGGAGTCTATAACTTTATATAGTTTGAATTTTTTTTAGGAAACTTTGACCACAAATAAGTTCAAAAATTCAGATATGGACATCTATATGGCTTATGAGGCATCAGAAAAAGTCTACGAGTATGTACAGAAAGCATAAGATCGAGGACTATTTGGCCAGAAATATGTTCAGTAGGTCAAAAGAGGACCTCTGTATAGCTGATTTATCATCAAAAGGAGTCTATAACTTTCTATTGTTTGAAATATTTTGAGGACACTTTGACCACAAATAAGTTCAAAAGGTCAGATATGGACATCTCTATGGCTTATGAAGCATCAGAAGGAATCTATGAGTATGTATAGAAAGCCCAAGATTGAGGACTCTTTAGCCAGAAACATGTTCAGTAGATCAAAAGGGGCCCTCTGTATAGCTGATTTATCATCAAAAGAAGTCTATAACTTTATATAGTTTGAAAAAAATGTTAGGACACTTTGACCAGAAATAAGTTCAAAAGGTCAGATATGGACATCTATATGGCTTATGAAGCATCAGAAGGAATCTATGAGTATGTATAGAAAGCATAAGATCAAGGACTCTTTGGCCAGAAACATGTTCAGGAGGTCAAAAGGGGACCTCTGTATAGCTGATTTATCATCAAAAGGAGTCTATAACTTTATATAGTTTGAATTTTTTTTAGGATACTTTGACCACAAATAAGTTCAAAAGGTCAGATATGGACATCTATATGGCTTATGACGCACCAGAAGGAGTCTATGAGTATGTATAGAAATCCCAAGATCGAGGACTCTTTGGCCAGAAACATGTTCAGGAGGTCAAAAGGGGACCTCTGTATAGCTTACTTATCATCAAAAGGTGTCTATAACTTTATATAGTTAGAATTTTTTTTAGGACACTTTGACCACAAATAAGTTCAAAAGGTCAGATATGGACATCTATATGGCTTATGAGGCATCAGAAGGAGTCTATGAGAA
Source organism: Vimba vimba (assembly GCA_022828995.1). Classification (NCBI taxonomy): domain Eukaryota; kingdom Metazoa; phylum Chordata; class Actinopteri; order Cypriniformes; family Leuciscidae; genus Vimba; species Vimba vimba. The sequence continues at coordinate 7,038,741 of CM040825.1, read as the reverse complement.
TGTATAGAAAGCATAAGATCGAGGACTCCTTTGCCAGAAATATGTAGAGGAGGTCAAAAGGGGACCTCTGTATAGCTGATTTATCATCAAAAGGAGTCTATAACTTTCTATTGTTTGAAATATTTTGAGGACACTTTGACCACAAATAAGTTCAAAAGGTCAGATATGGACATCTATATGGCTTATGAGGCATCAGAAGGAGTCTATGAGTATGTACAGAAAGCATAAGATCGAGGACTCTTTGGCCAGAAATATGTTCAGTAGGTCAAAAGGGGACCTCTGAATAGCTGATTTATCATCAGAAAGAGTCTATAACTTTATATAGTTTGAAAAATTTGATGACCAGAAATAAGTTCAAAAGGTCAGATATGGACATCTATATGGCTTATGAACCATCAGAAGGAGTCTATGAGTATGTATAGAAAGCCCAAGATTGAGGAATCTTTGGCCAGAAACATGTTCAGTAGATCAAAAGGGGCCCTCTGCATAGCTGATTTATCATCAAAAGAAGTCTATAACTTTATATAGTTTGAATTTTTTTAGGACACTTTGACCACAAATAAGTTCAAAAGGTCAGATATGGACATCTATATGGCTTATGAGGCATCAGAAGGAGTCTATGAGAATGTATAGAAAGCATAAGATCGAGGACTCCTTTGCCAGAAATATGTTCAGTAGTTCAAAAGGGGCCCTCTGTATAGCTGATTTATCATCAAAAGGAGTCTATAACTTTATATAGTTTGAAAAAATGTTAGGACACTTTTACCACAAATAAGTTCAAAATTTCAGATATTGACATCTATAGGGCTTATGAAGCATCAGAAGGAGTCTATGAGTATGTATAGAAAGCCCCAAGATCAAGTACTCTTTGGCCAGAAATATGTTCAGTGGTTCAAAAGGGGCCCTCTGTAAAGCTGATTTATCATCAAAAGGAGTCTATAACTTTATATAGTTTGAATTTTTTTAGGACACTTTGACCACAAATAAGTTCAAAAGGTCAGATATGGACATCTATATGGCTTATGAAGCATCAGAAGGAATCTAGGAGTATGTATAGAAAGCATAAGATCAAGGACTCTTTGGCCAGAAACATGTTCAGGAGGTCAAAAGGGGACCTCTGTATAGCTGATTTATCATCAAAAGGAGTCTATAACTTTCTATAGTTTGAATTTTTTTTAGGACACTTTGACCACAGATAAGTTCAAAAGGTCAGATATGGACATCTATATGGCTTATGAAGCACCAGAAGGAGTCTATGAGTATGTATAGAAATCCCAAGATCGAGGACTCTTTGGCCAGAAACATGTTCAGGAGGTCAAAAGGGGACCTCTGTATAGCTGACTTATCATCAGAAAGAGTCTATAATTTTATATAGTTTAAAAAATTTGATGACCAGAAATAAGTTCAAAAGGTCAGATATGGACATCTATATGGCTTATGAGGCATCAGAAGGAGTCTATGAGAATGTATAGAAAGCATAAGATTGAGGACTCTTTGGCCAGAAATATGTTCAGTGGTTCAAAAGGGGCCCTCTGTAAAGCTGATTTATCATCAAAAGGAGTCTATAACTTTATATAGTTTGAATTTTTTTTAGGACACTTTGACCACAAATAAGTTCAAAAGGTCAGATATGGACATCATATGGCTTATGAAGCATCAGAAGGAATCTATGAGTATGTATAGAAAGCATAAGATCAAGGACTCTTTGGCCAGAAACATGTTCAGTAGGTCAAAAGGGGACCTCTGAATAGCTGATTTATCATCAGAAAGAGTCTATAACTTTATATAGTTTAAAAAATTTGTTGACCAGAAATAAGTTCAAAAGGTCAGATATGGACATCTTTATGGCTTATGAACCATCAGAAGGAATCTATGACTATGTATAGAAAGCCCAAGATTGAGGACCCTTTGGCCAGAAATATGTTCAGTGGTTCAAAAGGGGCCCTCTGTAAAGCTGATTTATCATCAAAAGGAGTCTATAACTTTATATAGTTTGAATTTTTTTAGGACACTTTGACCACAAATAAGTTCAAAAGGTCAGATATGGACATCTATATGGCTTATGAAGCATCAGAAGGAATCTAGGAGTATGTATAGAAAGCCCAAGATCGAGGACTCTTTGGCCAGAAACATGTTCAGGAGGTCAAAAGGGGACCTCTGTATAGCTGATTTATCATCAAAAGGAGTCTATAACTTTATATAGTTTGAATTTTTTTTAGGACACTTTGACCACAAATAAGTTCAAAAGGTCAGATATGGACATCTATATGGCTTATGAAGCATCAGAAGGAATCTATGAGTATGTATAGAAAGCATAAAATCAAGGACTCTTTGGCCAGAAACATGTTCAGGAGGTCAAAAGGGGACCTCTGTATAGCTGACTTATCATCAAAAGGAGTCTATAACTTTATATAGTTTGAATTTTTTTTAGGAAACTTTGACCACAAATAAGTTCAAAAATTCAGATATGGACATCTATATGGCTTATGAGGCATCAGAAAAAGTCTACGAGTATGTACAGAAAGCATAAGATCGAGGACTATTTGGCCAGAAATATGTTCAGTAGGTCAAAAGAGGACCTCTGTATAGCTGATTTATCATCAAAAGGAGTCTATAACTTTCTATTGTTTGAAATATTTTGAGGACACTTTGACCACAAATAAGTTCAAAAGGTCAGATATGGACATCTCTATGGCTTATGAAGCATCAGAAGGAATCTATGAGTATGTATAGAAAGCCCAAGATTGAGGACTCTTTAGCCAGAAACATGTTCAGTAGATCAAAAGGGGCCCTCTGTATAGCTGATTTATCATCAAAAGAAGTCTATAACTTTATATAGTTTGAAAAAAATGTTAGGACACTTTGACCAGAAATAAGTTCAAAAGGTCAGATATGGACATCTATATGGCTTATGAAGCATCAGAAGGAATCTATGAGTATGTATAGAAAGCATAAGATCAAGGACTCTTTGGCCAGAAACATGTTCAGGAGGTCAAAAGGGGACCTCTGTATAGCTGATTTATCATCAAAAGGAGTCTATAACTTTATATAGTTTGAATTTTTTTTAGGATACTTTGACCACAAATAAGTTCAAAAGGTCAGATATGGACATCTATATGGCTTATGACGCACCAGAAGGAGTCTATGAGTATGTATAGAAATCCCAAGATCGAGGACTCTTTGGCCAGAAACATGTTCAGGAGGTCAAAAGGGGACCTCTGTATAGCTTACTTATCATCAAAAGGTGTCTATAACTTTATATAGTTAGAATTTTTTTTAGGACACTTTGACCACAAATAAGTTCAAAAGGTCAGATATGGACATCTATATGGCTTATGAGGCATCAGAAGGAGTCTATGAGAATGTATAGAAAGCATAAGATCGAGGACTCCTTTGCCAGAAATATGTAGAGGAGGTCAAAAGGGGACCTCTGTATAGCTGATTTATCATCAAAAGGAGTCTATAACTTTCTATTGTTTGAAATATTTTGAGGACACTTTGACCACAAATAAGTTCAAAAGGTCAGATATGGACATCTATATGGCTTATGAGGCATCAGAAGGAGTCTATGAGTATGTACAGAAAGCATAAGATCGAGGACTCTTTGGCCAGAAATATGTTCAGTAGGTCAAAAGGGGACCTCTGAATAGCTGATTTATCATCAGAAAGAGTCTATAACTTTATATAGTTTGAAAAATTTGATGACCAGAAATAAGTTCAAAAGGTCAGATATGGACATCTATATGGCTTATGAACCATCAGAAGGAGTCTATGAGTATGTATAGAAAGCCCAAGATTGAGGAATCTTTGGCCAGAAACATGTTCAGTAGATCAAAAGGGGCCCTCTGCATAGCTGATTTATCATCAAAAGAAGTCTATAACTTTATATAGTTTGAATTTTTTTAGGACACTTTGACCACAAATAAGTTCAAAAGGTCAGATATGGACATCTATATGGCTTATGAGGCATCAGAAGGAGTCTATGAGAATGTATAGAAAGCATAAGATCGAGGACTCCTTTGCCAGAAATATGTTCAGTAGTTCAAAAGGGGCCCTCTGTATAGCTGATTTATCATCAAAAGGAGTCTATAACTTTATATAGTTTGAAAAAATGTTAGGACACTTTTACCACAAATAAGTTCAAAATTTCAGATATTGACATCTATAGGGCTTATGAAGCATCAGAAGGAGTCTATGAGTATGTATAGAAAGCCCCAAGATCAAGTACTCTTTGGTAAGAAATATGTTGAGTAGGTCAAAAGGGGCCCTCTGTATAGCTGATTTATCTTCAAAAGGAGTCTATAACTTTATATAGTTTGAATTTTTTTAGGACACTTTGACCACAAATAAGTTCAAAAGGTCAGATATGGACATCTATATGGCTTATGAAGCATCAGAAGGAGTCTATGAGTATGTATAGAAAGCCCCAAGATCAAGTACTCTTTGGTAAGAAATATGTTGAGTAGGTCAAAAGGGGCCCTCTGTATAGCTGACTTATCATCCAAAGGAGTCTATAACTTTATATAGTTTGAATTTTTTTTTAGGAAACTTTGACCACAAATAAGTTCAAAAATTCAGATATGGACATCTATATGGCTTATGAGGCATCAGAAGGAGTCTATGAGTATGTACAGAAAGCATAAGATCGAGGACTCTTTGGCCAGAAATATGTTCAGTAGGTCAAAAGGGGACCTCTGAATAGCTGATTTATCATCAGAAAGAGTCTATAACTTCATATAGTTTAAAAAATTTGATGACCAGAAATAAGTTCCAAAAGGTCAGATATGGACATCTATATGGCTTATGAAGCATCAGAAGGAGTCTATGAGTATGTATAGAAAGCCCAAGATCGAGGACTCTATGGCCAGAAATATGTAGAGGAGGTCAAAAGGGGACCTCTGTATAGCTGATTTATCATCAAAAGGAGTCTATAACTTTCTATTGTTTGAAATATTTTGAAGACACTTTGACCACAAATAAGTTCAAAATGTCAGATATGGACATCTATATGGCTTATGTAACATTAGAAGGAGTCTATGAGTATGTATAGAAAGGTCAAGATCGAGAACTCTATGGCCAAAAATATATTCCTTTGGTCAAATATGGACTTCTGTATGGCTGATTTAACATCAGAAGGAGTCTATTTGTGTATATTATAAACTTATAGACTCTTTCTGATGTTAAATCAGCCATATAGAGGTGCATATTTGACCAATTGAACTTATTTCTGGTCAAAGGACTCTTTTGCAAAAAATATGTTCAATCAGTCAAATATGGACTACTCTCTGGCTTACTAAACATAGAAGACTGACTTCTTGTGATGTTATATAAGACAAGAGGGAACCTCTGTAGGCCTGATTTGACACATGACATATGTGCATTGGCATTGCACAATAACTAACTTATTCATTTATTCTTTTAAGGGAAATGATTGCATTTACCTCTTGCATTACAATGCATAGAATAAACTACTTCATGCCTCATGTGCAATGAAAACATAACATGAGTGTTGCATTGCACAAACGATCTAAGAATTAGCTTTGAATAATAATGTATTATTATTATATCTAACTATATCAGTTAGATATTTTATGCAGTGGAATGTAGATAGTTGAGATAGTTATTGTATGTTTGTGATGCACTCATAGCTTTATATGTTATTCTTCAATGCACAAAGTTTGATCTTGTGTGAAATGCAATGCAATAGCACATATTGTATTTCCTCAAAGCAAAACGCAATGTAGTTTGGGAATGAGTTACTTCTGGTGTGTAATTCAATGCAAGAAGTGCATAGCCTATATGTTATTCTTCAATGCACAACGTTAGATCGTTAGCGCAATGCAATGCAACAACACACGTTATGTCTTTAATCAACATGGGAATGAGGTAGTTCTGGTGTGCAATGCAATGAAATGCAAAAAGTGCATAACTTATGTTATGCTTGAGTGCACAACCTTAGATCGTTTGTGCAATGCAATGCAACAACACACATATAATCTCTTTAATGAACATGGGAATGGTTAAGTTCTAGTGTGCAATGCAATGCAAAAAGTGTATAACCTATATGGTATTCTTCAGTGCACAACGTTAGATCGTTAGTGCAATGCAATGCAACAACATACATACCATCTCTTTAATGAACATGGGAATTGTTAAGTTCTAGTGTACAATGCAATGCAGTGCAACAACAAACATTATCTCTTTAATGAACATGGGAATGATTTAGTTCTGATGTGCAATGCAATGCAATGCAAAAAGTGCATAACCTATATGTTTTTCTTTAGTGCTCAACGTTAGATCGTTTGTGCAATAAAATGCAATGCAATGCAATTTCAACAACACACGTTATCTCTTTAATGACCATGGGAATGATTTAGTAGTCTGGTATATGCAATGCAATGCGAAAAGTGCATAACCTATATGTTATTCTTCAGTGCACAACGTTAGATCGTTAGTGCAATGCAATGCAACAACACACATACCATCTCTTTAATTAACATGGGAATGGTTAAGTTCTAGTGTGCAATGCAATGCAAAAAGTGCATAACCTATATGTTATTCTTCAGAGCACAAAGTTAGATCGTTAGTGCAATGCAATGCAATGCAATGCAATGCAATGCAGTACAAGGCATTGCAAATCAATGCAATGCAACAACACACGTAATGTCTTTAATCAACATGGGAATGAGGTAGTTCTGGTGTGCAATGCAATGAAATGCAAAAAGTGCATAAACTATATGTTATTCTTGAGTGCACAACGTTACATCGCTAGTGCAATGCAATGCAATGCACCAACAAACATTATCTCTTTAATAAACATGGGAATGATTTAGGTGTGGTGTGCAATGAAATGCAAAAAGTGCATACCGGTAACCTATATGTTATTCTTTCGTGCACAAAGTTAGATCGTTAATGCAATGCAATGCAATGCAATGCAGTGCAAAGCATTGTAAATCAATGCAATGCAATGCAATGCAATGCAATTCAACAACACACATACCATCTCTATAATGAACTTGGGAATGATTTTGTTCTGGTGTGCAATGCAATGCGAAAAGAGCATAAACTATATGTTATTCTTCAGTGCACAACGTTAGATCGTTATGCAATGCAGTGCAAAGCAATGCAATGCAATTCAATGCAATGCAAAGCAAAGCAAAGCAAAGCAAAGCAAAGCAAAGCAAAGCAATGCAAAGCAATGCAAAGCAATGCAAAGCAATGCAAAGCAATACAATGCAATGCAATGCAACGCAACAACACACGTTATGGCTTTAATGAACATGGGAATGATTTAGTTCTGGTGTGCAATGCAATACGTGCATAACCTATATGTTATTCTTCAGTGTACAACGTTAGATCGTTAGTGCAATGCAATGCAATACAATGCAATGCAGTGCAAAGCAATGCAAATAAATGCAATGCAATGCAATGTAACAACCCCCGTTATGTTTTTAATCAACATGCACAAAGTTAGATCGTTAGTGCAATGCAAAGCAGTGCAAAGCAATGCAAAGCAGTGCAATTCAATGTAATGCAATGCAATACATTGCATTGCAATACATAGCAATGCAATGCAACGCAATATACAATGCAATGCAGCAACACACGTTATGTCTTTAATGAACATGGGAATGATTTAGTTCTGGTGTGCAATGCAATGCAATGCGAAAAGTGCATAACCTATATGTTATTCTTCAGTGCACAACGTTAGATCGTTAGTGCAATGCAATGCAGTGAAAAGTAATGCAAAGCAATGCAAATCAATGCAATGCAATGCAATGCAATGCACCAACAAACGTTATCTCTTTAATGAACATAGGAATGATTTAGGTGTGGTGTGCAATGAAATGCAAAAAGTGCATAACCTATATGTTATTCTTCAGGGCACAACGTTAGATCGTTATGCAATGCAATGCAGTGCAAAGCAATGCAGTGCAATGCAATTCAATGCAATGCAAAGCAAAGCAAAGCAATGCAATGCAATGCAATGCAATGCAATGCAATGCAAAGCAATGCAAAGCAATGCAAAGCAATGCAAAGCAATGCAAAGCAAAGCAAAGCAAAGCAAAGCAATGCAATGCAAAGCAATGCAATGCAAAGCAATGCAAAGCAAAACAATGCAATGCAACGCAACAACACACGTTATGTCTTTAATGAACATGGGAATGATTTAGTTCTGGTGTGCAATGCAATGCAATACGTGCATAACCTATATGTTATTCTTCAGTGCACAACGTTAGATCGTTAGTGCAATGCAATGCAATGCAATGCAATACAATGCAATGCAGTGCAAAGCAATGCAAATAAATGCAATGCAATGCAATGTAACAACCCCCGTTATGTTTTTAATCAACATGGGAATGAGGTAGTTCTAGTGTGCAATGCAATGCAAAAAGTGCATAACATATGTTATTCTTCAGTGCACAACGTTAGATCGTTAGTGCAATGCAATGGAGTGCAAAGCAAAACAATGCAATGCAATGCAATGCAATGCAATGCAATGCAATGCAATGCAATGCAATGCAATGCAAAGCAAAGCAATGCAATGCAATGAGAAGCAATGCAATGCCAAGCAATGCAATGCAATGCAATGCAATGCAAAGCAAAGCAATGCGAAGCAATGCAATGCAATGCAATGCAATGCAATGCAATGCAATGCAATGCAATGCAAAGCAATGCAATGCAATGCAAAGCAATGCAAAGCAATACAATGCAATGAAAAACACGTGTTATGTCTTTAATCAACATGGGAATGAGGTAGTTCTAGTGTGCAATGCAATGCAAAAAGTGCATAACATATATTATTCTTCAGTGCACAACGTTAGATCGTTAGTGCAATGCAATGGAGTGCAAAGCAAAGCAATGCAATGCAATGCAATGCAATGCAATGCAATGCAATGCAATGCAATGCAATGCAATGCAAAGCAATGCAATGCAATGAGAAGCAATGCAATGCCAAGCAATGCAATGCAATGCAATGCAATGCAAAGCAAAGCAATGCGAAGCAATGCAATGCAAAGCAATGCAAAGCAATGCAAAGCAATGCAAAGCAATGCAAAGCAATGCAAAGCAATGCAAAGCAATGCAAAGCAATGCAAAGCAATGCAAAGCAATGCAAAGCAATGCAAAGCAATATAGTGCAATACAATGCAATGAAAAACACTTGTTATGTCTTTAATCAACATGGGAATGAGGTAATTCTGGTGTGCAATGCAATGCGATAAGTGCATAACCTATATGTTATTCTTCAGTGCACAACGTTAGATCGTTAGTGCAATGCAATGCAGTGCAAAGCAATGCAAATCAATGCAATGCAATACAATGCAATGCAACAACACACGTTATGTCTTTAATGAACATGGGAATGATTTAGTTCTGGTTTGCAATGCAATGCAATGCGAAAAGTGCATATGTTATTCTTCAGTGCACAACGTTAGATCGTTAGTGCAATGCAATGCATTGCAAAGTAATGCAATGCAATGCAAAAAGTGCATAACCTATATGTTATTCTTCAGTGCACAACGTTAGATCGTTAGCAAAAAGTGCACCAACAAACGTTGTCTCTTTAATGAACATGGGAATGATTTAGGTCTGGTGTGTAATGCAATGAAATGCAAAAAGTGCATAACCTATATGTTATTCTTTAGTGCACGAAGTTAGATCGTTGCAATGCAATGCAATGCAATGCAATGCAATGCAATTCAATGCAATGCAATGCAATGAAATGCAATGCAACAACACACGTTATGTCTTTAATGAACATGGGAATGATTGCAAAAAGTTCATAACCTATATGTTATTGTTCAGTGCACAACATTAGACCGTTAGTGTAATGCAATGCAATGCAATGCAGTGCAAAGCAAAGCTAAGCAATGCAAATCAATATAGTTCAATACAATGCAATGCAACAACACACGTTATGTCTTTAATCAACATGGGAATGAGGTAGTTCTGGTGTGCAATGCAATGCAAAAAGTGCATAACATATGTTATTCTTCAGTGCACAATGTTAGATCGTTATTGCAATGCAATTCAATGCAATGCAATGCAACAACACACATATCATCTCTATAATGAACTTGGGAATGATTTTGTTCTGGTGTGCAATGCAATGCGAAAAGAGCATAAACTATATGTTATTCTTCAGTGCACAACGTTAGATCTTTAGTGCAATGCAATGCAGTGCAAAGCAATGCAAATGAAAGTAATGCAACGCAAAACATTGCATTGCAATACATTGCAATGCAATGCAATGCAATGTAATGCAACAACAAACGTTATGTCTTTAATCAACATGGGAATGAGGTAGTTCAGTTGTACAATGCAATGCAAAAAGTGCATAACCTATATGTTATTCTTCAGTGCACAACGTTATTTATCGTTAATGCAATGCAATGCAATGCAATGCATCAACACACATATGTTATCTCTTTAATGAACATGGGAATGATTTAGTTCTGGTGTGCAATGCAATGCAATGCAAGAAGTGCATAGCCTATGTTATTCTTTAATGCACAACGTTAGATCGTGTGTGCAATGCAATGCAACAACACACGTTATCTTTGTAATGAACATGGCATTGAGTTAGTTCTGTTGTGCAATGCAATGCAAGTAGTGCACAGACTATATGTTATTCTTCAATGCACAACGTTAGACAGTTTGTGCAAAGCAACAACACATATGTTATCTCTCTAATGAACATGGCATTGAGTTAGTTTTGGTGTGCAATGCAATGCACGGTGCATAACCTGTTTCTTAAATGATGCTCAACGTTAGATCGTTTGTGCAAAGCACATACTGTTATATGAATGAGCTATACATAGGTACGCTTTTGACCTGCTGAACATATTTCTGGCCATAAAGACCTTAAACATGTTATATCATCCTAAAAAGGTCCAAATTTGACACTGATTTTTTTTTCAATCCAAGGAGTACTCGAAACTTGACCTTACCATTTATACTCGTTGACTTTTTTTGATGTTACGTCAGCCATAAAGAAGTCCATAATTGACCCAAGGAACATATTTTTGGCCAAAGAGTCCTCGATCTTGGGCTTTAATCCAACTATAGTCCAACTCCTTCTGATGCTTCATAAGCCATATATATGTCCATATCTGACCTTTTGAACTTATTTCTGGTCAAAGTGTCCTCAAAAGTTTTCAAACTATAGAAAGTTAAAGTCTCCTATTGATGATAAATCAGCTATACAGAGGGACCTCCAGAACATATTTCTGGCCAAAGAGTCCTTGATCTTGGGCTTTCTATACATACTAATAGACTCCTTCTGATGCTTCATAAGCCATATAGTTTTCCATATCTGACCTTTTAAACTTATTTGTGGTCAAAGTGTTCTAAAAAAAATCCAACTATGTAAGTTATAGAATCTTTTTGATGATAAATCAGCTATACAGAGCTCCCATTTTGACCTCCTGAACATATTTCTGGCAAAAGAGTCCTTGATCTTGGGCTTTCTATACATACTCATAGACGCCTTCTGATGCGTCATAAGCCATATAGATGTCCATATCTGACCTTTTGAACTTATTTGTGGTCAAAAGTGTCCTCAAAATATTTCAAACTATAGAAAGTTATAGAATCCTTTTGATGATAAATCAGCTATACACAGGGCCCCTTTTGACCTCCTGAACATATTTCTGGCCAAAGAGTCCTTGATCTTGGGCTTTCTATACATACTCATAGACTCCTTCTGATGCTTCATAGGCCATATAGATGTCCATATCTGACCTTTTGAACTTACTTGTGGTCAAAGTGTCCTAACATTTTTTCAAACTATAGAAAGTTATAGACTCCTTTTGATGATAAATAAGCTATACAGAGGTCCCCTTTTGACCTCCTGAACATATTTCTGGCCAAATAGTCCTCGATCTTGGGCTTTCTATACATACTCATAGACTCCTTCTGATGCTTCATAAGCCATATAGATGTCCATATCTGACTTTTTGAAATTATTTGTGGTCAAAGTGTCCTCAAAATTTTTCAAACTGTAGGAAGTTATAGACTCCTTTTGATGATAAATCAGCTATACAGAGGTCCCCTTTTGACCTCCTGAACATATTTCTGGCCAAAGAGTCCTCAATCTTGGGCTTTCTATACATACTCATAGACTCCTTCTGATGCTTCATAAGCCATATAGATGTCCATATCTGACTTTTTGAACTTATTTGTGGTCAAAGTGTCCTCAAAATTTTTCAAACTGTAGGAAGTTATACACTCCTTTTGATAATAAATCAGCTATACAAAGGTCCCCTTTTGACCTCCAGAAAGTATTTCTGGCCAAAGAGTCCTCGATCATGGACTTTCTATGCATACTCATAGACTCCTTCTGATGATTCATAAGCCATATAGATGTCCATATCTGACCTTTTGAACTTATTTCTGGTCAAAGTGTCCTCAAAATTTTTCAAACTATATAAAGTTATAGACTCCTTTTGATGATAAATAAGCTATACAGAGGTCCCCTTTTGACCTCCTGAACATATTTCTGGCCAAATAGTCCTCGATCTTGGGCTTTAATCCAACTATAGTCCAACTCCTTCTGATGCTTCATAAGCCATATAGATGTCCATATCTGACCTTTTGAACTTATTTCTGGTCAAAGTGTCCTAACATTTTTTCAAACTATAGAAAGTTAAAGTCTCCTTTTGATGATAAATCAGCTATACAGAGGGCCCTTTCTGACCTACTGAACATATTTCTGGCCAAAGAGTCCTTGATCTTGGGCTTTCTATACATACTCATAGACTCCTTCTGGTGCTTCATAAGCCATGTAGATGTCCATATCTGACCTTTTGAACTTATTTGTGGTCAAATTGTCCGCAAAAGTTTTCAAACTATAGAAAGTTAAAGACTCCTTTTGATGATAAATCAGCTATACAGAGGTCCCCTTTTGACCTCCAGAACATATTTCTGGCCAAAGAGTCCTCGATCTTGGGCTTTCTATACATACTCATAGACTCCTTCTGATGCTTCATAAGCCATATAGATGTCCATATCTGACCTTTTGAACTTATTTGTGGTCAAAGTGTCCTAACATTTTTTCAAACTATATAAAGTTATAGACTCCTTTTGATGATAAATCAGCTATACAGAGGTCCCCTTTTGACCTCCAGAAAGTTTTTCTAGCCAAAGAGTCCTCGATCATGGACTTTCTATGCATACTCATAGACTCCTTCTGATGCTTCTAAGCCATATAGATGTCCATATCTGACCTTTTGAACTTATTTGTGGTCAAAGTGTCCTAACATTTTTTCAAACTATATAAAGTTATAGACTCCTTTTGATGATAAATCAGCTATACAGAGGTCCCCTTTTGACCTCCAGAAAGTATTTCTAGCCAAAGAGTCCTCGATCATGGACTTTCTATGCATACTCATAGACTCCTTCTGATGATTCATAAGCCATATAGATGTCCATATCTGACCTTTAGAACTTATTTGTGGTCATAGTGTCCTAATATTTTTTTCAAACTATATAAAGTTATAGACTCCTTTCCATGATAAATCAGATATACAGAGGTCCCTTTTTGACCTACTGAACATATTTCTGGCCAAAGAGTCCTTGATCTTGGGCTTTCTATACATACTCATAGACTCCTTCTGGTGCTTCATAAGCCATATAGATGTCCATATCTGACCTTTTGAACTTATTTGTGGTCAAAGTGTCCTAACATTTTTTCAAACTATAGAAAGTTATAGACTACTTTTGATGATAAATAAGCTATACAGAGGTCCCCTTTTGACCTCCTGAACATATTTCTGGCCAAATAGTCCTCTATCTTGGGCTTTAATCCAACTATAGTCCAACTCCTTCTGATGCTTCATAAGCCATATAGATGTCCATATCTGACCTTTTGAACTTATTTCTGGTCAAAGTGTCCTAACATTTTTTCAAACTATAGAAAGTTAAAGTCTCCTTTTGATGATAAATCAGCTATACAGAGGGCCCTTTCTGACCTACTGAACATATTTCTGGCCAAAGAGTCCTTGATCTTGGGCTTTCTATACATGCTCATAGACTCCTTCTGGTGCTTCATAAGCCATATAGATGTCCATATCTGACCTTTTGAACTTATATGTGGTCAAAGTGTCCTAATATTTTTTCAAACTATATAAAGTTATAGACTCCTTTTGCTGATAAATCAGCTATACAGAGGTCCCCTTTTGACCTCCAGAAAGTATTTCTAGCCAAAGAGTCCTCGATCATGGACTTTCTATGCATACTCATAGACTCCTTCTGATGATTCATAAGCCATATAGATGTCCATATCTGACCTTTTGAACTTATTTGTGGTCATAGTGTCCTAATATTTTTTTCAAACTATATAAAGTTATAGACTCCTTTCCATGATAAATCAGATATACAGAGGTCCCTTTTTGACCTCCTGAACATGTTTCTGGCCAAAGAGTCCTCGATCTTGGGCTTCGTATACATACTCATAGACTCCTTCTGATGCTTCATAAGCCAAATAGATGTCCATATCTGACCTTTTGAACTTATTTGTGATCAAAGATGTCCTCAAAATGTTTCAAACTATATAAAGTTTTAGACTCCTTTTGATGATAAATCAGCTATACAGAGGGCCCCTTTTGACCTCCTGAACATATTTCTGGCCAAAGAGTCCTTGATCTTGGGCTTTCTATACATACTCATAGACTCCTTCTGATGCTTCATAGGCCAAATAGATGTCCATATCTGACCTTTTGAACTTACTTGTGGTCAAAGTGTCCTAACATTTTTTCAAACTGTAGAAAGTTATAGACTCCTTTTGATGATAAATAAGCTATACAGAGGTCCCCTTTTGACCTCCTGAACATATTTCTGGCCAAAGAGTCCTCGATCTTGGGCTTTCTATACATACTCATAGACTCCTTCTGATGATTCATAAGCCATATAGATGTCCATATCTGACCTTTTGAACTTATGTGTGGTCAAAGTGTCCTCAAAATTTTTCAAACTATAAAAAGTTATAGACTCCTTTTGATGATAAATCAGCTATACAGAGGTCCCCTTTTGACATCCTAAACATATTTCTGGCCAAACAGTCCTTGATCTTGGGCTTTCTATACATACTCATAGACTCCTTCTGATGCCTCATAAGCCATGTAGATGTCCATATCTGACCTTTTAAACTTATTTGTGGTCAAAGTGTCCTAAAAAAAATTCAAACTATATAAAGTTATAGACTCCTTTTGATGATAAATCAGCTATACAGAGGTCCCCTTTTGACCTCCAGAACATATTTCTGGCCAAAGAGTCCTTGATCTTGGGCTTTCTATACATGCTCATAGACTCCTTCTGATGATTCATAAGCCATATAGATGTCCATATCTGACCTTTTGAACTTATTTGTGGTCAAAGTGTCCTAACATTTTTTCAAACTATAGAAAGTTATAGACTCCTTTTGATGATAAATAAGCTATACAGAGGTCCCCTTTTGACCTCCTGAACATATTTCTGGCCAAATAGTCCTCGATCTTGGGCTTTCTATACATACTCATAGACTCCTTCAGATGCTTCATAAGCCATATAGATTTCCATATCTGACATTTTGAACTTATTTGTGGTCAAAGTGTCCTAAAAAAAAATTCTAACTATATAAAGTTATAGACTCCTTTTGATGATAAATCAGCTATACAGAGGTCTTCTTTTGACCTCCTGAACATATTTCTGGCCAAAGAGTCCTCGATCTTGGGCTTTCTATACATATTCATAGACTCCTTCTGATGATTCATAAGCCATATAGATGTCCACATCTGACCTTTTGAACTTATTTGTGGTCAAAGTGTCCTCAAAATTTTCCAAACTATATGAAGTTATAGACTCGTTTTGATGATAAATCAGCTATACAGAGGTCTCCTTTTGACATCCTAAACATATTTCTGGCCAAACAGTCCTTGATCTTGGGCTTTCTATACATACTCATAGACTACTTCTGATGCCTCATAAGCCATGTAGATGTCCATATCTGACCTTTTGAACTTATTTGTGGTCAAAGTGTCCTCAAAATTTTTCAAACTATAGAAAGTTATAGACTCCTTTCGATGATAAATCAGCTATACAGAGGTCCCCTTTTGACCTCTTGAACATATTTCTGGCCAAAGAGTCCTTGATCTTGGGCTTTCTATACATACTCATAGACTCCTTCTGATGCCTCATAAGCCATGTAGATGTCCATATCTGACCTTTTAAACTTATTTGTGGTCAAAGTGTCCTAAAAAAAATTCAAACTATACAAAGTTATAGACTCCTTTTGATGATAAATCAGCTATACAGAGGTCCCCTTTTGACCTCCAGAACATATTTCTGGTCAAAGAGTCCTTGATCTTGGGCTTTCTATACATACTCATAGACTCCTTCTGATGATTCATAAGCCATATAGATGTCCATATCTGACATTTTGAACTTATTTGTGGTCAAAGTTTCCTAAAAAAAATTAAACTATATGAAGTTATAGACTCCTTTTGATGATAAATTAGCTATACAGAGGTCCCCTTTTTACCTCCTGAACATATTTCTGGCCAAAGAGTCCTCGATCTTGGGCTTTCTATACATACTAATAGACTCCTTCTGATGCTTCATAAGCCATATAGATGTCCATATCTGACTTTTTGAACTTATTTGTGGTCAAAGTGTCCTCAAAATTTTTCAAACTGTAGGAAGTTATAGACTCCTTTTGATGATAAATCAGCTATACAGAGGTCCCCTTTTGACCTCCTGAGCATATTTCTGGCCAAAGAGTCCTTGATCTTGGGCTTTCTATACATGCTCATAGACTCCTTCTGATGATTCATAAGCCATATAGATGTCCATATCTGACCTTTTGAACTTATTTGTGGTCAAAGTGTCCTAACATTTTTTCAAACTATAGAAAGTTATAGACTCCTTTTGATGATAAATAAGCTATACAGAGGTCCCCTTTTGACCTCCTGAACATATTTCTGGCCAAATAGTCCTCGATCTTGGGCTTTCTATACATACTCATAGACTCCTTCAGATGCTTCATAAGCCATATAGATTTCCATATCTGACATTTTGAACTTATTTGTGGTCAAAGTGTCCTAAAAAAAAATTCTAACTATATAAAGTTATAGACTCCTTTTGATGATAAATCAGCTATACAGAGGTCCCCTTTTGACCTCCAGAACATATTTCTGGTCAAAGAGTCCTTGATCTTGGGCTTTCTATACATACTCATAGACTCCTTCTGATGATTCATAAGCCATATAGATGTCCATATCTGACTTTTTGAACTTATTTGTGGTCAAAGTGTCCTCAAAATTTTTCAAACTGTAGGAAGTTATAGACTCCTTTTGATGATAAATCAGCTATACAGAGGTCCCCTTTTGACCTCCAGAACATATTTCTGGTCAAAGAGTCCTTGATCTTGGGCTTTCTATACATACTCATAGACTCCTTCTGATGCTTCATAAGCCATATAGATGTCCATATCTGACCTTTTGAACTTATTTGTGGTCAAAGTGTCCTCAAAATTTTTCAAACTATAGAAAGTTATAGACTCCTTTCGATGATAAATCAGCTATACAGAGGTCCCCTTTTGACCTCTTGAACATATTTCTGGCCAAAGAGTCCTCGATCTTGGGCTTTCTATACATACTCATAGACTCCTCATGATGATTCATAAGCCATATAGATGTCCATATCTGACATTTTGAACTTATTTGTAGTCAAAGTGTCCTAAAAAAAATTAAACTATATGAAGTTATAGACTCCTTTTGATGATAAATCAGTTATACAGAGGTCCCCTTTTGACCTCCTGAACATATTTCTGGCCAAAGAGTCCTCGATCTTGGGCTTTCTATACATACTCATAGACGCCTTCTGATGCTTCATAAGCCATATAGATGTCCATATCTGACTTTTTGAACTTATTTGTGGTCAAAGTGTCCTCAAAATTTTTCAAACTGTAGGAAGTTATAGACTCCTTTTGATGATAAATCAGCTATACAGAGGTCCCCTTTTGACCTCCTGAGCATATTTCTGGCCAAAGAGTCCTTGATCTTGGGCTTTCTATACATGCTCATAGACTCCTTCTGATGCTTCATAAGCCATATAGATGTCCATATCTGACCTTTTGAACTTATTTGTGGTCAAAGTGTCCTCAAAATTTTTCAAACTATAGAAAGTTATAGACTCCTTTTGATGATAAATCAGCTATACAGAGGTCCCTTTTTGACCTCCTGAACATGTTTCTGGCCAAAGAGTCCTCGATCTTGAGCTTCCTATACATACTCATAGACTCCTTCTGATGCTTCATAAGCCATATAGATGTCAATATCTGACCTTTTGAACTTATTTGTGGTCAAAGTGTCCTCAAAATTTTTCAAACTATAGAAAGTTATAGACTCCTTTTGATGATAAATCAGCTATACAGAGGTCCCCTTTTGACCTCCAGAAAGTATTTCTGGCCAAAGAGTCCTCGATCTTGGGCTTTCTATACATACTCATAGACTCCTTCTGATGATTCATAAGCCATATAGATGTCCATATCTGACCTTTTGAACTTATTTGTGGTCAAAGTGTCCTAACATTTTTTCAAACTATAGAAAGTTATAGACTCCTTTTGATGATAAATAAGCTATACAGAGGTCCCCTTTTGACCTCCTGAACATATTTCTGGCCAAATAGTCCTCGATCTTGGGCTTTCTATACATACTCATAGACTCCTTCAGATGCTTCATAAGCCATATAGATTTCCATATCTGACATTTTGAACTTATTTGTGGTCAAAGTGTCCTAAAAAAAAATTCAAACTATATAAAGTTATAGACTCCTTTTGATGATAAATCAGCTATACAGAGGTCCCCTTTTGACCTCCAGAACATATTTCTGGCCAAAGAGTCCTCGATCTTGGGCTTTCTATACATACTCATAGACTCCTTCTGATGCTTCATAAGCCATATAGATGTCCATATCTGACCTTTTGAACTTATTTGTGGTCAAAGTGTCCTCAAAATTTCTTCAAACTATATAAAGTTATAGTCTCCTTCTAATGATAAATCAGCTATACAGAGGGCCCCTTTTGACCTATACTGAACATATTTCTGGCCAAGGAGTCCTAAAAGATTAACACTATACATTCAGACTGATATCTTCAGATGTTATATCATCCTGACCAAAGTCTATATTTGACCTACCGAATTTTTTTCTGACCAAGGAGTGAGTACTCGAAACTTGACCTTTTCATATATACTTGTTGACTCTTTCTGATGTTACGTCAGACATACAGAATTCCATATTTGACCCAAGGAACATATTTCTTGCCAAAGAGTCCTCGATCTTGGGCTTTCTATACATACTCATAGACTCCTTCTGATGCTTCATAAGCCATATAGATGTCCATATCTATCCTTTTGAACTTATTTCTGGTCAAAGTGTCCTCAAAATTTTTTAAACTATAATAAGTTATAGACTCATTCTGATAAAAAAAGAGTCCTCAATCTTGAACTTTGCATTCTCACTCCTAGACTCCTTCTGATGGTTCATAAGCCACATATAGAATTCCATATTTGACCTACTGAACTTATTTCTGGTCAAATGGTCCTCAAAGGGTTTCTTATTATGTTAATTCAGCCATACAGAGGTTCCTATTTGAACTACTGAACACATTTTTGGCCAAAGAGTCTTTGAACATTAACTTTCTCTGCTTATTGACTTCTCTTAATAATACATTAGCCATACAAAAGTCCATATTTGACCTACTAATATATTTCTGGTCAAAGAGTCCCTGATCTTGACCTTTCTGTACATGCTCATTGAAAGCTTCTGATGTTTCATCAGCCTGAAAGATGTCCATACTTGACCCATTGAATATATTTCTGACCATAGAGTCCTCGATCTTGAACTTTCTAAACATACTTGTAGACTTGTTAATTAATTATCTGCTATCCAATGTGTTTGAACAGTAGTTCAAATTTTATATTTTGAACATATTTCTAGACATGAGACATGAGACTAATTGCTTTTAAAATCCTTCTGATGTTTCCTCAGCCATACAGTATAGTTCAAATTTGACCTATTGAACATTTCTATAACCAAAGTGTCCTCGATCTTGATCGTTCTATACATAATCATAGGCTTGTTCTGATGTTTCATCATTGAGACAGAAGTCAGTTATTGACCTACTGAACATATTTCTGGCAAAAGAATCATCAAAGTTTAACTTACTGTTCCTTCTCCTAGACTATTTTTGATTTTACATCCACCATACAGTATTCCATATTTGACCAAGAGAACATATTTCTGGCCAAAAGAGTCGTCAAAAGGTATGTTTATATGCATTCTCATCGAATTCTTTTGATGTTAAATCAACCATATTGTTAGTCCAAATTTGACCCATTGAACATATATCTGGCCAAAGAGACCTAGAACTTTAATTATATATACATAATTACTATCTCCTTCTGATTTTTCATCACCCAGGCTATTATCCATATTTGACAATTGAACATATTTCTGGCTGGAAGAGTCCTTGGAAGAGAACTTGAACTTTCTATATAGGCTCATTGACTCGTTCTGATGGTTCACAAGCAGACAATAGTCCATAATTGACCCTCTGAACATATTTATAGTAAAAGAGTCCTCTGTCTTGAACTTTCTATAGATTCTCAGTGACTCCATATAGATAATTGACCCACTGAACATATTTCTACCTGAAGAGTCTTTGAACTTGAACTTTCTATTCATAATCTTCTTCCTCAATCTTCATTGACTTCTGATTCATCAGCCAGACAGCAGTCCATATTTGACGCACTAAACATATTTTTGGCAAAAGAGTCCTCGATCTTGAACCTTTTAAACATACTCATAGACTCTTTCTGGTGTTTCATCAGCCATGCAGTAGTTCTGATTTGACATAATGAACATATTTCTGACCGAAGAGTCCTCGATCTTGAACTTTCTATTCAGACTCTTTCAGATAGTACATCGGCCAGACAATTGTAGATATTGACTATTGAAGTAAAAGAGTTCTCGATCTTGAACTTTCTATACATTCTCAGTGATGCCTTATTTTGTTTCTTTAGCCATACAGAAGTCCAGATTTGACATGTTGAACATATTTCTGACTTGAAAATTTTGTACATGCTAATTGACTCCTTTTAGTGTTTCATCAGCCAGACAGTAGTCAATAATGGACCTACTGAAAATATTTCTGGTAAAAGAGTCCTCGATTTTGTACTTTCTATACATTCTCAGTGACGCCTTATTTTGTTTCTTTAGCCATAAAGTAGTTCAGATTTAACATGTTGAACATATTTCTGACTGAAGAGTCCTTGATCTTGAACTTTCTATTCACACTTTATAGACTCCTTCAGATAGTACATCGGCCAGACAACTGTCCATAATGACTTTTTTTTTTTTTTTTTTTCTGGCCAACGAGTCTATATACTTGAACTTTCTATACATGCTCATTGACTCCTTTTAGTGCTTCATCAGCCAGAGAGTACTCCATAATTTACCTACTGAACATATTTCTAGTAAAAGAGTCCTCGATCTTGAACATTCTATACATGCTCATTGACTCCTCATGCTGTTTCTTTCTACACATAGTCGTTTACTCCATCTGATGTTACATCAGCCATAGAAGTCCATAATTGACCCAAGGGACATATTGGCCAATCTTGAACTTTCTATACATACTCATAGTCTCCTTCTGATTCTTCATAAGCCATATTTATGTCCATATTTATGACTTATTATTATTTCTGGTCAAAGGTTCCTCAAAAGTTTTTAAACTGTGTAAAATTATAGACTCCATCTGATCATAAATCAGACGAAAAGAGGTCACATTTTGACTCTTGAGTCAATATGTATAGAGAGTTAATGTTCAATGATTCTTTGGCCAAAAATATATTCAGAGGGTCACATACCTGTTAAAGTGATGTATCATCAGAAGAAGTCTATGAGTATTTAGTAAGTTAACTTGTGAGGACCTTTTTGCCAAAAATATTTTCAATTCACCAGATATGGACATCTATATAGCTAATTAAGAATCAGAAAGAGTCAATGAGTATATATAGAATGGTCAAGTTGAGACTCTTTGACCAGAAAAAAATTCACTATGTCAAATATGGACTTTTGTCAGGATGATATAACATCTGAAGATATCAGTCTGAATGTATAGTGTTAATCATTTAGGAATCTTTGGCCAGAAATATGTTCAGTAGGTCAAAAGGGGACCTCTGAATAGCTGATTTATCATCAGAAAGAGTCTATAACTTTATAAAGTTTAAAAAATTTGATGACCAGAAATAAGTTCAAAAGGTCAGATATGAACATCTTCATGGCTTATGAAGCATCAGAAGGAGTCTATGAGTATGTATAGAAAGCCCAAGATAGAGGACTTTTGGCCAGAAATATGTACAGGAGGTCAAAAGAGGACCTCTGTATAGCTGATTTATCATCAAAAGGAATCTATAACTTTCTATTGTTTGAAATATTTTGAGGACACTTTGACCACAAATAAGTTCAAAAGGTCAGATATGGACATCTATATGGCTTATGAAGCATCAAAAGGAATCTATGAGTATGTATAGAAAGCCCAAGATTGAGGACTCTTTAGCCAGAAACATGTTCAGTAGATCAAAAGGGGACCTCTGTATAGCTGATTTATCATCAAAAGAAGTCTATAACTTTATAAAGTTTGAATAAATGTTAGGACACTTTGACCACAAATAAGTTCAAAAGGTCAGATATCGACATCTATATGGCTTATGAAGCATAAGAAGGAGTCTATGAGTATGTATAGAAAGCATAAGATCGAGGACTCTTTGGCCAGAAACATGTTCAGGAGGTCAAAAGGGGACCTCTGTATAGCTGATTTATCATCAAAAGGAGTCTATAACTTTATATAGTTTGAAAAAATGTTAGGACTCTTTTACCACAAATAAGTTCAAAATGTCAGATATTGACATCTATAGGGCTTATGAAGCATCAGAAGGAGTCTATGAGTATGTATAGAAAGCCCCAAGATCAAGTACTCTTTGGTAAGAAATATGTTGAGTAGGTCAAAAGGGGCCCTCTGTATAGCTGATTTATCTTCAAAAGGAGTCTATAACTTTATATAGTTTGAATTTTTTTAGGACACTTTGACCACAAATAAGTTCAAAAGGTCAGATATGGACATCTATATGGCTTATGAAGCATCAGAAGGAGTCTATGAGTATGTATAGAAAGCCCAAGATCGAGGACTCTTTGGCCAGAAACATGTTCAGGAGGTCAAAAGGGGACCTCTGTATAGCTGACTTATCATCAGAAAGAGTCTATAACTTTATATAGTTTAAAAAATTTGATGACCAGAAATAAGTTCAAAAGGTCAGATATGGACATCTATATGGCTTATGAGGCATCAGAAGGAGTCTATGAGAATGTATAGAAAGCATAAGATCGAGGACTCCTTTGCCAGAAATATGTTCAGTAGTTCAAAAGGGGCCCTCTGTAAAGCTGATTTATCATCAAAAGGAGTCTATAACTTTATATAGTTTGAATTTTTTTTAGGACACTTTGACCACAAATAAGTTCAAAAGGTCAGATATGGACATCATATGGCTTATGAAGCATCAGAAGGAATCTATGAGTATGTATAGAAAGCATAAGATCAAGGACTCTTTGGCCAGAAACATGTTCAGTAGGTCAAAAGGGGACCTCTGAATAGCTGATTTATCATCAGAAAGAGTCTATAACTTTATATAGTTTAAAAAATTTGTTGACCAGAAATCAGTTCAAAAGGTCAGATATGGACATCTATATGGCTTATGAACCATCAGAAGGAATCTATGACTATGTATAGAAAGCCCAAGATTGAGGACTCTTTGGCCAGAAATATGTTCAGACAGTGGTTCAAAAGGGGCCCTCTGTAAAGCTGATTTATCATCAAAAGGAGTCTATAACTTTATATAGTTTGAATTTTTTTAGGACACTTTGACCACAAATAAGTTCAAAAGGTCAGATATGGACATCTATATGGCTTATGAAGCATCAGAAGGAATCTAGGAGTATGTATAGAAAGCCCAAGATCGAGGACTCTTTGGCCAGAAACATGTTCAGGAGGTCAAAAGGGGACCTCTGTATAGCTGATTTATCATCAAAAGGAGTCTATAACTTTATATAGTTTGAATTTTTTTTAGGACACTTTGACCACAGATAAGTTCAAAAGGTCAGATATGGACATCTATATGGCTTATGAAGCACCAGAAGGAGTCTATGAGTATGTATAGAAATCCCAAGATTGAGGACTCTTTGGCCAGAAACATGTTCAGGAGGTCAAAAGGGGACCTCTGTATAGCTGACTTATCATCAAAAGGAGTCTATAACTTTATATAGTTCGAATTATTTTTAGGACACTTTGACCACAAATAAGTTCAAAAGGTCAGATATGGACATCTATATGGCTTATGAGGCATCAGAAGGAGTCTATGAGAATGTATAGAAAGCATAAGATCGAGGACTCCTTTGCCAGAAATATGTTCAGTAGTTCAAAAGGGGCCCTCTGTAAAGCTGATTTATCATCAAAAGGAGTCTATAACTTTATATAGTTTGAATTTTTTTTTAGGACACTTTGACCACAAATAAGTTCAAAAGGTCAGATATGGACATCTATATGGCTTATGAAGCATCAGAAGGAGTCCATGAGTATGTATAGAAAGCCCAAGATAGAGGACTTTTGGCCAGAAATATGTACAGGAGGTCAAAAGAGGATCTCTGTATAGCTGATTTATCATCAAAAGGAGTCTATAACTTTCTATTGTTTGAAATATTTTGAGGACACTTTGACCACAAATAAGTTCAAAAGGTCAGATATGGACATCTATATGGCTTATGAAGCATCAGAAGGAATCTATGAGTATGTATAGAAAGCCCAAGATTGAGGACTCTTTAGCCAGAAACATGTTCAGTAGATCAAAAGGGGCCCTCTGTATAGCTGATTTATCATCAAAAGAAGTCTATAACTTTATATAGTTTGAAAAAATGTTAGGACACTTTGACCACAAATAAGTTCAAAAGGTCAGATATGGACATCTATATGGCTTATGAAGCATCAGAAGGAATCTATGAGTATGTATAGAAAGCATAAGATCAAGGACTCTTTGGCCAGAAACATGTTCAGGAGGTCAAAAGGGACCTCTGTATAGCTGACTTATCATCAAAAGGAGTCTATAACCTTATATAGTTTGAATTTTTTTTTAGGAAACTTTGACCACAAATAAGTTCAAAAGGTCAGATATGGACATCTATATGGCTTATGAGGCATCAGAAGGAGTCTATGAGTATGTATAGAAAGCATAAGATCGAGGACTCTTTGGCCAGAAATATGTTCAGTAGTTCAAAAGGGGCCCTCTGTATAGCTGATTTATCATCAATAGAAGTCTATAACTTTATATAGTTTGAATTTTTTTTTAGGACACTTTGACCACAAATAAGTTCAAAAGGTCAGATATGGACATCTATATGGCTTATGAAGCATCAGAAGGAGTCTATGAGTATGTATAGAAATCCCAAGATCGAGGACTCTTTGGCCAGAAACATATTCAGGAGGTCAAAAGGGGACCTCTGTATAGCTGACTTATCATCAAAAGGAGTCTATAACCTTATATAGTTTGAATTTTTTTTTAGGAAACTTTGACCACAAATAAGTTCAAAAGGTCAGATATGGACATCTATATGGCTTATGAGGCATCAGAAGGAGTCTATGAGTATGTATAGAAAGCATAAGATCGAGGACTCTTTGGCCAGAAATATGTTCAGTAGTTCAAAAGGGGCCCTCTGTATAGCTGATTTATCATCAAAAGGAGTCTATAACTTTATATAGTTTGAAAAAATGTTAGGACTCTTTTACCACAAATAAGTTCAAAATGTCAGATATTGACATCTATAGGGCTTATGAAGCATCAGAAGGAGTCTATGAGTATGTATAGAAAGCCCCAAGATCAAGTACTCTTTGGTAAGAAATATGTTGAGTAGGTCAAAAGGGGTCCTCTGTATAGCTGATTTATCTTCAAAAGGAGTCTATAACTTTATATAGTTTGAATTTTTTTAGGACACTTTGACCACAAATAAGTTCAAAAGGTCAGATATGGACATCTATATGGCTTATGAAGCATCAGAAGGAGTCTATGAGTATGTATAGAAAGCCCAAGATCGAGGACTCTTTGGCCAGAAACATGTTCAGGAGGTCAAAAGGGGACCTCTATATAGCTGACTTATCATCAAAAGGAGTCTATAACTTTATATAGTTTGAATTTTTTTTTAGGAAACTTTGACCACAAATAAGTTCAAAAATTCAGATATGGACATCTATATGGCTTATGAGGCATCAGAAGGAGTCTATGAGTATGTACAGAAAGCATAAGATCGAGGACTCTTTGGCCAGAAATATGTTCAGTAGGTCAAAAGGGGACCTCTGAATAGCTGATTTATCATCAGAAAGAGTCTATAACTTCATATAGTTTAAAAAATTTGATGACCAGAAATAAGTTCCAAAAGGTCAGATATGGACATCTATATGGCTTATGAAGCATCAGAAGGAGTCTATGAGTATGTATAGAAAGCCCAAGATCGAGGACTCTTTGGCCAGAAATATGTAGAGGAGGTCAAAAGGGGACCTCTGTATAGCTGATTTATCATCAAAAGGAGTCTATAACTTTCTATTGTTTGAAATATTTTGAAGACACTTTGACCACAAATAAGTTCAAAATGTCAGATATGGACATCTATATGGCTTATGTAACATTAGAAGGAGTCTATGAGTATGTATAGAAAGGTCAAGATCGAGAACTCTATGGCCAAAAATATATTCCTTTGGTCAAATATGGACTTCTGTATGGCTGATTTAACATCAGAAGGAGTCTATTTGTGTATATTATAAACTTATAGACTCTTTCTGATGTTAAATCAGCCATATAGAGGTGCATATTTGACCAATTGAACTTATTTCTGGTCAAAGGACTCTTTTGCAAAAAATATGTTCAATCAGTCAAATATGGACTACTGTCTGGCTTACTAAACATAGAAGACTGACTTCTTGTGATGTTATATAAGACAAGAGGGACCTCTGTAGGCCTGATTTGACACATGACATATGTGCATTGGCATTGCACAATAACTAACTTATTCATTTATTCTTTTAAGGGAAATGATTGCATTTACCTCTTGCATTACAATGCATAGAATAAACTACTTCATACCTCATGTGCAATGAAAACATAACATGAGTGTTGCATTGCACAAACGATCTAAGAATTAGCGTTGAATAATAATGTATTATTATTATATCTAACTATATCAGTTAGATATTTTATGCAGTGGAATGTAGATAGTTGAGATAGTTATTGTATGTTTGTGATGCACTCATAGCTTTATATGTTATTCTTCAATGCACAAAGTTTGATCTTGTGTGAAATGCAATGCAATAGCACATATTGTATTTCCTCAAAGCAAAACGCAATGTAGTTTGGGAATGAGTTACTTCTGGTGTGTAATTCAATGCAAGAAGTGCATAGCCTATATGTTATTCTTCAATGCACAACGTTAGATCGTTAGCGCAATGCAATGCAACAACACACGTTATGTCTTTAATCAACATGGGAATGAGGTAGTTCTGGTGTGCAATGCAATGAAATGCAAAAAGTGCATAACTTATGTTATTCTTGAGTGCACAACCTTAGATCGTTTGTGCAATGCAATGCAACAACACACATATAATCTCTTTAATGAACATGGGAATGGTTAAGTTCTAGTGTGCAATGCAATGCAAAAAGTGTATAACCTATATGGTATTCTTCAGTGCACAACGTTAGATCGTTAGTGCAATGCAATGCAACAACATACATACCATCTCTTTAATGAACATGGGAATTGTTAAGTTCTAGTGTACAATGCAATGCAGTGCAACAACAAACATTATCTCTTTAATGAACATGGGAATGATTTAGTTCTGATGTGCAATGCAATGCAATGCAAAAAGTGCATAACCTATATGTTTTTCTTTAGTGCTCAACGTTAGATCGTTTGTGCAATAAAATGCAATGCAATGCAATTTCAACAACACACGTTATCTCTTTAATGACCATGGGAATGATTTAGTAGTCTGGTATATGCAATGCAATGCGAAAAGTGCATAACCTATATGTTATTCTTCAGTGCACAACGTTAGATCGTTAGTGCAATGCAATGCAACAACACACATACCATCTCTTTAATTAACATGGGAATGGTTAAGTTCTAGTGTGCAATGCAATGCAAAAAGTGCATAACCTATATGTTATTCTTCAGTGCACAACGTTAGATCGTTATGCAATGCAATGCAGTGCAAAGCAATGCAGTGCAATGCAATTCAATGCAATGCAAAGCAAAGCAAAGCAAAGCAATGCAATGCAATGCAATGCAATGCAATGCAATGCAATGCAATGCAAAGCAATGCAAAGCAATGCAAAGCAATGCAAAGCAATGCAAAGCAAAGCAAAGCAAAGCAAAGCAAAGCAATGCAATGCAAAGCAATGCAATGCAAAGCAATGCAAAGCAAAACAATGCAATGCAACGCAACAACACACGTTATGTCTTTAATGAACATGGGAATGATTTAGTTCTGGTGTGCAATGCAATGCAATACGTGCATAACCTATATGTTATTCTTCAGTGCACAACGTTAGATCGTTAGTGCAATGCAATGCAATGCAATGCAATACAATGCAATGCAGTGCAAAGCAATGCAAATAAATGCAATGCAATGCAATGTAACAACCCCCGTTATGTTTTTAATCAACATGGGAATGAGGTAGTTCTAGTGTGCAATGCAATGCAAAAAGTGCATAACATATGTTATTCTTCAGTGCACAACGTTAGATCGTTAGTGCAATGCAATGGAGTGCAAAGCAAAACAATGCAATGCAATGCAATGCAATGCAATGCAATGCAATGCAATGCAATGCAATGCAAAGCAAAGCAATGCAATGCAATGAGAAGCAATGCAATGCCAAGCAATGCAATGCAATGCAATGCAATGCAAAGCAAAGCAATGCGAAGCAATGCAATGCAATGCAATGCAATGCAATGCAATGCAATGCAATGCAATGCAATGCAATGCAAAGCAATGCAATGCAATGCAAAGCAATGCAAAGCAATACAATGCAATGAAAAACACGTGTTATGTCTTTAATCAACATGGGAATGAGGTAGTTCTAGTGTGCAATGCAATGCAAAAAGTGCATAACATATATTATTCTTCAGTGCACAACGTTAGATCGTTAGTGCAATGCAATGGAGTGCAAAGCAAAGCAATGCAATGCAATGCAATGCAATGCAATGCAATGCAAAGCAATGCAATGCAATGAGAAGCAATGCAATGCCAAGCAATGCAATGCAATGCAATGCAATGCAAAGCAAAGCAATGCGAAGCAATGCAATGCAAAGCAAAGCAATGCAAAGCAATGCAAAGCAATGCAAAGCAATGCAAAGCAATGCAAAGCAATGCAAAGCAATGCAAAGCAATGCAAAGCAATGCAAAGCAATATAGTGCAATACAATGCAATGAAAAACACTTGTTATGTCTTTAATCAACATGGGAATGAGGTAATTCTGGTGTGCAATGCAATGCGATAAGTGCATAACCTATATGTTATTCTTCAGTGCACAACGTTAGATCGTTAGTGCAATGCAATGCAGTGCAAAGCAATGCAAATCAATGCAATGCAATACAATGCAATGCAACAACACACGTTATGTCTTTAATGAACATGGGAATGATTTAGTTCTGGTTTGCAATGCAATGCAATGCGAAAAGTGCATATGTTATTCTTCAGTGCACAACGTTAGATCGTTAGTGCAATGCAATGCAGTGCAAAGTAATGCAATGCAATGCAAAAAGTGCATAACCTATATGTTATTCTTCAGTGCACAACGTTAGATCGTTAGCAAAAAGTGCACCAACAAACGTTGTCTCTTTAATGAACATGAGAATGATTTAGGTCTGGTGTGTAATGCAATGAAATGCAAAAAGTGCATAACCTATATGTTATTCTTTAGTGCACGAAGTTAGATCGTTGCAATGCAATGCAATGCAATGCAATGCAATGCAATGCAATTCAATGCAATGCAATGCAATGAAATGCAATGCAACAACACACGTTATGTCTTTAATGAACATGGGAATGATTGCAAAAAGTTCATAACCTATATGTTATTGTTCAGTGCACAACATTAGACCGTTAGTGTAATGCAATGCAATGCAATGCAGTGCAAAGCAAAGCTAAGCAATGCAAATCAATATAGTTCAATACAATGCAATGCAACAACACACGTTATGTCTTTAATCAACATGGGAATGAGGTAGTTCTGGTGTGCAATGCAATGCAAAAAGTGCATAACATATGTTATTCTTCAGTGCACAATGTTAGATCGTTATTGCAATGCAATTCAATGCAATGCAATGCAACAACACACATATCATCTCTATAATGAACTTGGGAATGATTTTGTTCTGGTGTGCAATGCAATGCGAAAAGAGCATAAACTATATGTTATTCTTCAGTGCACAACGTTAGATCTTTAGTGCAATGCAATGCAGTGCAAAGCAATGCAAATGAAAGTAATGCAACGCAAAACATTGCATTGCAATACATTGCAATGCAATGCAATGCAATGCAATGTAATGCAACAACAAACGTTATGTCTTTAATCAACATGGGAATGAGGTAGTTCTGGTGTGCAATGCAATGCAAAAAGTGCATAACATATGTTATTCTTCAGTGCACAATGTTAGATCGTTATTGCAATGCAATTCAATGCAATGCAATGCAACAACACACATATCATCTCTATAATGAACTTGGGAATGATTTTGTTCTGGTGTGCAATGCAATGCGAAAAGAGCATAACCTATATGTTATTCTTCAGTGCACAACGTTAGATCTTTAGTGCAATGCAATGCAGTGCAAAGCAATGCAAATGAAAGTAATGCAACGCAAAACATTGCATTGCAATACATTGCAATGCAATGCAATGCAATGCAATGTAATGCAACAACAAACGTTATGTCTTTAATCAACATGGGAATGAGGTAGTTCAGTTGTACAATGCAATGCAAAAAGTGCATAACCTATATGTTATTCTTCAGTGCACAACGTTATTTATCGTTAATGCAATGCAATGCAATGCAATGCATCAACACACATATGTTATCTCTTTAATGAACATGGGAATGATTTAGTTCTGGTGTGCAATGCAATGCAATGCAAGAAGTGCATAGCCTATGTTATTCTTTAATGCACAACGTTAGATCGTGTGTGCAATGCAATGCAACAACACACGTTATCTTTGTAATGAACATGGCATTGAGTTAGTTCTGTTGTGCAATGCAATGCAAGTAGTGCACAGACTATATGTTATTCTTCAATGCACAACGTTAGACAGTTTGTGCAAAGCAACAACACATATGTTATCTCTCTAATGAACATGGCATTGAGTTAGTTTTGGTGTGCAATGCAATGCACGGTGCATAACCTGTTTCTTAAATGATGCTCAACGTTAGATCGTTTGTGCAAAGCACATACTGTTATATGAATGAGCTATACATAGGTATGCTTTTGACCTGCTGAACATATTTCTGGCCATAAAGACCTTAAACATGTTATATCATCCTAAAAAGGTCCAAATTTGACACTGATTTTTTTTTCAATCCAAGGAGTACTCGAAACTTGACCTTACCATTTATACTCGTTGACTTTTTTTGATGTTACGTCAGCCATAAAGAAGTCCATAATTGACCCAAGGAACATATTTTTGGCCAAAGAGTCCTCGATCTTGGGCTTTAATCCAACTATAGTCCAACTCCTTCTGATGCTTCATAAGCCATATATATGTCCATATCTGACCTTTTGAACTTATTTCTGGTCAAAGTGTCCTCAAAAGTTTTCAAACTATAGAAAGTTAAAGTCTCCTATTGATGATAAATCAGCTATACAGAGGGACCTCCAGAACATATTTCTGGCCAAAGAGTCCTTGATCTTGGGCTTTCTATACATACTAATAGACTCCTTCTGATGCTTCATAAGCCATATAGTTTTCCATATCTGACCTTTTAAACTTATTTGTGGTCAAAGTGTTCTAAAAAAAATCCAACTATGTAAGTTATAGAATCTTTTTGATGATAAATCAGCTATACAGAGCTCCCATTTTGACCTCCTGAACATATTTCTGGCAAAAGAGTCCTTGATCTTGGGCTTTCTATACATACTCATAGACGCCTTCTGATGCGTCATAAGCCATATAGATGTCCATATCTGACCTTTTGAACTTATTTGTGGTCAAAAGTGTCCTCAAAATATTTCAAACTATAGAAAGTTATAGAATCCTTTTGATGATAAATCAGCTATACACAGGGCCCCTTTTGACCTCCTGAACATATTTCTGGCCAAAGAGTCCTTGATCTTGGGCTTTCTATACATACTCATAGACTCCTTCTGATGCTTCATAGGCCATATAGATGTCCATATCTGACCTTTTGAACTTACTTGTGGTCAAAGTGTCCTAACATTTTTTCAAACTATAGAAAGTTATAGACTCCTTTTGATGATAAATAAGCTATACAGAGGTCCCCTTTTGACCTCCTGAACATATTTCTGGCCAAATAGTCCTCGATCTTGGGCTTTCTATACATACTCATAGACTCCTTCTGATGCTTCATAAGCCATATAGATGTCCATATCTGACTTTTTGAAATTATTTGTGGTCAAAGTGTCCTCAAAATTTTTCAAACTGTAGGAAGTTATAGACTCCTTTTGATGATAAATCAGCTATACAGAGGTCCCCTTTTGACCTCCTGAACATATTTCTGGCCAAAGAGTCCTCAATCTTGGGCTTTCTATACATACTCATAGACTCCTTCTGATGCTTCATAAGCCATATAGATGTCCATATCTGACTTTTTGAACTTATTTGTGGTCAAAGTGTCCTCAAAATTTTTCAAACTGTAGGAAGTTATACACTCCTTTTGATAATAAATCAGCTATACAAAGGTCCCCTTTTGACCTCCAGAAAGTATTTCTGGCCAAAGAGTCCTCGATCATGGACTTTCTATGCATACTCATAGACTCCTTCTGATGATTCATAAGCCATATAGATGTCCATATCTGACCTTTTGAACTTATTTCTGGTCAAAGTGTCCTCAAAATTTTTCAAACTATATAAAGTTATAGACTCCTTTTGATGATAAATAAGCTATACAGAGGTCCCCTTTTGACCTCCTGAACATATTTCTGGCCAAATAGTCCTCGATCTTGGGCTTTAATCCAACTATAGTCCAACTCCTTCTGATGCTTCATAAGCCATATAGATGTCCATATCTGACCTTTTGAACTTATTTCTGGTCAAAGTGTCCTAACATTTTTTCAAACTATAGAAAGTTAAAGTCTCCTTTTGATGATAAATCAGCTATACAGAGGGCCCTTTCTGACCTACTGAACATATTTCTGGCCAAAGAGTCCTTGATCTTGGGCTTTCTATACATACTCATAGACTCCTTCTGGTGCTTCATAAGCCATGTAGATGTCCATATCTGACCTTTTGAACTTATTTGTGGTCAAATTGTCCGCAAAAGTTTTCAAACTATAGAAAGTTAAAGACTCCTTTTGATGATAAATCAGCTATACAGAGGTCCCCTTTTGACCTCCAGAACATATTTCTGGCCAAAGAGTCCTCGATCTTGGGCTTTCTATACATACTCATAGACTCCTTCTGATGCTTCATAAGCCATATAGATGTCCATATCTGACCTTTTGAACTTATTTGTGGTCAAAGTGTCCTAACATTTTTTCAAACTATATAAAGTTATAGACTCCTTTTGATAATAAATCAGCTATACAGAGGTCCCCTTTTGACCTCCAGAAAGTTTTTCTAGCCAAAGAGTCCTCGATCATGGACTTTCTATGCATACTCATAGACTCCTTCTGATGCTTCTAAGCCATATAGATGTCCATATCTGACCTTTTGAACTTATTTGTGGTCAAAGTGTCCTAACATTTTTTCAAACTATATAAAGTTATAGACTCCTTTTGATGATAAATCAGCTATACAGAGGTCCCCTTTTGACCTCCAGAAAGTATTTCTAGCCAAAGAGTCCTCGATCATGGACTTTCTATGCATACTCATAGACTCCTTCTGATGATTCATAAGCCATATAGATGTCCATATCTGACCTTTAGAACTTATTTGTGGTCATAGTGTCCTAATATTTTTTTCAAACTATATAAAGTTATAGACTCCTTTCCATGATAAATCAGATATACAGAGGTCCCTTTTTGACCTACTGAACATATTTCTGGCCAAAGAGTCCTTGATCTTGGGCTTTCTATACATACTCATAGACTCCTTCTGGTGCTTCATAAGCCATATAGATGTCCATATCTGACCTTTTGAACTTATTTGTGGTCAAAGTGTCCTAACATTTTTTCAAACTATAGAAAGTTATAGACTACTTTTGATGATAAATAAGCTATACAGAGGTCCCCTTTTGACCTCCTGAACATATTTCTGGCCAAATAGTCCTCTATCTTGGGCTTTAATCCAACTATAGTCCAACTCCTTCTGATGCTTCATAAGCCATATAGATGTCCATATCTGACCTTTTGAACTTATTTCTGGTCAAAGTGTCCTAACATTTTTTCAAACTATAGAAAGTTAAAGTCTCCTTTTGATGATAAATCAGCTATACAGAGGGCCCTTTCTGACCTACTGAACATATTTCTGGCCAAAGAGTCCTTGATCTTGGGCTTTCTATACATGCTCATAGACTCCTTCTGGTGCTTCATAAGCCATATAGATGTCCATATCTGACCTTTTGAACTTATATGTGGTCAAAGTGTCCTAATATTTTTTCAAACTATATAAAGTTATAGACTCCTTTTGATGATAAATCAGCTATAAAGAGGTCCCCTTTTGACCTCCAGAAAGTATTTCTAGCCAAAGAGTCCTCGATCATGGACTTTCTATGCATACTCATAGACTCCTTCTGATGATTCATAAGCCATATAGATGTCCATATCTGACCTTTTGAACTTATTTGTGGTCATAGTGTCCTAATATTTTTTTCAAACTATATAAAGTTATAGACTCCTTTCCATGATAAATCAGATATACAGAGGTCCCTTTTTGACCTCCTGAACATGTTTCTGGCCAAAGAGTCCTCGATCTTGGGCTTCGTATACATACTCATAGACTCCTTCTGATGCTTCATAAGCCAAATAGATGTCCATATCTGACCTTTTGAACTTATTTGTGATCAAAGATGTCCTCAAAATGTTTCAAACTATATAAAGTTTTAGACTCCTTTTGATGATAAATCAGCTATACAGAGGGCCCCTTTTGACCTCCTGAACATATTTCTGGCCAAAGAGTCCTTGATCTTGGGCTTTCTATACATACTCATAGACTCCTTCTGATGCTTCATAGGCCAAATAGATGTCCATATCTGACCTTTTGAACTTACTTGTGGTCAAAGTGTCCTAACATTTTTTCAAACTGTAGAAAGTTATAGACTCCTTTTGATGATAAATAAGCTATACAGAGGTCCCCTTTTGACCTCCTGAACATATTTCTGGCCAAAGAGTCCTCGATCTTGGGCTTTCTATACATACTCATAGACTCCTTCTGATGATTCATAAGCCATATAGATGTCCATATCTGACCTTTTGAACTTATGTGTGGTCAAAGTGTCCTCAAAATTTTTCAAACTATAAAAAGTTATAGACTCCTTTTGATGATAAATCAGCTATACAGAGGTCCCCTTTTGACATCCTAAACATATTTCTGGCCAAACAGTCCTTGATCTTGGGCTTTCTATACATACTCATAGACTCCTTCTGATGCCTCATAAGCCATGTAGATGTCCATATCTGACCTTTTAAACTTATTTGTGGTCAAAGTGTCCTAAAAAAAATTCAAACTATATAAAGTTATAGACTCCTTTTGATGATAAATCAGCTATACAGAGGTCCCCTTTTGACCTCCAGAACATATTTCTGGTCAAAGAGTCCTTGATCTTGGGCTTTCTATACATACTCATAGACTCCTTCTGATGCTTCATAAGCCATATAGATGTCCATATCTGACCTTTTGAACTTATTTGTGGTCAAAGTGTCCTCAAAATTTTTCAAACTATAGAAAGTTATAGACTCCTTTCGATGATAAATCAGCTATACAGAGGTCCCCTTTTGACCTCTTGAACATATTTCTGGCCAAAGAGTCCTTGATCTTGGGCTTTCTATACATACTCATAGACTCCTTCTGATGCCTCATAAGCCATGTAGATGTCCATATCTGACCTTTTAAACTTATTTGTGGTCAAAGTGTCCTAAAAAAAATTCAAACTATACAAAGTTATAGACTCCTTTTGATGATAAATCAGCTATACAGAGGTCCCCTTTTGACCTCCAGAACATATTTCTGGTCAAAGAGTCCTTGATCTTGGGCTTTCTATACATACTCATAGACTCCTTCTGATGATTCATAAGCCATATAGATGTCCATATCTGACATTTTGAACTTATTTGTGGTCAAAGTTTCCTAAAAAAAATTAAACTATATGAAGTTATAGACTCCTTTTGATGATAAATTAGCTATACAGAGGTCCCCTTTTTACCTCCTGAACATATTTCTGGCCAAAGAGTCCTCGATCTTGGGCTTTCTATACATACTAATAGACTCCTTCTGATGCTTCATAAGCCATATAGATGTCCATATCTGACTTTTTGAACTTATTTGTGGTCAAAGTGTCCTCAAAATTTTTCAAACTGTAGGAAGTTATAGACTCCTTTTGATGATAAATCAGCTATACAGAGGTCCCCTTTTGACCTCCTGAGCATATTTCTGGCCAAAGAGTCCTTGATCTTGGGCTTTCTATACATGCTCATAGACTCCTTCTGATGATTCATAAGCCATATAGATGTCCATATCTGACCTTTTGAACTTATTTGTGGTCAAAGTGTCCTAACATTTTTTCAAACTATAGAAAGTTATAGACTCCTTTTGATGATAAATAAGCTATACAGAGGTCCCCTTTTGACCTCCTGAACATATTTCTGGCCAAATAGTCCTCGATCTTGGGCTTTCTATACATACTCATAGACTCCTTCAGATGCTTCATAAGCCATATAGATTTCCATATCTGACATTTTGAACTTATTTGTGGTCAAAGTGTCCTAAAAAAAAATTCTAACTATATAAAGTTATAGACTCCTTTTGATGATAAATCAGCTATACAGAGGTCCCCTTTTGACCTCCAGAACATATTTCTGGTCAAAGAGTCCTTGATCTTGGGCTTTCTATACATACTCATAGACTCCTTCTGATGATTCATAAGCCATATAGATGTCCATATCTGACTTTTTGAACTTATTTGTGGTCAAAGTGTCCTCAAAATTTTTCAAACTGTAGGAAGTTATAGACTCCTTTTGATGATAAATCAGCTATACAGAGGTCCCCTTTTGACCTCCAGAACATATTTCTGGTCAAAGAGTCCTTGATCTTGGGCTTTCTATACATACTCATAGACTCCTTCTGATGCTTCATAAGCCATATAGATGTCCATATCTGACCTTTTGAACTTATTTGTGGTCAAAGTGTCCTCAAAATTTTTCAAACTATAGAAAGTTATAGACTCCTTTCGATGATAAATCAGCTATACAGAGGTCCCCTTTTGACCTCTTGAACATATTTCTGGCCAAAGAGTCCTCGATCTTGGGCTTTCTATACATACTCATAGACTCCTCATGATGATTCATAAGCCATATAGATGTCCATATCTGACATTTTGAACTTATTTGTAGTCAAAGTGTCCTAAAAAAAATTAAACTATATGAAGTTATAGACTCCTTTTGATGATAAATCAGTTATACAGAGGTCCCCTTTTGACCTCCTGAACATATTTCTGGCCAAAGAGTCCTCGATCTTGGGCTTTCTATACATACTCATAGACGCCTTCTGATGCTTCATAAGCCATATAGATGTCCATATCTGACTTTTTGAACTTATTTGTGGTCAAAGTGTCCTCAAAATTTTTCAAACTGTAGGAAGTTATAGACTCCTTTTGATGATAAATCAGCTATACAGAGGTCCCCTTTTGACCTCCTGAGCATATTTCTGGCCAAAGAGTCCTTGATCTTGGGCTTTCTATACATGCTCATAGACTCCTTCTGATGCTTCATAAGCCATATAGATGTCCATATCTGACCTTTTGAACTTATTTGTGGTCAAAGTGTCCTCAAAATTTTTCAAACTATAGAAAGTTATAGACTCCTTTTGATGATAAATCAGCTATACAGAGGTCCCTTTTTGACCTCCTGAACATGTTTCTGGCCAAAGAGTCCTCGATCTTGAGCTTCCTATACATACTCATAGACTCCTTCTGATGCTTCATAAGCCATATAGATGTCAATATCTGACCTTTTGAACTTATTTGTGGTCAAAGTGTCCTCAAAATTTTTCAAACTATAGAAAGTTATAGACTCCTTTTGATGATAAATCAGCTATACAGAGGTCCCCTTTTGACCTCTTGAACATATTTCTGGCCAAAGAGTCCTCGATCTTGGGCTTTCTATACATACTCATAGACTCCTTCTGATGATTCATAAGCCATATAGATGTCCATATCTGACCTTTTGAACTTATTTGTGGTCAAAGTGTCCTAACATTTTTTCAAACTATAGAAAGTTATAGACTCCTTTTGATGATAAATAAGCTATACAGAGGTCCCCTTTTGACCTCCTGAACATATTTCTGGCCAAATAGTCCTCGATCTTGGGCTTTCTATACATACTCATAGACTCCTTCAGATGCTTCATAAGCCATATAGATTTCCATATCTGACATTTTGAACTTATTTGTGGTCAAAGTGTCCTAAAAAAAAATTCAAACTATATAAAGTTATAGACTCCTTTTGATGATAAATCAGCTATACAGAGGTCCCCTTTTGACCTCCAGAACATATTTCTGGCCAAAGAGTCCTCGATCTTGGGCTTTCTATACATACTCATAGACTCCTTCTGATGCTTCATAAGCCATATAGATGTCCATATCTGACCTTTTGAACTTATTTGTGGTCAAAGTGTCCTCAAAATTTTTTCAAACTATATAAAGTTATAGTCTCCTTCTAATGATAAATCAGCTATACAGAGGGCCCCTTTTGACCTATACTGAACATATTTCTGGCCAAGGAGTCCTAAAAGATTAACACTATACATTCAGACTGATATCTTCAGATGTTATATCATCCTGACCAAAGTCTATATTTGACCTACCGAATTTTTTTCTGACCAAGGAGTGAGTACTCGAAACTTGACCTTTTCATATATACTTGTTGACTCTTTCTGATGTTACGTCAGACATACAGAATTCCATATTTGACCCAAGGAACATATTTCTTGCCAAAGAGTCCTCGATCTTGGGCTTTCTATACATACTCATAGACTCCTTCTGATGCTTCATAAGCCATATAGATGTCCATATCTATCCTTTTGAACTTATTTCTGGTCAAAGTGTCCTCAAAATTTTTTAAACTATAATAAGTTATAGACTCATTCTGATAAAAAAAAGAGTCCTCAATCTTGAACTTTGCATTCTCACTCCTAGACTCCTTCTGATGGTTCATAAGCCACATATAGAATTCCATATTTGACCTACTGAACTTATTTCTGGTCAAATGGTCCTCAAAGGGTTTCTTATTATGTTAATTCAGCCATACAGAGGTTCCTATTTGAACTACTGAACACATTTTTGGCCAAAGAGTCTTTGAACATTAACTTTCTCTGCTTATTGACTTCTCTTAATAATACATTAGCCATACAAAAGTCCATATTTGACCTACTAATATATTTCTGGTCAAAGAGTCCCTGATCTTGACCTTTCTGTACATGCTCATTGAAAGCTTCTGATGTTTCATCAGCCTGAAAGATGTCCATACTTGACCCATTGAATATATTTCTGACCATAGAGTCCTCGATCTTGAACTTTCTAAACATACTTGTAGACTTGTTAATTAATTATCTGCTATCCAATGTGTTTGAACAGTAGTTCAAATTTTATATTTTGAACATATTTCTAGACATGAGACATGAGACTAATTGCTTTTAAAATCCTTCTGATGTTTCCTCAGCCATACAGTATAGTTCAAATTTGACCTATTGAACATTTCTATAACCAAAGTGTCCTCGATCTTGATCGTTCTATACATAATCATAGGCTTGTTCTGATGTTTCATCATTGAGACAGAAGTCAGTTATTGACCTACTGAACATATTTCTGGCAAAAGAATCATCAAAGTTTAACTTACTGTTCCTTCTCCTAGACTATTTTTGATTTTACATCCACCATACAGTATTCCATATTTGACCAAGAGAACATATTTCTGGCCAAAAGAGTCGTCAAAAGGTATGTTTATATGCATTCTCATCGAATTCTTTTGATGTTAAATCAACCATATTGTTAGTCCAAATTTGACCCATTGAACATATATCTGGCCAAAGAGACCTAGAACTTTAATTATATATACATAATTACTATCTCCTTCTGATTTTTCATCACCCAGGCTATTATCCATATTTGACAATTGAACATATTTCTGGCTGGAAGAGTCCTTGGAAGAGAACTTGAACTTTCTATATAGGCTCATTGACTCGTTCTGATGGTTCACAAGCAGACAATAGTCCATAATTGACCCTCTGAACATATTTATAGTAAAAGAGTCCTCTGTCTTGAACTTTCTATAGATTCTCAGTGACTCCATATAGATAATTGACCCACTGAACATATTTCTACCTGAAGAGTCTTTGAACTTGAACTTTCTATTCATAATCTTCTTCCTCAATCTTCATTGACTTCTGATTCATCAGCCAGACAGCAGTCCATATTTGACGCACTAAACATATTTTTGGCAAAAGAGTCCTCGATCTTGAACCTTTTAAACATACTCATAGACTCTTTCTGGTGTTTCATCAGCCATGCAGTAGTTCTGATTTGACATAATGAACATATTTCTGACCGAAGAGTCCTCGATCTTGAACTTTCTATTCAGACTCTTTCAGATAGTACATCGGCCAGACAATTGTAGATATTGACTATTGAAGTAAAAGAGTTCTCGATCTTGAACTTTCTATACATTCTCAGTGATGCCTTATTTTGTTTCTTTAGCCATACAGAAGTCCAGATTTGACATGTTGAACATATTTCTGACTTGAAAATTTTGTACATGCTAATTGACTCCTTTTAGTGTTTCATCAGCCAGACAGTAGTCAATAATGGACCTACTGAAAATATTTCTGGTAAAAGAGTCCTCGATTTTGTACTTTCTATACATTCTCAGTGACGCCTTATTTTGTTTCTTTAGCCATAAAGTAGTTCAGATTTAACATGTTGAACATATTTCTGACTGAAGAGTCCTTGATCTTGAACTTTCTATTCACACTTTATAGACTCCTTCAGATAGTACATCGGCCAGACAACTGTCCATAATGACTTTTTTTTTTTTTTTTTTT
This sequence comes from Vimba vimba, assembly GCA_022828995.1. NCBI lineage: Eukaryota > Metazoa > Chordata > Actinopteri > Cypriniformes > Leuciscidae > Vimba > Vimba vimba. The sequence continues at coordinate 6,997,186 of CM040825.1, read as the reverse complement.
CTGGCCAACGAGTCTATATACTTGAACTTTCTATACATGCTCATTGACTCCTTTTAGTGCTTCATCAGCCAGAGAGTACTCCATAATTTACCTACTGAACATATTTCTAGTAAAAGAGTCCTCGATCTTGAACATTCTATACATGCTCATTGACTCCTCATGCTGTTTCTTTCTACACATAGTCGTTTACTCCATCTGATGTTACATCAGCCATAGAAGTCCATAATTGACCCAAGGGACATATTGGCCAATCTTGAACTTTCTATACATACTCATAGTCTCCTTCTGATTCTTCATAAGCCATATTTATGTCCATATTTATGACTTATTATTATTTCTGGTCAAAGGTTCCTCAAAAGTTTTTAAACTGTGTAAAATTATAGACTCCATCTGATCATAAATCAGACGAAAAGAGGTCACATTTTGACTCTTGAGTCAATATGTATAGAGAGTTAATGTTCAATGATTCTTTGGCCAAAAATATATTCAGAGGGTCACATACCTGTTAAAGTGATGTATCATCAGAAGAAGTCTATGAGTATTTAGTAAGTTAACTTGTGAGGACCTTTTTGCCAAAAATATTTTCAATTCACCAGATATGGACATCTATATAGCTAATTAAGAATCAGAAAGAGTCAATGAGTATATATAGAATGGTCAAGTTGAGACTCTTTGACCAGAAAAAAATTCACTATGTCAAATATGGACTTTTGTCAGGATGATATAACATCTGAAGATATCAGTCTGAATGTATAGTGTTAATCATTTAGGAATCTTTGGCCAGAAATATGTTCAGTAGGTCAAAAGGGGACCTCTGAATAGCTGATTTATCATCAGAAAGAGTCTATAACTTTATAAAGTTTAAAAAATTTGATGACCAGAAATAAGTTCAAAAGGTCAGATATGAACATCTTCATGGCTTATGAAGCATCAGAAGGAGTCTATGAGTATGTATAGAAAGCCCAAGATAGAGGACTTTTGGCCAGAAATATGTACAGGAGGTCAAAAGAGGACCTCTGTATAGCTGATTTATCATCAAAAGGAATCTATAACTTTCTATTGTTTGAAATATTTTGAGGACACTTTGACCACAAATAAGTTCAAAAGGTCAGATATGGACATCTATATGGCTTATGAAGCATCAAAAGGAATCTATGAGTATGTATAGAAAGCCCAAGATTGAGGACTCTTTAGCCAGAAACATGTTCAGTAGATCAAAAGGGGACCTCTGTATAGCTGATTTATCATCAAAAGAAGTCTATAACTTTATAAAGTTTGAATAAATGTTAGGACACTTTGACCACAAATAAGTTCAAAAGGTCAGATATCGACATCTATATGGCTTATGAAGCATAAGAAGGAGTCTATGAGTATGTATAGAAAGCATAAGATCGAGGACTCTTTGGCCAGAAACATGTTCAGGAGGTCAAAAGGGGACCTCTGTATAGCTGATTTATCATCAAAAGGAATCTATAACTTTCTATTGTTTGAAATATTTTGAGGACACTTTGACCACAAATAAGTTCAAAAGGTCAGATATGGACATCTATATGGCTTATGAAGCATCAGAAGGAATCTACTGTATGAGTATGTATAGAAAGCATAAGATCAAGGACTCTTTGGCCAGAAACATGTTCAGGAGGTCAAAAGGGGACCTCTGTATAGCTGATTTATCATCAAAAGAAGTCTATAACTTTATAAAGTTTGAATAAATGTTAGGACACTTTGACCACAAATAAGTTCAAAAGGTCAGATATCGACATCTATATGGCTTATGAAGCATAAGAAGGAGTCTATGAGTATGTATAGAAAGCATAAGATCGAGGACTCTTTGGCCAGAAACATGTTCAGGAGGTCAAAAGGGGACCTCTGTATAGCTGACTTATCATCAAAAGGAGTCTATAACCTTATGTACTTTGAATTTTTTTTTAGGAAACTTTGACCACAAATAAGTTCAAAAGGTCAGATATGGACATCTATATGGCTTATGAGGCATCAGAAGGAGTCTATGAGTATGTATAGAAAGCATAAGATCGAGGACTCTTTGGCCAGAAATATGTCCAGTAGTTCAAAAGGGGCCCTCTGTATAGCTGATTTATCATCAAAAGAAGTCTATAACTTTATATAGTTTGAATTTTTTTTTAGGACACTTTGACCACAAATAAGTTCAAAAGGTCAGATATGGACATCTATATGGCTTATGATTCATCAGAAGGAGTCTATGAGTATGTATAGAAAGCATAAGATCGAGGACTCTTTGGCCAGAAATATGTTCAGTAGTTCAAAAGGGGCCCTCTGTATAGCTGATTTATCATCAAAAGGAGTCTATAACTTTATATAGTTTGAAAAAATGTTAGGACTCTTTTACCACAAATAAGTTCAAAATGTCAGATATTGACATCTATAGGGCTTATGAAGCATCAGAAGGAGTCTATGAGTATGTATAGAAAGCCCCAAGATCAAGTACTCTTTGGTAAGAAATATGTTGAGTAGGTCAAAAGGGGCCCTCTGTATAGCTGATTTATCTTCAAAAGGAGTCTATAACTTTATATAGTTTGAATTTTTTTAGGACACTTTGACCACAAATAAGTTCAAAAGGTCAGATATGGACATCTATATGGCTTATGAAGCATCAGAAGGAGTCTATGAGTATGTATAGAAAGCCCAAGATCGAGGACTCTTTGGCCAGAAACATGTTCAGGAGGTCAAAAGGGGACCTCTGTATAGCTGACTTATCATCAGAAAGAGTCTATAACTTTATATAGTTTAAAAAATTTGATGACCAGAAATAAGTTCAAAAGGTCAGATATGGACATCTATATGGCTTATGAGGCATCAGAAGGAGTCTATGAGAATGTATAGAAAGCATAAGATCGAGGACTCCTTTGCCAGAAATATGTTCAGTAGTTCAAAAGGGGCCCTCTGTAAAGCTGATTTATCATCAAAAGGAGTCTATAACTTTATATAGTTTGAATTTTTTTTAGGACACTTTGACCACAAATAAGTTCAAAAGGTCAGATATGGACATCATATGGCTTATGAAGCATCAGAAGGAATCTATGAGTATGTATAGAAAGCATAAGATCAAGGACTCTTTGGCCAGAAACATGTTCAGTAGGTCAAAAGGGGACCTCTGAATAGCTGATTTATCATCAGAAAGAGTCTATAACTTTATATAGTTTAAAAAATTTGTTGACCAGAAATAAGTTCAAAAGGTCAGATATGGACATCTATATGGCTTATGAACCATCAGAAGGAATCTATGACTATGTATAGAAAGCCCAAGATTGAGGACTCTTTGGCCAGAAATATGTTCAGACAGTGGTTCAAAAGGGGCCCTCTGTAAAGCTGATTTATCATCAAAAGGAGTCTATAACTTTATATAGTTTGAATTTTTTTAGGACACTTTGACCACAAATAAGTTCAAAAGGTCAGATATGGACATCTATATGGCTTATGAAGCATCAGAAGGAATCTAGGAGTATGTATAGAAAGCCCAAGATCGAGGACTCTTTGGCCAGAAACATGTTCAGGAGGTCAAAAGGGGACCTCTGTATAGCTGATTTATCATCAAAAGGAGTCTATAACTTTATATAGTTTGAATTTTTTTTAGGACACTTTGACCACAGATAAGTTCAAAAGGTCAGATATGGACATCTATATGGCTTATGAAGCACCAGAAGGAGTCTATGAGTATGTATAGAAATCCCAAGATTGAGGACTCTTTGGCCAGAAACATGTTCAGGAGGTCAAAAGGGGACCTCTGTATAGCTGACTTATCATCAAAAGGAGTCTATAACTTTATATAGTTCGAATTATTTTTAGGACACTTTGACCACAAATAAGTTCAAAAGGTCAGATATGGACATCTATATGGCTTATGAGGCATCAGAAGGAGTCTATGAGAATGTATAGAAAGCATAAGATCGAGGACTCCTTTGCCAGAAATATGTTCAGTAGTTCAAAAGGGGCCCTCTGTAAAGCTGATTTATCATCAAAAGGAGTCTATAACTTTATATAGTTTGAATTTTTTTTTAGGACACTTTGACCACAAATAAGTTCAAAAGGTCAGATATGGACATCTATATGGCTTATGAAGCATCAGAAGGAGTCCATGAGTATGTATAGAAAGCCCAAGATAGAGGACTTTTGGCCAGAAATATGTTCAGGAGGTCAAAAGAGGATCTCTGTATAGCTGATTTATCATCAAAAGGAGTCTATAACTTTATATAGTTTGAAAAAATGTTAGGACACTTTGACCACAAATAAGTTCAAAAGGTCAGATATGGACATCTATATGGCTTATGAAGCATCAGAAGGAATCTATGAGTATGTATAGAAAGCATAAGATCAAGGACTCTTTGGCCAGAAACATGTTCAGGAGGTCAAAAGGGACCTCTGTATAGCTGACTTATCATCAAAAGGAGTCTATAACCTTATATAGTTTGAATTTTTTTTTAGGAAACTTTGACCACAAATAAGTTCAAAAGGTCAGATATGGACATCTATATGGCTTATGAGGCATCAGAAGGAGTCTATGAGTATGTATAGAAAGCATAAGATCGAGGACTCTTTGGCCAGAAATATGTTCAGTAGTTCAAAAGGGGCCCTCTGTATAGCTGATTTATCATCAATAGAAGTCTATAACTTTATATAGTTTGAATTTTTTTTTAGGACACTTTGACCACAAATAAGTTCAAAAGGTCAGATATGGACATCTATATGGCTTATGAAGCATCAGAAGGAGTCTATGAGTATGTATAGAAATCCCAAGATCGAGGACTCTTTGGCCAGAAACATATTCAGGAGGTCAAAAGGGGACCTCTGTATAGCTGACTTATCATCAAAAGGAGTCTATAACCTTATATAGTTTGAATTTTTTTTTAGGAAACTTTGACCACAAATAAGTTCAAAAGGTCAGATATGGACATCTATATGGCTTATGAGGCATCAGAAGGAGTCTATGAGTATGTATAGAAAGCATAAGATCGAGGACTCTTTGGCCAGAAATATGTTCAGTAGTTCAAAAGGGGCCCTCTGTATAGCTGATTTATCATCAAAAGGAGTCTATAACTTTATATAGTTTGAAAAAATGTTAGGACTCTTTTACCACAAATAAGTTCAAAATGTCAGATATTGACATCTATAGGGCTTATGAAGCATCAGAAGGAGTCTATGAGTATGTATAGAAAGCCCCAAGATCAAGTACTCTTTGGTAAGAAATATGTTGAGTAGGTCAAAAGGGGTCCTCTGTATAGCTGATTTATCTTCAAAAGGAGTCTATAACTTTATATAGTTTGAATTTTTTTAGGACACTTTGACCACAAATAAGTTCAAAAGGTCAGATATGGACATCTATATGGCTTATGAAGCATCAGAAGGAGTCTATGAGTATGTATAGAAAGCCCAAGATCGAGGACTCTTTGGCCAGAAACATGTTCAGGAGGTCAAAAGGGGACCTCTATATAGCTGACTTATCATCAAAAGGAGTCTATAACTTTATATAGTTTGAATTTTTTTTTAGGAAACTTTGACCACAAATAAGTTCAAAAATTCAGATATGGACATCTATATGGCTTATGAGGCATCAGAAGGAGTCTATGAGTATGTACAGAAAGCATAAGATCGAGGACTCTTTGGCCAGAAATATGTTCAGTAGGTCAAAAGGGGACCTCTGAATAGCTGATTTATCATCAGAAAGAGTCTATAACTTCATATAGTTTAAAAAATTTGATGACCAGAAATAAGTTCCAAAAGGTCAGATATGGACATCTATATGGCTTATGAAGCATCAGAAGGAGTCTATGAGTATGTATAGAAAGCCCAAGATCGAGGACTCTTTGGCCAGAAATATGTAGAGGAGGTCAAAAGGGGACCTCTGTATAGCTGATTTATCATCAAAAGGAGTCTATAACTTTCTATTGTTTGAAATATTTTGAAGACACTTTGACCACAAATAAGTTCAAAATGTCAGATATGGACATCTATATGGCTTATGTAACATTAGAAGGAGTCTATGAGTATGTATAGAAAGGTCAAGATCGAGAACTCTATGGCCAAAAATATATTCCTTTGGTCAAATATGGACTTCTGTATGGCTGATTTAACATCAGAAGGAGTCTATTTGTGTATATTATAAACTTATAGACTCTTTCTGATGTTAAATCAGCCATATAGAGGTGCATATTTGACCAATTGAACTTATTTCTGGTCAAAGGACTCTTTTGCAAAAAATATGTTCAATCAGTCAAATATGGACTACTGTCTGGCTTACTAAACATAGAAGACTGACTTCTTGTGATGTTATATAAGACAAGAGGGACCTCTGTAGGCCTGATTTGACACATGACATATGTGCATTGGCATTGCACAATAACTAACTTATTCATTTATTCTTTTAAGGGAAATGATTGCATTTACCTCTTGCATTACAATGCATAGAATAAACTACTTCATACCTCATGTGCAATGAAAACATAACATGAGTGTTGCATTGCACAAACGATCTAAGAATTAGCGTTGAATAATAATGTATTATTATTATAGCTAACTATATCAGTTAGATATTTTATGCAGTGGAATGTAGATAGTTGAGATAGTTATTGTATGTTTGTGATGCACTCATAGCTTTATATGTTATTCTTCAATGCACAAAGTTTGATCTTGTGTGAAATGCAATGCAATAGCACATATTGTATTTCCTCAAAGCAAAACGCAATGTAGTTTGGGAATGAGTTACTTCTGGTGTGTAATTCAATGCAAGAAGTGCATAGCCTATATGTTATTCTTCAATGCACAACGTTAGATCGTTAGCGCAATGCAATGCAACAACACACGTTATGTCTTTAATCAACATGGGAATGAGGTAGTTCTGGTGTGCAATGCAATGAAATGCAAAAAGTGCATAACTTATGTTATTCTTGAGTGCACAACCTTAGATCGTTTGTGCAATGCAATGCAACAACACACATATAATCTCTTTAATGAACATAGGAATGGTTAAGTTCTAGTGTGCAATGCAATGCAAAAAGTGTATAACCTATATGGTATTCTTCAGTGCACAACGTTAGATCGTTAGTGCAATGCAATGCAACAACATACATACCATCTCTTTAATGAACATGGGAATTGTTAAGTTCTAGTGTACAATGCAATGCAGTGCAACAACAAACATTATCTCTTTAATGAACATGGGAATGATTTAGTTCTGATGTGCAATGCAATGCAATGCAAAAAGTGCATAACCTATATGTTTTTCTTTAGTGCTCAACGTTAGATCGTTTGTGCAATAAAATGCAATGCAATGCAATTTCAACAACACACGTTATCTCTTTAATGACCATGGGAATGATTTAGTAGTCTGGTATATGCAATGCAATGCGAAAAGTGCATAACCTATATGTTATTCTTCAGTGCACAACGTTAGATCGTTAGTGCAATGCAATGCAACAACACACATACCATCTCTTTAATTAACATGGGAATGGTTAAGTTCTAGTGTGCAATGCAATGCAAAAAGTGCATAACCTATATGTTATTCTTCAGAGCACAAAGTTAGATCGTTAGTGCAATGCAATGCAATGCAATGCAATGCAATGCAATGCAATGCAGTACAAGGCATTGCAAATCAATCAACATGGGAATGAGGTAGTTCTGGTGTGCAATGCAATGAAATGCAAAAAGTGCATAAACTATATGTTATTCTTGAGTGCACAACGTTACATCGCTAGTGCAATACAATGCAATGCAATGCAATGCAGTGCAAAGCATTGTAAATCAATGCAATGCAATGCAATGCAATGCAATGCAATTCAACAACACACATAACATCTCTATAATGAACTTGGGAATGATTTTGTTCTGGTGTGCAATGCAATGAATGCGAAAAGAGCATAAACTATATGTTATTCTTCAGTGCACAACGTTAGATCGTTATGCAATGCAGTGCAAAGCAATGCAATGCAATGCAATTCAATTCAATGCAATGCAATGCAAAGCAAAGCAATGCAAAGCAATGCAAAGCAATGCAAAGCAATGCAAAGCAATGCAAAGCAATGCAAAGCAATGCAAAGCAATGCAAAGCAATGCAAAGCAATGCAAAGCAATGCAAAGCAATACAATGCAATGCAACGCAACAACACACGTTATGGCTTTAATGAACATGGGAATGATTTAGTTCTGGTGTGCAATGCAATGCAATACGTGCATTACCTATATGTTATTCTTCAGTGTACAACGTTAGATCGTTAGTGCAATGCAATGCAAATAAATGCAATGCAATGCAATGTAACAACCCCCGTTATGTTTTTAATCAACATGCACAAAGTTAGATCGTTAGTGCAATGCAAAGCAGTGCAAAGCAATGCAAAGCAGTGCAATTCAATGTAATGCAATGCAATACATTGCATTGCAATACATAGCAATGCAATGCAACGCAATATACAATGCAATGCAGCAACACACGTTATGTCTTTAATGAACATGGGAATGATTTAGTTCTGGTGTGCAATGCAATGCAATACGTGCATAACCTATATGTTCTTCTTCAGTGCACAACGTTAGATCGTTAGTGCAATGCAATGCAATGCAATGCAATACAATGCAATGCAATGCAATGCAGTGCAAAGCAATGCAAATAAATGCAATGCAATGCAATGTAACAACCCCCGTTATGTTTTTAATCAACATGGGAATGAGGTAGTTCTAGTGTGCAATGCAATGCAAAAAGTGCATAACATATGTTATTCTTCAGTGCACAACGTTAGATCGTTAGTGCAATGCAATGGAGTGCAAAGCAAAGCAATGCAATGCAATGCAAAGCAAAGCAATGCAATGCAATGAGAAGCAATGCAATGCCAAGCAATGCAATGCAATGCAATGCAAAGCAAAGCAATGCGAAGCAATGCAATGCAATGCAATGCAATGCAATGCAATGCTATGCAATGCAAAGCAATGCAATGCAATGCAAAGCAATGCAAAGCAATGCAAAGCAATACAATGCAATGAAAAACACTTGTTATGTCTTTAATCAACATGGGAATGATGTAGTTCTATTGTGCAATGCAATGCAAAAAGTGCATAACATATATTATTCTTCAGTGCACACGTTAGATCGTTAGTGCAATGCAATGGAGTGCAAAGCAAAGCAATGCAATGCAATGCAATGCAATGCAATGCAATGCAATGCAATGCAATGCAATGCAATGCAATGCAAAGCAATGCAATGCAATGAGAAGCAATGCAATGCCAAGCAATGCAATGCAATGCAATGCAATGCAATGCAATGCAATGCAATGCAATGCAATGCAAAGCAAAGCAATGCGAAGCAATGCAATGCAATGCAAAGCAATGCAAAGCAATGCAAAGCAATGCAAAGCAATGCAAAGCAATGCAAAGCAATGCAAAGCAATGCAATGCAATGCAATGCAAAGCAATGCAAAGCAATGCAAAGCAATGCAAAGCAATGCAAAGCAATGCAAAGCAATATAGTGCAATACAATGCAATGAAAAACACTTGTTATGTCTTTAATCAACATGGGAATGAGGTAATTCTGGTGTGCAATGCAATGCGATAAGTGCATAACCTATATGTTATTCTTCAGTGCACAACGTTAGATCGTTAGTGCAATGCAATGCAGTGCAAAGCAATGCAAATCAATGCAATGCAATACAATGCAATGCAACAACACACGTTATGTCTTTAATGAACATGGGAATGATTTAGTTCTGGTTTGCAATGCAATGCAATGCGAAAAGTGCATATGTTATTCTTCAGTGCACAACGTTAGATCGTTAGTGCAATGCAATGCAGTGCAAAGTAATGCAAAGCAATGCAAATCAATGCAAATCAATGCAATGCAATACAATGCAATGCAACAACACACGTTATGTCTTTAATGAACATAGGAATGATTTAGTTCTGGTGTGCAATGCAATGCAAAAAGTGCATAACCTATATGTTATTCTTCAGTGCACAACGTTAGATCGTTAGCAAAAAGTGCACCAACAAACGTTGTCTCTTTAATGAACATGGGAATGATTTAGGTCTGGTGTGTAATGCAATGAAATGCAAAAAGTGCATAACCTATATGTTATTCTTTAGTGCACAAAGTTAGATCGTTAGTGCAATGCAATGCAATGCAATTCAATGCAATACAATGCAATGAAATGCAATGCAACAACACACGTTATGTCTTTAATGAAAATGGGAATGATTGCAAAAAGTTCATAACCTATATGTTATTGTTCAGTGCACAACGTTAGACCGTTAGTGTAATGCAATGCAATGCAATGCAGTGCAAAGCAAAGCTAAGCAATGCAAATCAATATAGTGCAATACAATGCAATGCAACAACACACGTTATGTCTTTAATCAACATGGGAATGAGGTAGTTCTGGTGTGCAATGCAATGCAAAAAGTGCATAACATATGTTATTCTTCAGTGCACAACGTTAGATCGTTATTGCAATGCAATTCAATGCAATGCAATGCAACAACACACATATCATCTCTATAATGAACGGGAATGATTTTGTTCTGGTGTGCAATGCAATGCGAAAAGAGCATAACCTATATGTTGTTCTTCAGTGCACAACGTTAGATCTTTAGTGCAATGCAATGCAGTGCAAAGCAATGCAAATGAAAGTAATGCAACGCAAAACATTGCATTGCAATACATTGCAATGCAATGCAATGCAATGCAATGCAATGTAATGCAACAACAAACGTTATGTCTTTAATCAACATGGGAATGAGGTAGTTCAGTTGTACAATGCAATGCAAAAAGTGCATAACCTATATGTTATTCTTCAGTGCACAACGTTATTTATCGTTAATGCAATGCAATGCAATGCATCAACACACATATGTTATCTCTTTAATGAACATGGGAATGATTTAGTTCTGGTGTGCAATGCAATGCAATGCAAGAAGTGCATAGCCTATGTTATTCTTTAATGCACAACGTTAGATCGTGTGTGCAATGCAATGCAACAACACACGTTATCTTTGTAATGAACATGGCATTGAGTTAGTTCTGTTGTGCAATGCAATGCAAGTAGTGCACAGACTATATGTTATTCTTCAATGCACAACGTTAGACAGTTTGTGCAAAGCAACAACACATATGTTATCTCTCTAATGAACATGGCATTGAGTTAGTTTTGGTGTGCAATGCAATGCACGGTGCATAAACTGTTTCTTAAATGATGCTCAACGTTAGATCGTTTGTGCAAAGCACATACTGTTATATGAATGAGCTATACATAGGTACGCTTTTGACCTGCTGAACATATTTCTGGCCATAAAGACCTTAAACATGTTATATCATCCTAAAAAGGTCCAAATTTGACACTGATTTTTTTTCAATCCAAGGAGTACTCGAAACTTGACCTTACCATTTATACTCGTTGACTTTTTCTGATGTTACGTCAGCCATAAAGAAGTCCATAATTGACCCAAGGAACATATTTTTGGCCAAAGAGTCCTCGATCTTGGGGTTTAATCCAACTATAGTCCAACTCCTTCTGATGCTTCATAAGCCATATATATGTCCATATCTGACCTTTTGAACTTATTTCTGGTCAAAGTGTCCTCAAAAGTTTTCAAACTATAGAAAGTTAAAGTCTCCTATTGATGATAAATCAGCTATACAGACGGCCCCATTTGACCTCCAGAACATATTTCTGGCCAAAGAGTCCTTGATCTTGGGCTTTCTATACATACTAATAGACTCCTTCTGATGCTTCATAAGCCATATAGTTTTCCATATCTGACCTTTTAAACTTATTTGTGGTCAAAGTGTTCTAAAAAAAATCCAACTATGTAAGTTATAGAATCCTTTTGATGATAAATCAGCTATCAGAGGTCCCCTTTTGACCTCCAGAACATATTTCTGGCCAAAGAGTCCTCAATCTTGGGCTTTCTATACATACTCATAGACTCCTTCTGATGCTTCATAAGCCATATAGATGTCCATATCTGACTTTTTGAACTTATTTGTGGTCAAAGTGTCCTCAAAATTTTTCAAACTGTAGGAAGTTATACACTCCTTTTGATAATAAATCAGCTATACAGAGGTCCCCTTTTGACCTCCAGAAAGTATTTCTGGCCAAAGAGTCCTCGATCATGGACTTTCTATGCACACTCATAGACTCCTTCTGATGATTCATAAGCCATATAGATGTCCATATCTGACATTTTGAACTTATTTGTGGTCAAAGTGTCCTCAAAATTTTTCAAACTGTAGGAAGTTATAGACTCCTTTTGATGATAAATCAGCTATACAGAGGTCCCCTTTTGACCTCCTGAGCATATTTCTGGCCAAAGAGTCCTTCATCTTGGGCTTTCTATACATGCTCATAGACTCCTTCTGATGCTTCATAAGCCATATAGATGTCCATATCTGACCTTTTGAACTTATTTGTGGTCAAAGTGTCCTCAAAATTTTTCAAACTGTAGGAAGTTATAGACTCCTTTTGATGATAAATCAGCTATACAGAGGTCCCCTTTTGACCTCTTGAACATATTTCTGGCCAAAGAGTCCTCGATCTTGGGCTTTCTATACATGCTCATAGACTCCTTATGATGCTTCATAAGCCATATAGATGTCCATATCTGACTTTTTGAACTTATTTGTGGTCAAAGTGTCCTCAAAATTTTTCAAACTGTAGGAAGTTATACACTCCTTTTGATAATAAATCAGCTATACAGAGGTCCCCTTTTGACCTCCAGAAAGTATTTCTGGCCAAAGAGTCCTCGATCATGGACTTTCTATGCACACTCATAGACTCCTTCTGATGCTTCATAAGCCATATAGATGTCCATATCTGACTTTTTGAACTTATTTGTGGTCAAAGTGTCCTCAAAATTTTTCAAACTGTAGGAAGTTATAGACTCCTTTTGATGATAAATCAGCTATACAGAGGTCCCCTTTTGACCTCCTGAGCATATTTCTGGCCAAAGAGTCCTTCATCTTGGGCTTTCTATACATGCTCATAGACTCCTTCTGATGCTTCATAAGCCATATAGATGTCCATATCTGACCTTTTGAACTTATTTGTGGTCAAAGTGTCCTCAAAATTTTTCAAACTATAGAAAGTTATAGACTCCTTTTGATGATAAATCAGCTATACAGAGGTCCCCTTTTGACCTCTTGAACATATTTCTGGCCAAAGAGTCCTCGATCTTGGGCTTTCTATACATACTCATAGACTCCTTCTGATGATTCATAAGCCATATAGATGTCCATATCTGACCTTTTGAACTTATTTGTGGTCAAAGTGTCCTAACATTTTTTCAAAATATAGAAAGTTATAGACTCCTTTTGATGATAAATAAGCTATACAGAGGTCCTTTTTTGAACTCCTGAACATATTTCTGGCCAAATAGTCCTCGATCTTGGGCTTTCTATACATACTCATAGACTCCTTCAGATGCTTCATAAGCCATATAGATTTCCATATCTGACATTTTGAACTTATTTGTGGTCAAAGTGTCCTAAAAAAAAATTCTAACTATATAAAGTTATAGACTCCTTTTGATGATAAATCAGCTATACTGAGGTCTCCTTTTTACATCCTAAACATATTTCTGGCCAAACAGTCCTTGATCTTGGGCTTTCTATACATACTCATAGACTCCTTCTGATGCCTCATAAGCCATGTAGATTTCCATATCTGACATTTTGAACTTATTTGTGGTCAAAGTGTCCTAAAAAAAAATTCTAACTATATAAAGTTATAGACTCCTTTTGATGATAAATAAGCTATACAGAGGTCCTTTTTTGAACTCCTGAACATATTTCTGGCCAAATAGTCCTCGATCTTGGGCTTTCTATACATACTCATAGACTCCTTCAGATGCTTCATAAGCCATATAGATGTCCATATCTGACTTTTTGAACTTATTTGTGGTCAAAGTGTCCTCAAAATTTTTCAAACTGTAGGAAGTTATACACTCCTTTTGATAATAAATCAGCTATACAGAGGTCCCCTTTTGACCTCTTGAACATATTTCTGGCCAAAGAGTCCTCGATCTTGGGCTTTCTATACATGCTCATAGACTCCTTCAGATGCTTCATAAGCCATATAGATGTCCATATCTGACCTTTTAAACTTATTTGTGGTTAAAGTGTCCTAAAAAAAATTCAAACTATATAAAGTTATAGACTCCTTTTGATGATAAATCAGCTATACAAAGGTCCCCTTTTGACCTCCTGAGCATATTTCTGGCCAAAGAGTCCTTGATCTTGGGCTTTCTGTACATGCTCATAGACTCCTTCTGGTGCTTCATAAGCCATATAGATTTCCATATCTGACCTTTTGAACTTATTTGTGGTCAAAGTGTCCTAAAACAAATTCAAACTATTTAAGTTATAGAATCCTTTTGATGATAAATCAGCTATACAGAGGTTCCTTTTTGACCTCCTGAACATATTTTTGGCCAAAGAGTCCTCGATCCTGGGCTTTCTATACATACTCATAGACTCCTTCTGATGCTTCATAAGCCATATAGATGTCCATATCTGACTTTTTGAACTTATTTGTGGTCAAAGTGTCCTCAAAATTTTTCAAACTGTAGGAAGTTATACACTCCTTTTGATAATAAATCAGCTATACAGAGGTCCCCTTTTGACCTCCAGAAAGTATTTCTGGCCAAAGAGTCCTCGATCATGGACTTTCTATGCACACTCATAGACTCCTTCTGATGATTCATAAGCCATATAGATGTCCATATCTGACCTTTTGAACTTATTTCTGGTCAAAGTGTCCTCAAAATTTTTCAAACTATATAAAGTCATAGACTCCTTTTGATGATAAATCAGCTATACAGAGGTCCCCTTTTGACATCCTAAACATATTTCTGGCCAAAGAGTCCTTGATCTTGGGCTTTCTATACATACTCATAGACTCCTTCTGATGCTTCATAAGCCATATAGATGTCCAAATCTGACCTTTTGAACTTATTTGTGGTCAAAGTGTCCTAACATTTTTTCAAACTATAGAAAGTTATAGACTCATTTTGATGATAAATCAGCTATACAGAGGTCCCCTTTTGACCTCCTGAACATATTTCTGGCCAAATAGTCCTCGATCTTGGGCTTTAATCCAACTATAGTCCAACTCCTTCTGATGCTTCATAAGCCATATAGATGTCCATATCTGACCTTTTGAACTTATTTCTGGTCAAAGTGTCCTAACATTTTTTCAAACTATAGAAAGTTAAAGTCTCCTTTTGATGATAAATCAGCTATACAGAGGGCCCTTTCTGACCTACTGAACATATTTCTGGCCAAAGAGTCCTTGATCTTGGGCTTTCTATACATACTCATAGACTCCTTCTGGTGCTTCATAAGCCATATAGATGTCCATATCTGACCTTTTGAACTTATTTGTGGTCAAATTGTCCGCAAAAGTTTTCAAACTATAGAAAGTTAAAGACTCCTTTTGATGATAAATCAGCTATACAGAGGTCCCCTTTTGACCTCCAGAACATATTTCTGGCCAAAGAGTCCTCGATCTTGGGCTTTCTATACATACTCATAGACTCCTTCTGATGCTTCATAAGCCATATAGATGTCCATATCTGACCTTTTGAACTTATTTGTGGTCAAAGTGTCCTAACATTTTTTCAAACTATATAAAGTTATAGACTCCTTTTGATGATAAATCAGCTATACAGAGGTCTTCTTTTGACCTCCTGAACATATTTCTGGCCAAACAGTCCTCGATCTTGTGCTTTCTATACATATTCATAGACTCCTTCTGATGATTTATAAGCCATATAGATGTCCATATCTGACCTTTTGAACTTATTTGTGGTCAAAGTGTCCTCAAAATTTTTCAAACTGTAGGAAGTTATAGACTCCTTTTGATGATAAATCAGCTATACAGAGGTCCCCTTTTGACCTCTTGAACATATTTCTGGCCAAAGAGTCCTCGATCTTGGGCTTTCTATACATACTCATAGACTCCTTATGATGATTCATAAGCCATATAGATGTCCATGTCTGACATTTTGAACTTATTTGTGGTCAAAGTGTCCTAAAAAAAAATTCTAACTATATGAAGTTATAGACTCCTTTTGATGATAAATCAGCTATACAGAGGTCCCCTTTTGACCTCCTGAACATATTTCTGGCCAAAGAGTCCTCGATCTTGGGCTTTCTATACATATTCATAGACTCCTTCTGATGATTTATAAGCCATATAGATTTCCATATCTGACCTTTTGAACTTATTTGTGGTCAAAGTGTCCTCAAAATTTTTCAAACTATATGAAGTTATAGACTCCTTTTGATGATAAATCAGCTATACAGAGGTCTCCTTTTGACATCCTAAACATATTTCTGGCCAAACAGTCCTTGATCTTGGGCTTTCTATACATACTCATAGACTCCTTCTGATGCCTCATAAGCCATGTAGATGTCCATATCTGACCTTTTAAACTTATTTGTGGTTAAAGTGTCCTAAAAAAAATTCAAACTATATAAAGTTATAGACTTCTTTTGATGATAAATCAGCTATACAAAGGTCCCCTTTTGACCTCCTGAGCATATTTCTGGCCAAAGAGTCCTTAATCTCGGGCTTTCTATACATGCTCATAGACTCCTTCTGGTGCTTCATAAGCCATATAGATTTCCATATCTGACCTTTTGAACTTATTTGTGGTCAAAGTGTCCTAAAACAAATTCAAACTATGTAAGTTATAGAATCCTTTTGATGATAAATCAGCTATACAGAGGTTCCTTTTTGACCTCCTGAACATATTTTTGGCCAAAGAGTCCCCGATCCTGGGCTTTCTATACATACTCATAGACTCCTGATGCTTCATAAGCCATATAGATGTCCATATCTGACCTTTTGAACTTATTTGTGGTCAAAGTGTCCTCAAAATTTTTCAAACTATATAAAGTTATAGACTCCTTTTGATGATAAATCAGCTATACAGAGGTCCCCTTTTGACCTCCAGAACATATTTCTAGTCAAAGAGTCCTTGATCTTGGGCTTTCTATACATACTCATAGACTCCTTCTGATGCCTCATAAGCCATGTAGATGTCCATATCTGACCTTTTAAACTTATTTGTGGTCAAAGTGTCCTAAAAAAAATTCAAACTATATAAAGTTATAGACTCCTTTTGATGATAAATCAGCTATACAGAGGTCCCCTTTTGACCTCCAGAACATATTTCTGGTCAAAGAGTCCTTGATCTTGGGCTTTCTATACATACTCATAGACTCCTTCTGATGATTCATAAGCCATATAGATGTCCATATCTGACATTTTGAACTTTTTTGTGGTCAAAGTGTCCTAAAAAAAATTAAACTATATGAAGTTATAGACTCCTTTTGATGATAAATTAGCTATACAGAGGTCCCCTTTTTACCTCCTGAACATATTTCTGGCCAAAGACTCCTCGATCTTGGGCTTTCTATACATGCTCATAGACTCCTTCTGATGCTTCATAAGCCATATAGATGTCCATATCTGACCTTTTGAACTTATTTGTGGTCAAAGTGTCCTCAAAATTTTTCAAACTATAGAAAGTTATAGACTCCTTTTGATGATAAATCAGCTATACAGAGGTCCCCTTTTGACCTCTTGAACATATTTCTGGCCAAAGAGTCCTCGATCTTGGGCTTTCTATACATACTCATAGACTCCTTCTGATGATTCATAAGCCATATAGATGTCCATATCTGACCTTTTGAACTTATTTGTGGTCAAAGTGTCCTAACATTTTTTCAAAATATTGAAAGTTATAGACTCCTTTTGATGATAAATAAGCTATACAGAGGTCCTTTTTTGAACTCCTGAACATATTTCTGGCCAAATAGTCCTCGATCTTGGGCTTTCTATATATACTCATAGACTCCTTCAGATGCTTCATAAGCCATATAGATTTCCATATCTGACATTTTGAACTTATTTGTGGTCAAAGTGTCCTAAAAAAAAATTCTAACTATATAAAGTTATAGAGTCCTTTTGATGATAAATCAGCTATACTGAGGTCTCCTTTTTACATCCTAAACATATTTCTGGCCAAACAGTCCTTGATCTTGGGCTTTCTATACATACTCATAGACTCCTTCTGATGCCTCATAAGCCATGTAGATTTCCATATCTGACATTTTGAACTTATTTGTGGTCAAAGTGTCCTAAAAAAAAATTCTAACTATATAAAGTTATAGACTCCTTTTGATGATAAATAAGCTATACAGAGGTCCTTTTTTGAACTCCTGAACATATTTCTGGCCAAATAGTCCTCGATCTTGGGCTTTCTATACATACTCATAGACTCCTTCAGATGCTTCATAAGCCATATAGATTTCCATATCTGACATTTTGAACTTATTTGTGGTCAAAGTGTCCTAAAAAAAAATTCTAACTATATAAAGTTATAGACTCCTTTTGATGATAAATAAGCTATACAGAGGTCCTTTTTTGAACTCCTGAACATATTTCTGGCCAAATAGTCCTCGATCTTGGGCTTTCTATACATACTCATAGACTCCTTCAGATGCTTCATAAGCCATGTAGATTTCCATATCTGACCTTTTAAACTTATTTGTGGTTAAAGTGTCCTAAAAAAAATTCAAACTATATAAAGTTATAGACTCCTTTTGATGATAAATCAGCTATACAAAGGTCCCCTTTTGACCTCCTGAGCATATTTCTGGCCAAAGAGTCCTTGATCTTGGGCTTTCTATACATGCTCATAGACTCCTTCTGGTGCTTCATAAGCCATATAGATTTCCATATCTGACCTTTTGAACTTATTTGTGGTCAAAGTGTCCTAAAACAAATTCAAACTATGTAAGTTATAGAATCCTTTTGATGATAAATCAGCTATACAGACGTTCCTTTTTGACCTCCTGAACATATTTTTGGCCAAAGAGTCCTCGATCCTGGGCTTTCTATACATACTCATAGACTCCTTCTGATGCTTCATAAGCCATATAGATGTCCATATCTGACCTTTTGAACTTATTTGTGGTCAAAGTGTCCTCAAAATTTTTCAAACTATATAAAGTTATAGACTCCTTTTGATGATAAATCAGCTATACAGAGGTCCCCTTTTGACCTCCAGAACATATTTCTGGTCAAAGAGTCCTTGATCTTGGGCTTTCTATACATACTCATAGACTCCTTCTGATGCTTCATAAGCCATATAGATGTCCATATCTGACCTTTTGAACTTATTTGTGGTCAAAGTGTCCTCAAAATTTTTCAAACTATAGAAAGTTATAGACTCCTTTGGATGATAAATCAGCTATACAGAGGTCCCCTTTTGACCTCTTGAACATATTTCTGGCCAAAGAGTCCTCGATCTTGGGCTTTCTATACATACTCATAGACTCCTTATGATGATTCATAAGCCATATAGATGTCCATATCTGACATTTTGAACTTATTTGTGGTCAAAGTGTCCTAAAAAAAATTAAACTATATGAAGTTATAGACTCCTTTTGATGATAAATCAGCTATACAGAGGTCCCCTTTTGACCTCCTGAACATATCTCTGGCCAGAGTCCTCGATCTTGGGCTTTCTATACATACTCATAGACTCCTTCTGATGCTTCATAAGCCATATAGATGTCCATATCTGACTTTTTGAACTTATTTGTGGTCAAAGTGTCCTCAAAATTTTTCAAACTGTAGGAAGTTATAGACTCCTTTTGATGATAAATCAGCTATACAGAGGTCCCCTTTTGACCTCCTGAACATATTTCTGGCCAAAGAGTCCTCGATCCTGGGCTTTCTATACATACTCATAGACTCCTTCTGATGCTTCATAAGCCATATAGATGTCCATATCTGACCTTTTGAACTTATTTGTGGTCAAAGTGTCCTCAAAATTTTTCAAACTATAGAAAGTTATAGACTCCTTTCGATGATAAATCAGCTATACAGAGGTTCCTTTTTGACCTCCTGAACATATTTTTGGCCAAAGAGTCCTCGATCCTGGGCTTTCTATACATACTCATAGACTCTTTCTGATGCTTCATAAGCCATATAGATGTCCATATCTGACCTTTTGAACTTATTTGTGGTCAAAGTGTCCTCAAAATTTTTCAAACTATATAAAGTTATAGACTCCTTTTGATGATAAATCAGCTATACAGAGGTCCCCTTTTGACCTCCAGAACATATTTCTGGTCAAAGAGTCCTTGATCTTGGGCTTTCTATACATACTCATAGACTCCTTCTGATGCTTCATAAGCCATATAGATGTCCATATCTGACCTTTTGAACTTATTTGTGGTCAAAGTGTCCTCAAAATTTTTCAAACTATAGAAAGTTATAGACTCCTTTCGATGATAAATCAGCTATACAGAGGTCCCCTTTTGACCTCTTGAACATATTTCTGGCCAAAGAGTCCTCAATCCTGGGCTTTCTATACATACTCATAGACTCCTTATGATGATTCATAAGCCATATAGATGTCCATATCTGACATTTTGAACTTATTTGTGGTCAAAGTGTCCTAAAAAAAATTAAACTATATGAAGTTATAGACTCCTTTTGATGATAAATCAGCTATACAGAGGTCCCCTTTTGACCTCCTGAACATATTTCTGGCCAGAGTCCTCGATCTTGGGCTTTCTATACATACTCATAGACTCCTTCTGATGCTTCATAAGCCATATAGATGTCCATATCTGACTTTTTGAACTTATTTGTGGTCAAAGTGTCCTCAAAATTTTTCAAACTGTAGGAAGTTATAGACTCCTTTTGATGATAAATCAGCTATACAGAGGTCCCCTTTTGACCTCCTGAACATATTTCTGGCCAAAGAGTCCTCGATCCTGGGCTTTCTATACATACTCATAGACTCCTTCTGATGCTTCATAAGCCATATAGATGTCCATATCTGACCTTTTGAACTTATTTGTGGTCAAAGTGTCCTCAAAATTTTTCAAACTATATAAAGTTATAGACTCCTTTTGATGATAAATCAGCTATACAGAGGTCCCCTTTTGACCTCCAGAACATATTTCTGGTCAAAGAGTCCTTGATCTTGGGCTTTCTATACATACTCATAGACTCCTTCTGATGCTTCATAAGCCATATAGATGTCCATATCTGACCTTTTGAACTTATTTGTGGTCAAAGTGTCCTCAAAATTTTTCAAACTATAGAAAGTTATAGACTCCTTTCGATGATAAATCAGCTATACAGAGGTCCCCTTTTGACCTCTTGAACATATTTCTGGCCAAAGAGTCCTCGATCTTGGGCTTTCTATACATACTCATAGACTCCTTATGATGATTCATAAGCCATATAGATGTCCATATCTGACATTTTGAACTTATTTGTGGTCAATGTGTCCTAAAAAAAATTAAACTATATGAAGTTATAGACTCCTTTTGATGATAAATCAGCTATACAGAGGTCCCCTTTTGACCTCCTGAACATATTTCTGGCCAGAGTCCTCGATCTTGGGCTTTCTATACATACTCATAGACTCCTTCTGATGCTTCATAAGCCATATAGATGTCCATATCTGACTTTTTGAACTTATTTGTGGTCAAAGTGTCCTCAAAATTTTTCAAACTGTAGGAAGTTATAGACTCCTTTTGATGATAAATCAGCTATACAGAGGTCCCCTTTTGACCTCCTGAGCATATTTCTGGCCAAAGAGTCCTTGATCTTGGGTTTCTATACATGCTCATAGACTCCTTCTGATGCTTCATAAGCCATATAGATGTCCATATCTGACCTTTTGAACTTATTTGTGGTCAAAGTGTCCTCAAAATTTTTCAAACTATAGAAAGTTATAGACTCCTTTCGATGATAAATCAGCTATACAGAGGTCCCTTTTTGACCTCCTGAACATGTTTCTGGCCAAAGAGTCCTCGATCTTGAGCTTTCTATACATACTCATAGACTCCTTATGATGATTCATAAGCCATATAGATGTCCATATCTGACATTTTGAACTTATTTGTGGTCAAAGTGTCCTAAAAAAAATTAAACTATATGAAGTTATAGACTCCTTTTGATGATAAATCAGCTATACAGAGGTCCCCTTTTGACCTCCTGAACATATTTCTGGCCAAAGAGTCCTCGATCTTGGGCTTTCTATACATACTCATAGACTCCTTCTGATGCTTCATAAGCCATATAGATGTCCATATCTGACTTTTTGAACTTATTTGTGGTCAAAGTGTCCTCAAAATTTTTCAAACTGTATGAAGTTATAGACTCCTTTTGATGATAAATCAGCTATACAGAGGTCCCCTTTTGACCTCCTGAGCATATTTCTGGCCAAAGAGTCCTTGATCTTGGGTTTCTATACATGCTCATAGACTCCTTCTGATGCTTCATAAGCCATATAGATGTCCATATCTGACATTTTGAACTTATTTGTGGTCAAAGTGTCCTAAAAAAAATTAAACTATATGAAGTTATAGACTCCTTTTGATGATAAATCAGCTATACAGAGGTCCCCTTTTGACCTCCTGAACATATTTCTGGCCAAAGAGTCCTCGATCTTGGGCTTTCTATACATACTCATAGACTCCTTCTGATGCTTCATAAGCCATATATATGTCCATATCTGACTTTTTGAACTTATTTGTGGTCAAAGTGTCCTCAAAATTTTTCAAACTGTATGAAGTTATAGACTCCTTTTGATGATAAATCAGCTATACAGAGGTCCCCTTTTGACCTCCTGAGCATATTTCTGGCCAAAGAGTCCTTGATCTTGGGTTTCTATACATGCTCATAGACTCCTTCTGATGCTTCATAAGCCATATAGATGTCCATATCTGACCTTTTGAACTTATTTGTGGTCAAAGTGTCCTCAAAATTTTTCAAACTATAGAAAGTTATAGACTCCTTTCGATGATAAATCAGCTATACAGAGGTCCCTTTTTGACCTCCTGAACATGTTTCTGGCCAAAGAGTCCTCGATCTTGAGCTTCCTATACATACTCATAGACTCCTTCTGATGCTTCATAAGCCATATAGATGTCAATATCTGACCTTTTGAACTTATTTGTGGTCAAAGTGTCCTCAAAATTTTTCAAACTATAGAAAGTTATAGACTCCTTTTGATGATAAATCAGCTATACAGAGGTCCCCTTTTGACCTCCAGAAAGTATTTCTGGCCAAAGAGTCCTCGATCTTGGGCTTTCTATACATACTCATAGACTCCTTCAGATGCTTCATAAGCCATATAGATTTCCATATCTGACATTTTGAACTTATTTGTGGTCAAAGTGTCCTAAAAAAAAATTCTAACTATATAAAGTTATAGACTCCTTTTGATGATAAATCAGCTATACAGAGGTCTTCTTTTGACCTCCTGAACATATTTCTGGCCAAAGAGTCCTCGATCTTGGGCTTTCTATACATATTCATAGACTCCTTCTGATGATTCATAAGCCATATAGATGTCCATATCTGACCTTTTGAACTTATTTGTGGTCAAAGTGTCCTCAAAATTT
The DNA here is from genome assembly GCA_022828995.1 of Vimba vimba. NCBI lineage: Eukaryota > Metazoa > Chordata > Actinopteri > Cypriniformes > Leuciscidae > Vimba > Vimba vimba. Next base: position 6,973,727 of record CM040825.1, on the reverse strand, counting down.
TTCAAACTATATAAAGTTATAGACTCCTTTTGATGATAAATCAGCTATACAGAGGTCCCCTTTTGACCTCCAGAACATATTTCTGGCCAAAGAGTCCTCGATCTTGGGCTTTCTATACATACTCATAGACTCCTTCTGATGCTTCATAAGCCATATAGATGTCCATATCTGACCTTTTGAACTTATTTGTGGTCAAAGTGTCCTCAAAATTTTTTCAAACTATATAAAGTTATAGTCTCCTTCTAATGATAAATCAGCTATACAGAGGGCCCCTTTTGACCTATACTGAACATATTTCTGGCCAAAGAGTCCTAAAAGATTAACACTATACATTCAGACTGATATCTTCAGATGTTATATCATCCTGACAAAAGTCCATATTTGATCTACCGAATTTTTTTCTGACCAAGGAGTGAGTACTCGAAACTTGACCTTTTCATATATACTTGTTGACTCTTTCTGATGTTACTTCAGACATACAGAATTCCATATTTGACCCAAGGAACATATTTCTTGCCAAAGAGTCCTAGATCTTGGGCTTTCAATACATACTCATAGACTCCTTCTGATGCTTCATAAGCCATATAGATGTCCATATCTATCCTTTTGAACTTATTTCTGGTCAAAGTGTCCTCAAAATTTTTTAAACTATAATAAGTTATAGACTCATTCTGATAAAAAAAGAGTCCTCAATCTTGAACTTTGCATTCTCACTCCTAGACTCCTTCTGATGGTTCATAAGCCACATATAGAATTCCATATTTGACCTACTGAACTTATTTCTGGTCAAATGGTCCTCAAAGGGTTTCTTATTATGTTAATTCAGCCATACAGAGGTTCCTATTTGAACTACTGAACACATTTTTGGCCAAAGAGTCTTTGAACATTAACTTTCTCTGCTTATTGACTTCTCTTAATAATACATTAGCCATACAAAAGTCCATATTTGACCTACTAATATATTTCTGGTCAAAGAGTCCCTGATCTTGACCTTTCTGTACATGCTCATTGAAAGCTTCTGATGTTTCATCAGCCTGAAAGATGTCCATACTTGACCCATTGAATATATTTCTGACCATAGAGTCCTCGATCTTGAACTTTCTAAACATACTTGTAGACTTGTTAATTAATTATCTGCTATCCAATGTGTATGAACAGTAGTTCAAATTTTATATTTTGAACATATTTCTAGACATGAGACATGAGACTAATTGCTTTTACAATCCTTCTGATGTTTCCTCAGCCATACAGTGTAGTTCAAATTTGACCTATTGAACATTTCTATAACCAAAGTGTCCTCGATCTTGATCGTTCTATACATAATCATAGGCTTGTTCTGATGTTTCATCATTGAGACAGAAGTCAGTTATTGACCTACTGAACATATTTCTGGCAAAAGAATCATCAAAGTTTAACTTACTGTTCCTTCCCTAGACTATTTTTGATTTTACATCCACCATACAGTATTCCATATTTGACCAAGAGAACATATTTCTGGCCAAAAGAGTCGTCAAAAGGTATGTTTATATGCATTCTCATCGAATTCTTTTGATGTTAAATCAACCATATTGTTAGTCCAAATTTGACCCATTGAACATATATCTGGCCAAAGAGACCTAGAACTTTAATTATATATACATAATTACTATCTCCTTCTGATTTTTCATCACCCAGGCTATTATCCATATTTGACAATTGAACATATTTCTGGCTGGAAGAGTCCTTGGAAGAGAACTTGAACTTTCTATATAGGCTCATTGACTCGTTCTGATGGTTCACAAGCAGACAATAGTCCATAATTGACCCTCTGAACATATTTATAGTAAAAGAGTCCTCTGTCTTGAACTTTCTATAGATTCTCAGTGACTCCATATAGATAATTGACCCACTGAACATATTTCTACCTGAAGAGTCTTTGAACTTGAACTTTCTATTCAGAATCTTCTTCCTCAATCTTCATTGACTTCTGATTCATCAGCCAGACAGCAGTCCATATTTGACCCACTAAACATATTTCTGGCAAAAGAGTCCTCGATCTTGAACCTTTTAAACATACTCATAGACTCTTTCTGGTGTTTCATCAGCCATGCAGTAGTTCTGATTTGACATAATGAACATATTTCTGACCGAAGAGTCCTCGATCTTGAACTTTCTATTCAGACTCTTTCAGATAGTACATCGGCCAGACAATTGTAGATATTGACTATTGAAGTAAAAGAGTTCTCGATCTTGAACTTTCTATACATTCTCAGTGATGCCTTATTTTGTTTCTTTAGCCATACAGAAGTCCAGATTTGATATGTTGAACATATTTCTGACTTGAAAATTTTGTACATGCTAATTGACTCCTTTTAGTGTTTCATCAGCCAGACAGTAGTCAATAATGGACCTACTGAAAATATTTCTGGTAAAAGAGTCCTCGATTTTGTACTTTCTATACATTCTCAGTGACGCCTTATTTTGTTTCTTTAGCCATAAAGTAGTTCAGATTTAACATGTTGAACATATTTCTGACTGAAGAGTCCTTGATCTTGAACTTTCTATTCACACTTTATAGACTCCTTCAGATAGTACATCGGCCAGACAACTGTCCATAATGACTTTTTTTTTTTTTTTTTTCTGGCCAACGAGTCTATATACTTGAACTTTCTATACATGCTCATTGACTCCTTTTAGTGCTTCATCAGCCAGAGAGTACTCCATAATTTACCTACTGAACATATTTCTAGTAAAAGAGTCCTCGATCTTGAACATTCTATACATGCTCATTGACTCCTTATGCTGTTTCTTTCTACACACAGTCGTTTACTCCATCTGATGTTACATCAGCCATAGAAGTCCATAATTGACCCAAGGGACATATTTGTGGCCTATCTTGAACTTTCTATACATACTCATAGTCTCCTTCTGATTCTTCATAAGCCATATTTATGTCCATATTTATGACTTATTATTATTTCTGGTCAAAGGTTCCTCAAAAGTTTTTAAACTGTGTAAAATTATAGACTCCATCTGATCATAAATCAGACCAAAAGAGGTCACATTTTGACTCTTGAGTCAATATGTATAGAGAGTTAATGTTCAATGATTCTTTGGCCAAAAATATATTCAGAGGGTCACATACCTGTTAAAGTGATGTATCATCAGAAGAAGTCTATGAGTATTTAGTAAGTTAACTTGTGAGGACCTTTTTGACAAAAATATTTTCAATTCACCAGATATGGACATCTATATAGCTAATGAAGAATCAGAAAGAGTCAATGAGTATATATAGAATGGTCAAGTTGAGACTCTTTGACCAGAAAAAAAATCACTATGTCAAATATGGACTTTTGTCAGGATGATATAACATCCGAAGATATCAGTCTGAATGTATAGTGTTAATCATTTAGGACTCTTTGGCCAGAAATATGTTCAGTAGGTCAAAAGGGGACCTCTGAATAGCTGATTTATCATCAGAAAGAGTCTATAACTTTATAAAGTTTAAAAAATTTGATGACCAGAAATAAGTTCAAAAGGTCAGATATGGACATCTATATGGCTTATGAAGCATCAGAAGGAGTCTATGAGTATGTATAGAAAGCCCAAGATAGAGGACTTTTGGCCAGAAATATGTACAGGAGGTCAAAAGAGGACCTCTGTATAGCTTATTTATCATCAAAAGAAGTCTATAACTTTATATAGTTTGAAAAAATGTTAGGACACTTTGACCACAAATAAGTTCAAAAGGTCAGATATGGACATCTATATGGCTTATGAAGCATCAGAAGGAATCTATGAGTATGTATAGAAAGCATAAGATCAAGGACTCTTTGGCCAGAAACATGTTCAGGAGGTCAAAAGGGGACCTCTGTATAGCTGATTTATCATCAGAAGGAGTCTATAACTTTATATAGTTTGAATTTTTTTAGGATACTTTGACCACAAATAAGTTCAAAAGGTCAGATATGGACATCTATATGGCTTATGAGGCATCAGAAGGAGTCTATGAGAATGTATAGAAAGCATAAGATCGAGGACTCCTTTGCCAGAAATATGTTCAGTAGTTCAAAAGGGTCCCTCTGTAAAGCTGATTTATCATCAAAAGGAGTCTATAACTTTATATAGTTTGAATTTTTTTTAGGAAACTTTGACCACAAATAAGTTCAAAAATTCAGATATGGACATCTCTATGGCTTATGAGGCATCAGAAGAAGTCTATGAGTATGTACAGAAAGCATAAGATCGAGGACTCTTTGGCCAGAAATATGTTCAGTAGGTCAAAAGGGGACCTCTGAATAGCTGATTTATCATCAGAAAGAGTCTAAAACTTTATAAAGTTTAAAAAATTTGATGACCAGAAATAAGTTCAAAAGGTCAGATATGGACATATATATGGCTTATGAAGCATCAGAAGGAATCTATGAGTATGTATAGAAAGCCCAAGATTGAGGACTCTTTAGCCAGAAACATGTTCAGTAGATCAAAAGGGGCCCTCTGTATAGCTGATTTATCATCAAAAGAAGTCTATAACTTTATATAGTTTGAAAAAATGTTAGGACACTTTGACCAGAAATAAGTTCAAAAGGTCCGATATGGACATCTACTGTATATGGCTTATGAAGCATCAGAAGGAGTCTATGAGTATGTATAGAAAGCATAAGATCAAGGACTCTTTGGCCAGAAACATGTTCAGGAGGTCAAAAGGGGACCTCTGTATACCTGATTTATCATCAAAAGGAGTCTATAACTTTATATAGTTTGAATTTTTTTTAGGATACTTTGACCACAAATAAGTTCAAAAGGTCAGATATGGACATCTATATGGCTTATGAAGCACCAGAAGGAGTCTATGAGTATGTACAGAAAGCATAAGATCGAGGACTCTTTGGCCAGAAATATGTTCAGTAGGTCAAAAGGGGACCTCTGAATAGCTGATTTATCATCAGAAAGAGTCTAAAACTTTATAAAGTTTAAAAAATTTGATGACCAGAAATAAGTTCAAAAGGTCAGATATGAACATCTTTATGGCTTATGAAGCATCAGAAGGAGTCTATGAGTATGTATAGAAAGCCCAAGATAGAGGACTTTTGGCCAGTAATATGTACAGGAGGTCAAAAGGGGACCTCTGTATAGCTGATTTATCATCAAAAGGAGTCTATAACTTTCTATTGTTTGAAAAATTTTGAGGACACTTTGACCACAAATAAGTTCAAAAGGTCAGATATGGACATCTATATGGCTTATGAAGCATCAGAAGGAATCTATGAGTATGTATAGAAAGCCCAAGATTGAGGACTCTTTAGCCAGAAATATGTTCAGTAGATCAAAAGGGGCCCTCTGTATAGGTGATTTATCATCAAAAGAAGTCTATAACTTTATATAGTTTGAAAAAATGTTAGGACACTTTGACCACAAATAAGTTCAAAAGGTCAGATATGGACATCTATATGGCTTATGAATCATCAGAAGGAATCTATGAGTATGTATAGAAAGCATAAGATCAAGGACTCTTTGGCCAGAAACATGTTCAGGAGGTCAAAAGGGGACCTCTGTATAGCTGATTTATCATCAAAAGGAGTCTATAACTTTATATAGTTTGAATTTTTTTTAGGACACTTTGACCACAAATAAGTTCAAAAGGTCAGATATGGACATCTATATGGCTTATGAAGCACCAGAAGGAGTCTATGCGTATGTATAGAAATCCCAAGATCGAGGACTCTTTGGCCAGAAACATGTTCAGGAGGTCAAAAGGGGACCTCTGTAAAGCTGATTTATCATCAAAAGGAGTCTATAACTTTATATAGTTTGAATTTTTTTTAGGACACTTTGACCACAAATAAGTTCAAAAGGTCAGATATGGACATCTATATGGCTTATGAGGCATCAGAAGGAGTCTATGAGTATGTACAGAAAGCATAAGATCGAGGACTCTTTGGCCAGAAATATGTTCAGTAGGTCAAAAGGGGACCTCTGAATAGCTGATTTATCATCAGAAAGAGTCTATAACTTTATATAGTTTAAAAAATTTGTTGACCAGAAATAAGTTCAAAAGGTCAGATATGGACATCTATATGGCTTATGAACCATCAGAAGGAATCTGACTATGTATAGAAAGCCCAAGATTGAGGACTCTTTGGCCAGAAATATGTTCAGTGGTTCAAAAGGGGCCCTCTGTAAAGCTGATTTATCATCAAAAGGAGTCTATAACTTTATATAGTTTGAAACTTTTTTTAGGACACTTTGACCACAAATAAGTTCAAAAGGTCAGATATGGACATCTATGTGGCTTATGAAGCATCAGAAGGAATCTAGGAGTATGTATAGAAAGCATAAGATCAAGGACTCTTTGGCCAGAAACATGTTCAGGAGGTCAAAAGGGGACCTCTGTATAGCTGATTTATCATCAAAAGGAGTCTATAACTTTATATAGTTTGAATTTTTTTTAGGACACTTTGACCACAGATAACTTCAAAAGGTCAGATATGGACATCTATATGGCTTATGAAGCACCAGAAGGATGAGTATGTATAGAAATCCCAAGATCGAGGACTCTTTGGCCAGAAACATGTTCAGGAGGTCAAAAGGGGACCTCTGTATAGCTGACTTATCATCAGAAAGAGTCTTTAACTTTATATAGTTTAAAAAATTTGATGACCAGAAATAAGTTCAAAAGGTCAGATATGGACATCTATATGGCTTATGAGGCATCAGAAGAAGTCTATGAGAATGTATAGAAAGCATAAGATCGAGGACTCCTTTGCCAGAAATATGTTCAGTAGTTCAAAAGGGGCCCTCTGTAAAGCTGATTTATCATCAAAAGGAGTCTATAACTTTATATAGTTTGAATTTTTTTTTAGGACACTTTGACCACAAATAAGTTCAAAAGGTCAGATATGGACATCTATATGGCTTATGAAGCATCAGAAGGAATCTAGGAGTATGTATAGAAAGCATAAAATCAAGGACTCTTTGGCCAGAAACATGTTCAGGAGGTCAAAAGGGGACCTCTGTATAGCTGACTTATCATCAAAAGGAGTCTATAACTTTATATAGTTTGAATTTTTTTTAGGAAACTTTGACCACAAATAAGTTCAAAAATTCAGATATGGACATCTTTATGGCTTATGAGGCATCAGAAGAAGTCTATGAGTATGTACAGAAAGCATAAGATCAAGGACTCTTTGGCCAGAAATATGTTCAGTAGGTCAAAAGGGGACCTCTGAATAGCTGATTTATCATCAGAAAGAGTCTATAACTTTATATAGTTTAAAAAATTTGATGACCAGAAATAAGTTCAAAAAGTCAGATATGGACATCTATATGGCTTATGAAGCATCAGAAGGAGTCTATGAGTATGTATAGAAAGCCCAAGATAGAGGACTTTTGGCCAGAAATATGTACAGAAGGTCAAAAGAGGATCTCTGTATAGCTGATTTATCATCAAAAGAAGTCTATAACTTTATATAGTTTGAAAAAATGTTAGGACACTTTGACCAGAAATAAGTTCAAAAGGTCAGATATGGACATCTATATGGCTTATGAAGCATCAGAAGGAATCTATGAGTATGTATAGAAAGCATAAGATCAAGGACTCTTTGGCCAGAAACATGTTCAGGAGGTCAAAAGGGGACCTCTGTATAGCTGATTTATCATCAAAAGGAGTCTATAACTTTATATAGTTTGAATTTTTTTTAGGACACTTTGACCACAAATAAGTTCAAAAGGTCATATATGGACATCTATATGGCTTATGAAGCACCAGAAGGAGTCTATGAGTATGTATAGAAATCCCAAGATCGAGGACTCTTTGGCCAGAAATATGTTCAGTAGTTCAAAAGGGGCCCTCTATAAAGCTGATTTATCATCAAAAGGAGTCTATAACTTTATATAGTTTGAATTTTTTTTAGGACACTTTGACCACAAATAAGTTCAAAAGGTCAGATATGGACATCATATGGCTTATGAAGCATCAGAAGGAATCTATGAGTATGTATAGAAAGCATAAGATCAAGGACTCTTTGGCCAGAAACATGTTCAGGAGGTCAAAAGGGGACCTCTGTATAGCTGACTTATCATCAAAAGGAGTCTATAACTTTATATAGTTTGAATTTTTTTTAGGAAACTTTGACCACAGATAAGTTCAAAAGGTCAGATATGGACATCTATATGGCTTATGAGGCATCAGAAGGAGTCTATGAGTATGTACAGAAAGCATAAGATCGAGGACTCTTTGGCCAGAAATATGTTCAGTAGGTCAAAAGGGGACCTCTGAATAGCTGATTTATCATCAGAAAGAGTCTATAACTTTATATAGTTTAAAAAATTTGTTGACCAGAAATAAGTTCAAAAGGTCAGATATGGACATCTATATGGCTTATGAACCATCAGAAGGAATCTATGACTATGTATAGAAAGCCCAAGATTGAGGACTCTTTGGCCAGAAATATGTTCAGTAGGTCAAAAGGGGACCTCTGAATAGCTGATTTATCATCAGAAAGAGTCTATAACTTTATATAGTTTAAAAAATTTGATGACCAGAAATAAGTTCAAAAGGTCAGATATGGACATCTATATGGCTTATGAAGCATCAGAAGGAGTCTATGAGTAGGCCTGATTTGACACATGACATATGTGCATTGGCATTGCACAATAACTAACTTATTAATTTATTCTTTTAAGGGAAATGATTGCATTTACCTCTTGCATTACAATGCATAGAATAAACTACTTCATACCTCATGTGCAATGAAAACATAACATGAGTGTTGCATTGCACAAACGATCTAAGAATTAGCGTTGAATAATAATGTATTATTATTATAGCTAACTATATCAGTTAGATATTTTATGCAGTGGAATGTAGATAGTTGAGATAGTTATTGTATGTTTGTGATGCACTCATAGCTTTATATGTTATTCTTCAATGTACAAAGTTTGATCTTGTGTGAAATGCAATGCAATAGCACATATTGTATTTCCTCAAAGCAAAACGCAATGTAGTTTGGGAATGAGTTACTTCTGGTGTGTAATTCAAATGCAAGAAGTGCATAGCCTATATGTTATTCTTCAATGCACAACATTAGATCGTTAGCGCAATGCAATGCAACAACACACGTTATGTCTTTAATCAACATTGGAATGAGGTAGTTCTGGTGTGCAATGCAATGAAATGCAAAAAGTGCATAACTTATGTTATTCTTGAGTGCACAACCTTAGATCGTTTGTGCAATGCAATGCAACAACACACATATAATCTCTTTAATGAACATGGGAATGGTTAAGTTCTTGTGTGCAATGCAATGCAAAAAGTGTATAACCTATATGTTATTCTTCAGTGCACAACGTTAGATCGTTAGTGCAATGCAATGCAACAACATACATACCATCTCTTTAATGAACATGGGAATTGTTAAGTTCTAGTGTACAATGCAATGCAGTGCAACAACAAACATTATCTCTTTAATGAACATGGGAATGATTTAGTTCTGATGTGCAATGCAATGCAATGCAAAAAGTGCATAACCTATATGTTTTTCTTTAGTGCTCAACGTTAGGTCGTTTGTGCAATAAAATGCAATGCAATGCAATTTCAACAACACACGTTATCTCTTTAATGACCATGGGAATGATTTAGTAGTCTGGTATATGCAATGCAATGCAATGCGAAAAGTGCATAACCTATATGTTATTCTTCAGTGCACAACGTTAGATCGTTAGTGCAATGCAATGCAACAACACACATACCATCTCTTTAATTAACATGGGAATGGTTAAGTTCTAGTGTGCAATGCAATGCAAAAAGTGCATAACCTATATGTTATTCTTCAGAGCACAAAGTTAGATCGTTAGTGCAATGCAATGCAATGCAATGCAATGCAATGCAATGCAGTACAAGGCATTGCAAATCAATGCAATGCAATGCAACAACACACGTAATGTCTGTAATCAACATGGGAATGAGGTAGTTCTGGTGTGCAATGCAATGAAATGCAAAAAGTGCATAAACTATATGTTATTCTTGAGTGCACAACGTTACATCGCTAGTGCAATGCAATGCAATGCACCAACAAACGTTATCTCTTTAATAAACATGGGAATGATTTAGGTGTGGTGTGCAAAGAAATGCAAAAAGTGCATAACCTATATGTTATTCTTTCGTGCACAAAGTTAGATCGTTAATGCAATACAATGCAATGCAATGCAATTCAACAACACACACACCATCTCTATAATGAACTTGGGAATGATTTTGTTCTGGTGTGCAATGCAATGCGAAAAGAGCATAACCTATATGTTATTCTTCAGTGCACAACGTTAGATCATTTTGCAATGCAGTGCAAAGCAATGCAATGCAATGCAATGCAATTCAATGCAAAGCAATGCAAAGCAATGCAAAGCAATGCAAAGCAATGCAAAGCAATGCAAAGCAATGCAAAGCAATGCAAAGCAATGCAAAGCAATGCAATGCAAAGCAATGCAAAGCAAAACAATGCAATGCAACGCAACAACACACGTTATGGCTTTAATGAACATGGGAATGATTTAGTTCTGGTGTGCAATGCAATGCAATACTTGCATAACCTATATGTTATTCTTCAGTGCACAACGTTAGATCGTTAGTGCAATGCAATGCAATGCAATGCAATACAATGCAATGCAGTGCAAAGCAATGCAAATAAATGCAATGCAATGCAATGTAACAACCCCCGTTATGTTTTTAATCAACATGCACAAAGTTAGATCGTTAGTGCAATGCAAAGCAGTGCAAAGCAGTGCAAAGCAATGCAAAGCAGTGCAATTCAATGTAATGCAATGCAATACATTGCATTGCAATACATAGCAATGCAATGCAACGCAATATACAATGCAATGCAGCAACACACGTTATGTCTTTAATGAACATGGGAATGATTTAGTTCTGGTGTGCAATGCAATGCAACTCGAAAAGTGCATAACCTATATGTTATTCTTCAGTGCACAACGTTAGATCGTTAGTGCAATGCAATGCAGTGCAAAGTAATGCAAAGCAATGCAAATCAATGCAATGCAATGCAATGCAATGCACCAACAAACGTTATCTCTTTAATGAACATGGGAATGATTTAGGTGTGGTGTGCAATGAAATGCAAAAAGTGCATAACCTATATGTTATTCTTTCGTGCACAAAGTTAGATCGTTAATGCAATGCAATGCAATGCAATGCAGTGCAAAGAATTGTAAATCAATGCAATGCAATGCAATGCAATGCAATGCAATTCAACAACACACATACCATCTCTATAATGAACTTGGGAATGATTTTGTTCTGGTGTGCAATGCAATGCGAAAAGAGCATAACCTATATGTTATTCTTCAGTGCACAACGTTAGATCGTTATGCAATGCAATGCAGTACAAAGCAATGCAGTGCAATGCAATTCAATGCAATGCAAAGCAAAGCAATGCAATGCAATGCAATGCAATGCAAAGCAATGCAAAGCAATGCAAAGCAATGCAAAGCAATGCAAAGCAATGCAATGCAATGCAAAGCAAAGCAAAGCAATGCAAAGCAATGCAAAGCAATACAATGCAATGCAACGCAACAACATACGTTATGTCTTTAATGAACATGGGAATGATTTAGTTCTGGTGTGCAATGCAATGCAATACGTGCATAACCTATATGTTATTCTTCAGTGCACAACGTTAGATCGTTAGTGCAATGCAATGCAATGCAATGCAATGCAATGTAACAACCCCCGTTATGTTTTTAATCAACATGGGAATGAGGTAGTTCTAGTGTGCAATGCAATGCAAAAAGTGCATAACATATGTTATTCTTCAGTGCACAACGTTAGATCGTTAGTGCAATGCAATGGAGTGCAAAGCAAAGCAATGCAATGCAATGCAATGCAATGCAATGCAAAGCAATGCAATGCAATGCAATGCAATGCAATGCAATGAGAAGCAATGCAATGCCAAGCAATGCAATGCAATGAAATGCAATGCAATGCAAAGCAAAGCAAAGCAATGCGAAGCAATGCAATGCAATGCAATGCAATGCAATCCAAAGAAATGCAAAGCAATGCAATGCAATGCAAAGCAATGCAAAGCAATACAATGCAATGAAAAACACTTGTTATGTCTTTAATCAACATGGGAATGAGGTAGTTCTAGTGTGCAATACAAAAAGTGCATAACATATATTATTCTTCAGTGCACAACGTTAGATCGTTCGTGCAATGCAATGGAGTGCAAAGCAAAGCAATGCAATGCAATGCAATGCAATGCAATGCAATGCAAAGCAAAGCAATGCAATGCAATGCAATGAGAAGCAATGCAATGCAATGCCAAGCAATGCAATGCAATGCAATGCAATGCCAAGCAATGCAATGCAATGCAATGCAATGGAATGCAATGCAATGCAATGCAATGCAATGCAATGCAATGCAATGCAATGCAATGCAAAGCAAAGCAATGCAATGCAATGCAATGAGAAGCAATGCAATGCCAAGCAATGCAATGCAATGCAATGCAATGCAATGCAAAGCAAAGCAAAGCAATGCGAAGCAATGCAAAGCAAAGCGAAGCAATGCGAAGCAAAGCAAAGCAATGCGAAGCAATGCAAAGTAAAGCAATGCAAAGCAATGCAAAGCAATGAAAAGCAATGCAAAGCAATGCAATGAAAAACACTTGTTATGTCTTTAATCAACATGGGAATGAGGTAATTCTGGTGTGCAATGCAATGCGATAAGTGCATAACCTATATGTTATTCTTCAGTGCACAACGTTGGATCGTTAGTGCAATGCAATGCAGTGCAAAGCAATGCAAATCAATGCAATGCAATACAATGCAATGCAACAACACACGTTATGTCTTTAATGAATATAGCAATGATTTAGTTCTGGTTTGCAATGCAATGCAATGCGAAAAGTGCATAACCTGTATGTTATTCTTCAGTGCACAACGTTAGATCGTTAGTGCAATGCAATGCAGTGCAAAGTAATGCAAAGCAATGCAAATCAATGCAAATCAATGCAATGCAATACAATGCAATGCAACAACACACGTTATGTATTTAATGAACATGGCAATGATTTAGTTCTGGTTTGCAATGCAATGCAATGCGAAAAGTGCATAACCTATATGTTATTCTTCAGTGCACAACGTTAGATCGTTAGTGCAATGCAATGCAGTGCAAAGTAATGCAAAGCAATGCAAATCAATGCAAATCAATGCAATGCAATACAATGCAATGCAACAACACACGTTATGTCTTTAATGAACATAGGAATGATTTAGTTCTGGTGTGCAATGCAATGCAAAAAGTGCATAACCTATATGTTATTCTTCAGTGCACAACGTTAGATCGTTTGCAAAAAGTGCACCAACAAACGTTGTCTCTTTAATGAACATGGGAATGATTTAGGTCTGGTGTGTAATGCAATGAAATGCAAAAAGTGCATAACCTATATGTTATTCTTTAGTGCACAAAGTTAGATCGTTAGTGCAATGCAAAGCAATGCAATGCAATGCAATTCAATGCAATGCAATGCAATGCAATGAAATGCAATGCAACAACACACGTTATGTCTTTAATGAACATGGGAATGATTTAGTTCTGGTGTGCAATGCAATGCAAAAAGTTCATAACCTATATGTTATTGTTCAGTGCACAACGTTAGACCGTTAGTGTAATGCAATGCAATGCAATGCAATGCAGTGCAAAGCAAAGCTAAGCAATGCAAATCAATATAGTGCAATGCAATGTAATGCAACAACAAACGTTATGTCTTTAATCAACATGGGAATGAGGTAGTTCAGTTGTACAATGCAATGCAAAAAGTGCATAACCTATATGTTATTCTTCAGTGCACAACGTTAGATCGTTAATGCAATGCAATGCAATGCATCAACACACATATCATCTCTATAATGAACATGGGAATGATTTAGTTCTGGTGTGCAATGCAATGCGAAATATGCATAACCTATAAGTTATTCTTCAGTGCACAATGTTAGATCGTTTGTGCAATGCAATTGCAACAACACATATGTTATCTCTTTAATGAACATGGGAATGAGTTAGTTCTGGTGTGCAATGCAATGCAATGCAAGAAGTGCATAGCCTATGTTATTCTTTAATGCACAACGTTAGATCGTGTGTGCAATGCAATGCAATGCAACAACACACGTTATCTTTGTAATGAACATGGCATTGAGTTAGTTCTGTTGTGCAATGCAATGCAAGTAGCCTAGTGCACAGACTATATGTTATTCTTCAATGCACAACGTTAGACAGTTTGTGCAAAGCAACAACACATATGTTATCTCTCTAATGAACATGGCATTGAGTTAGTTTTGGTGTGCAATGCAATGCACGGTGCATAACCTGTTTCTTTAATGATGCTCAACGTTAGATCGTTTGTGCAAAGCACATACTGTTATATGAATGAGCTATACATAGGTACGCTTTTGACCTGCTGAACATATTTCTGGCCATAAAGACCTTAAACATGTTATATCATCCTAAAAAGGTCCAAATTTGACACTGATTTTTTTTCAATCCAAGGAGTACTCGAAACTTGACCTTACCATTTATACTCGTTGACTTTTTCTGATGTTACGTCAGCCATAAAGAAGTCCGTAATTGACCCAAGGAACATATTTTTGGCCAAAGAGTCCTCGATCTTGGGCTTTAATCCAACTATAGTCCAACTCCTTCTGATGCTTCATAAGCCATATAGATGTCCATATCTGACCTTTTGAACTTATTTCTGGTCAAAGTGTCCTCAAAAGTTTTCAAACTATAGAAAGTTAAAGTCTCCGTTTGATGATAAATCAGCTATACAGAGGGCCCCATTTGACCTCCTGAACATATTTCTGGCCAAAGAGTCCTCGATCTTGGGCTTTCTATACATACTCATAGACTCCTTCTGATGCTTCATAAGCCAAATAGATGTCCATATCTGACCTTTTAAACTTATTTGTGATCAAATATGTCCTCAAAATGTTTCAAACTATATAAAGTTATAGACTCCTTTAGAAGATAAATCAGCTATACAAAGGGCCCCTTTTGACCTCCTGAACATGTTTCTGGCCAAAGAGTCCGTGATCTTGGGCTTTCTATACATACTCATAGACTCCTTCTGATGCTTCATAGGCCATATAGATGTCCATATCTGACCTTTTGAACTTACTTGTGGTCAAAGTGTCCTAAAATTTTTTCAAACTATAGAAAGTTATAGACTCCTTTAGATAATAAATAAGCTATACAGAGGTCCCCTTTTGACCTCCTGAACATATTTCTGGCCAAATAGTCCTCGATCTTGGGCTTTCTATACATACTCATTGACTCCTTCTGATGCTTCATAAGCCATATAGATGTCCATATCTGACTTTTTGAACTTACTTGTGGTCAAAGTGTCCTCAAAATTTTTCAAACTGTAGGAAGTTATACACCCTTTTGATGATAAATCAGCTATACAGAGGTCCCCTTTTGACCTCCAGAAAGTATTTCTGGCCAAAGAGTCCTTGATCTTGGGCTTTCTATACATACTCATAGACTCCTTCTGATGCTTCATAAGCCATATAGATGTCCATATCTGACCTTTTGAACTTATTTGTAGTCAAAGTGTCCTCAAACTTTTTCAAACTATAGAAAGTTATAGACTCCTTTCGATGATAAATCAGCTATACAGAGGTCCCCTTTTGACCTCTTGAACATATTTCTGGCCAAAGAGTCCTCGATCTTGGGCTTTCTATACATACTCATAGACTCCTTCTGATGCTTCATAAGCCATATAGATTTCCATATCTGACATTTTGAACTTATTTGTGGTCAAAGTGTCCTAAAAAAAATTCGAACTATATAAAGTTATAGACTCCTTTTGATGATAAATCAGCTATACAGAGGTCCCCATTTGACCTCCAGAACATATTTCTAGTCAAAGAGTCCTTGATCTTGGGCTTTCTATACATACTCATAGACTCCTTCTGGTGCTTCATAAGCCATATAGATGTCCATATCTGACCTTTTAAACTTATTTGTGGTCAAAGTGTCCTCAAAATTTTTCAAACTATATAAAGTTATAGACTCCTTTTGATGATAAATCAGCTATACAGAGGTCCCCTTTTGACCTCCTGAACATATTTCTGGCCAAAGAGTCCTCGATCTTGGGCTTTCTATACATACTCATAGACACCTTCTGATGCTTCATAAGCCATATAGATGTCCATATCTAACTTTTTGAACTTATTTGTGGTCAAAGTGTCCTCAAAATTTTTCAAACTGTAGGAAGTTATAGACTCCTTTTGATGATAAATCAGCTATACAGAGGTCCCCTTTTGACATCCTAAACATATTTCTGGCCAAAGAGTCCTTGATCTAGGTCTTTCTATACATACTCATAGACTCCTTCTGATGCTTCATAAGCCATATAGATGTCCAAATCTGACCTTTTGAACTTATTTGTGGTCAAAGTGTCCTCAAATTTTTTCAAACTATATAAAGTTATAGACTCCTTTTGATGATAAATCAGCTATACAGAGGTCCCCTTTTGACCTCCTGAACATATTTCTGGCCAAAGAGTCCTCGATCTTGGGCTTTCTATACATACTCATAGACACCTTCTGATGCTTCATAAGCCATATAGATGTCCATATCTAACTTTTTGAACTTATTTGTGGTCAAAGTGTCCTCAAAATTTTTCAAACTGTAGGAAGTTATAGACTCCTTTTGATGATAAATCAGCTATACAGAGGTCCCCTTTTGACATCCTAAACATATTTCTGGCCAAAGAGTCCTTGATCTAGGTCTTTCTATACATACTCATAGACTCCTTCTGATGCTTCATAAGCCATATAGATGTCCAAATCTGACCTTTTGAACTTATTTGTGGTCAAAGTGTCCTAACATTTTTTCAAACTATAGAAAGTTATAGACTCCTGTTGATGATAAATCAGCTATACAGAGGGCCCCTTCTGACCTACTGAACATATTTCTGGCCAAAGAGTTCTTGACCTTGGGCTTTCTATACATACTCATAGACTCCTTCTGGTGCTTCATAAGCCATATAGATGTCCATATCTGACCTTTTGAACTTATTTGTGGTCAAAGTGTCCTCAAAATTTTTCAAACTATAGAAAGTTATAGACTCCTTTCGATGATAAATCAGCTATACAGAGGTCCCTTTTTGACCTCCTGAACATGTTTCTGGCCAAAGAGTCCTCGATCTTGGGCTTTCTATACATACTTATAGACTCCTTC
Organism: Vimba vimba; assembly: GCA_022828995.1. NCBI lineage: Eukaryota > Metazoa > Chordata > Actinopteri > Cypriniformes > Leuciscidae > Vimba > Vimba vimba. The sequence goes on along the minus strand of CM040825.1, from coordinate 6,956,494 downwards.
TGATGCTTCATAAGCCATATAGATGTCCATATCTGACCTTTTGAACTTATTTGTGGTCAAAGTGTCCTAACATTTTTTCAAACTATATAAAGTTGTAGACTCCTTTTGATGATAAATCAGCTATACAGAGGTCCCCTTTTGACCTCCAGAAAGTATTTCTAGCCAAAGAGTCCTCGATCATGGACTTTCTATGCATACTCATAGACTCCTTCTGATGATTCATAAGCCATATAGATGTCCATATCTGACCTTTTGAACTTATTTGTGGTCAAAGTGTCCTAACATTTTTTCAAACTATATAAAGTTATAGACTCTTTTTGATGGTAAATCAGCTATACAGAGGTCCCCTTTTGACCTCCAGAACATATTTCTGGCCAAAGAGTCCCTAAACTTGGGCTTTCTATACATACTCATAGACTCCTTCTGATGCTTCATGAGATATGTCCATATCTGACCTTTTAAACTTATTTGTGGTCAAAATGTCCTCAAAAATTTTCAAACTATAGAAAGTTATAGACTCCTTTCCATGATAAATCAGCTATACAGAGGGCCCCTTTTGACCTCCTGAACATATTTCTGGCCAAAGAGTCCTTGATCTTGGGCTTTCTATACATACTCATAGGCTCCTTCTGATGCTTCATAGGCCAAATAGATGTCCATATCTGACCTTTTGAACTTACTTGTGGTCAAAGTGTCCTAACATTTTTTCAAACTATAGAAAGTTATAGACTCCTTTTGATGATAAATCAGCTATCCAGAGGTCCCCTTTTGACCTCTTGAACATATTTCTGGCCAAAGAGTCCTCGATCTTGGGCTTTCTATACATACTCCTAGATTCCTTCTGATGCTTCATAAGCCATATAGATGTCCATATCTGACCTTTTAAACTTATTTGTGGTCAAAGTGTCCTCAAAATTTTTCAAACTATATAAAGTTATAGACTCCTTTTGATGATAAATCAGCTATACAGAGGTCCCCTTTTGACCTCCTGAACATATTTCTGGCCAAAGAGTCCTCGATCTTGGGCTTTCTATACATACTCATAGACACCTTCTGATGCTTCATAAGCCATATAGATGTCCATATCTAACTTTTTGAACTTATTTGTGGTCAAAGTGTCCTCAAAATTTTTCAAACTGTAGGAAGTTATAGACTCCTTTTGATGATAAATCAGCTATACAGAGGTCCCCTTTTGACATCCTAAACATATTTCTGGCCAAAGAGTCCTTGATCTAGGTCTTTCTATACATACTCATAGACTCCTTCTGATGCTTCATAAGCCATATAGATGTCCAAATCTGACCTTTTGAACTTATTTGTGGTCAAAGTGTCCTCAAAATTTTTCAAACTATATAAAGTTATAGACTCCTTTCGATGATAAATCAGCTATACGGAGGTCCCCTTTTGACCTCCTGAACATGTTTCTGGCCAAAGAGTCCTCGATCTTGGGCTTTCTATACATACTTATAGACTCCTTCTGATGCTTCATAAGCCATATAGATGTCCATATCTGACCTTTTGAACTTATTTGTGGTCAAAGTGTCCTAACATTTTTTCAAACTATATAAAGTTATAGACTCTTTTTGATGGTAAATCAGCTATACAGAGGTCCCCTTTTGACCTCCAGAACATATTTCTGGCCAAAGAGTCCCTAAACTTGGGCTTTCTATACATACTCATAGACTCCTTCTGATGCTTCATGAGATATGTCCATATCTGACCTTTTAAACTTATTTGTGGTCAAAGTGTCCTCAAAAATTTTCAAACTATAGAAAGTTATAGACTCCTTTCCATGATAAATCAGCTATACAGAGGTCCCTTTTTGACCTCCTGAACATGTTTCTGGCCAAAGAGTCCTCGATCTTGGGCTTCCTATACATACTCATAGACTCCTTCTGATGCTTCATAAGCCAAATAGATGTCCATATCTGACCTTTTGAACTTATTTGTGATCAAAGATGTCCTCAAAATGTTTCAAACTATATAAAGTTTTAGACTCCTTTTGATGATAAATCAGCTATACAGAGGGCCCCTTTTGACCTCCTGAACATATTTCTGGCCAAAGAGTCCTTGATCTTGGGCTTTCTATACATACTCATAGACTCCTTCTGATGCTTCATAGGCCAAATAGATGTCCATATCTGACCTTTTGAACTTACTTGTGGTCAAAGTGTCCTAACATTTTTTCAAACTATAGAAAGTTATAGACTCCTTTTGATGATAAATCAGCTATCCAGAGGTCCCTTTTTGACCTCTTGAACATATTTCTGGCCAAAGAGTCCTCGATCTTGGGCTTTCTATACATACTCATAGACTCCTTCTGATGCTTCATAAGCCATATAGATGTCCATATCTAACTTTTTGAACTTATTTGTGGTCAAAGTGTCCTCAAAATTTTTCAAACTGTAGGAAGTTATAGACTCCTTTTGATGATAAATCAGCTATACAGAGGTCCCCTTTTGACATCCTAAACATATTTCTGGCCAAAGAGTCCTTGATCTAGGTCTTTCTATACATACTCATAGACTCCTTCTGATGCTTCATAAGCCATATAGATGTCCAAATCTGACCTTTTGAACTTATTTGTGGTCAAAGTGTCCTAACATTTTTTCAAACTATAGAAAGTTATAGACTCCTTTTGATGATAAATCAGCTATCCAGAGGTCCCTTTTTGACCTCTTGAACATATTTCTGGCCAAAGAGTCCTCGATCTTGGGCTTTCTATACATACTCATAGACTCCTTCTGATGATTCATAATCCATATAGATGTCCATATCTGACCTTTTGAACTTATGTGTGGTCAAAGTGTCCTCAAAATATTTCAAACTATATAAAGTTATAGACTCCTTTTGATGATAAATCAGCTATACAGAGGTCCCCTTTTGACCTCCAGAACATATTTCTGGTCAAAGAGTCCTTGATCTTGGGCTTTCAGTACATACTCATAGACTCCTTCTGATGCTTCATAAGCCATATAGATGTCCATATCTAACTTTTTGAACTTATTTGTGGTCAAAGTGTCCTCAAAATTTTTCAAACTGTAGGAAGTTATAGACTCCTTTTGATGATAAATCAGCTATACAGAGGTCCCCTTTTGACATCCTAAACATATTTCTGGCCAAAGAGTCCTTGATCTAGGTCTTTCTATACATACTCATAGACTCCTTCTGATGCTTCATAAGCCATATAGATGTCCAAATCTGACCTTTTGAACTTATTTGTGGTCAAAGTGTCCTAACATTTTTTCAAACTATAGAAAGTTATAGACTCCTGTTGATGATAAATCAGCTATACAGAGGGCCCCTTCTGACCTACTGAACATATTTCTGGCCAAAGAGTCCTTGACCTTGGGCTTTCTATACATACTCATAGACTCCTTCTGGTGCTTCATAAGCCATATAGATGTCCATATCTGACCTTTTGAACTTATTTGTGGTCAAAGTGTCCTCAAAATTTTTCAAACTATAGAAAGTTATAGACTCCTTTCGATGATAAATCAGCTATACAGAGGTCCCTTTTTGACCTCCTGAACATGTTTCTGGCCAAAGAGTCCTCGATCTTGGGCTTTCTATACATACTTATAGACTCCTTCTGATGCTTCATAAGCCATATAGATGTCCATATCTGACCTTTTGAACTTATTTGTGGTCAAAGTGTCCTAACATTTTTTCAAACTATATAAAGTTATAGACTCCTTTTGATGATAAATCAGCTATACAGAGGTCCCCTTTTGACCTCCAGAAAGTATTTCTAGCCAAAGAGTCCTCGATCATGGACTTTCTATGCATACTCATAGACTCCTTCTGATGATTCATAAGCCATATAGATGTCCATATCCGACCTTTTGAACTTATTTGTGGTCAAAGTGTCCTAACATTTTTTCAAACTATATAAAGTTATAGACTCTTTTTGATGGTAAATCAGCTATACAGAGGTCCCCTTTTGACCTCCAGAACATATTTCTGGCCAAAGAGTCCCTAAACTTGGGCTTTCTATACATACTCATAGACTCCTTCTGATGCTTCATGAGATATGTCCATATCTGACCTTTTAAACTTATTTGTGGTCAAAGTGTCCTCAAAAATTTTCAAACTATAGAAAGTTATAGACTCCTTTCCATGATAAATCAGCTATACAGAGGTCCCTTTTTGACCTCCTGAACATGTTTCTGGCCAAAGAGTCCTCGATCTTGGGCTTCCTATACATACTCATAGACTCCTTCTGATGCTTCATAAGCCAAATAGATGTCCATATCTGACCTTTTGAACTTATTTGTGATCAAAGATGTCCTCAAAATGTTTTAAACTATATAAAGTTTTAGACTCCTTTTGATGATAAATCAGCTATACAGAGGGCCCCTTTTGACCTCCTGAACATATTTCTGGCCAAAGAGTCCTTGATCTTGGGCTTTCTATACATACTCATAGACTCCTTCTGATGCTTCATAGGCCAAATAGATGTCCATATCTGACCTTTTGAACTTACTTGTGGTCAAAGTGTCCTAACATTTTTTCAAACTATAGAAAGTTATAGACTCCTTTTGATGATAAATCAGCTATCCAGAGGTCCCCTTTTGACCTCTTGAACATATTTCTGGCCAAAGAGTCCTCGATCTTGGGCTTTCTATACATACTCATAGACTCCTTCTGATGATTCATAATCCATATAGATGTCCATATCTGACCTTTTGAACTTATGTGTGGTTAAAGTGTCCTCAAAATATTTCAAACTATATAAAGTTATAGACTCCTTTTGATGATAAATCAGCTATACAGAGGTCCCCTTTTGACATCCTAAACATATTTCTGGCCAAACAGTCCTTGATCTTGGGCTTTCTATACATACACATAGACTCCTTCTGATGCCTCATAAGCCATGTAGATGTCCATATCTGACCTTTTAAACTTATTTGTGGTCAAAGTGTCCTAAAAAAAATTCAAACTATATAAAGTTATAGACTCCTTTTGATGATAAATCAGCTATACAGAGGTCCCCTTTTGACCTCCAGAACATATTTCTGGTCAAAGAGTCCTTGATCTTGGGCTTTCTATACATACTCATAGACTCCTTCTGATGCTTCATAAGCCATATAGATGTCCATATCTGACCTTTTGAACTTATTTGTGGTCAAAGTGTCCTAACATTTTTTCAAACTATATAAAGTTATAGACTCCTTTTGATGATAAATCAGCTATACAGAGGTCCCCTTTTGACCTCCAGAACATATTTCTGGCCAAAGAGTCCCTAAACTTGGGCTTTCTATACATACTCATAGACTCCTTCTGATGCTTCATGAGATATGTCCATATCTGACCTTTTAAACTTATTTGTGGTCAAAGTGTCCTCAAAAATTTTCAAACTATAGAAAGTTATAGACTCCTTTCCATGATAAATCAGCTATACAGAGGTCCCTTTTTGACCTCCTGAACATGTTTCTGGACAAAGAGTCCTCGATCTTGGGCTTCCTATACATACTCATAGACTCCTTCTGATGCTTCATAAGCCAAATAGATGTCCATATCTGACCTTTTGAACTTATTTGTGATCAAAGATGTCCTCAAAATGTTTCAAACTATATAAAGTTTTAGACTCCTTTTGATGATAAATCAGCTATACAGAGGGCCCCTTTTGACATCCTAAACATATTTCTGGCCAAACAGTCCTTGATCTTGGGCTTTCTATACATACTCATAGACTCCTTCTGATGCCTCATAAGCCATGTAGATGTCCATATCTGACCTTTTAAACTTATTTGTGGTCAAAGTGTCCTAAAAAAAATTCAAACTATATAAAGTTATAGACTCCTTTTGATGATAAATCAGCTATACAGAGGTCCCCTTTTGACCTCCAGAACATATTTCTGGTCAAAGAGTCCTTGATCTTGGGCTTTCTATACATACTCATAGACTCCTTCTGATGCTTCATAAGCCATATAGATGTCCATATCTGACCTTTTGAACTTACTTGTGGTCAAAGTGTCCTGACATTTTTTCAAACTATAGAAAGTTATAGACTCCTTTTGATGATAAATAAGCTATACAGAGGTCCCCTTTTGACCTCCTGAACATATTTCTGTCCAAATCCTCGATCTTGGGTTTTCTATACATACTCATAGACTCCTTCTGATGCTTCATAAGCCATATAGATTTCCATATCTGACATTTTGAACTTATTTGTGGTCAAAGTGTCCTAAAAAAAATTAAACTATATAAAGTTATAGACTCCTTTTGATGATAAATCAGCTATACAGAGGTCTCCTTTTGACCTCCTGAACATATTTCTGGCCAAAGAGTCCTCGATCTTGGGCTTTCTATACATACTCATAGACTCCTTCTGATGCTTCGTAAGCCATATAGATGTCCATATCTGACTTTTTGAACTTATTTGTGGTCAAAGTGTCCTCAAAATTTTTCAAACTGTAGGAAGTTATAGACTCCTTTTGATGATAAATCAGCTATACAGAGGTCCCCTTTTGACCTCTTGAACATATTTCTGGCCAAAGAGTCCTCGATCTTGGGCTTTCTATACATACTCATAGACTCCTTCTGATGATTCATAAGCCATATAGATGTCCATATCTGACCTTTTGAACTTATGTGTGGTCAAAGTGTCCTCAAAATTTTTCAAACTATATAAAGTTATAGACTCCTTTTGATTATAAATCAGCTATACAGAGGTCCCCTTTTGACATCCTAAACATATTTCTGGCCAAACAGTCCTTGATCTTGGGCTTTCTATACATACTCATAGACTCCTTCTGATGCCTCATAAGCCATGTAGATGTCCATATCTGACCTTTTGAACTTATTTGTGGTCAAAGTGTCCTCAAAATTTTTCAAACTATAGAAAGTTATAGACTCCTTTTGATGATAAATCAGCTATACAGATGTCCCCTTTTGACCTCTTGAACATATTTCTGGCCAAAGAGTCCTCGATCTTGGGCTTTCTATACATACTCATAGACTCCTTATGATGATTCATAAGCCATATAGATGTCCATATCTGACATTTTGAACTTATTTGTGGTCAAAGTGTCCTCAAAATTTTTCAAACTATAGAAAGTTATAGACTCCTTTTGATGATAAATCAGCTATACAGATGTCCCCTTTTGACCTCTTGAACATATTTCTGGCCAAAGAGTCCTCGATCTTGGGCTTTCTATACATACTCATAGACTCCTTCTGATGATTCATAAGCCATATAGATGTCCATATCTGACATTTTGAACTTATTTGTGGTCAAAGTGTCCTAAAAAAAATTAAACTATATGAAGTTATAGACTCCTTTTGATGATAAATTAGCTATACAGAGGTCCCCTTTTGACCTCCTGAACATATTTCTGGCCAAAGAGTCCTCGATCTTGGGCTTTCTATACATACTCATAGACTCCTTCCGATGCTTCATAAGCCATATAGATGTCCATATGTGACTTTTTGAACTTATTTGTGGTCAAAGTGTCCTCAAAATTTTTCAAACTATAGAAAGATATAGACTCCTTTCGATGATAAATCAGCTATAAAGAGGTCCCTTTTTGACCTCCTGAACATGTTTCTGGCCAAAGAGTCCTCGATCTTGAGCTTCCTATACATACTCATAGACTCCTTCTGATGCTTCATAAGCCATATAGATGTCAATATCTGACCTTTTGAACTTATTTGTGGTCAAAGTGTCCTGACATTTTTTCAAACTATAGAAAGTTATAGACTCCTTTTGATGATAAATAAGCTATACAGAGGTCCCCTTTTGACCTCCTGAACATATTTCTGGCCAAATAGTCCTCGATCTTGGGCTTTCTATACATACTCATAGACTCCTTCAGATGCTTCATAAGCCATATAGATTTCCATATCTGACATTTTGAACTTATTTGTGGTCAAAGTGTCCTAAAAAAAATTCTAACTATATAAAGTTATAGACTCCTTTTGATGATAAATCAGCTATACAGAGGTCCCCTTTTGACCTCCTGAACATATTTCTGGCCAAAGAGTCCTCGATCTTGGGCTTTCTATACATACTCATAGACTCCTTCTGATGCTTCATAAGCCATATAGATGTCCATATCTAACTTTTTGAACTTATTTGTGGTCAAAGTGTCCTCAACATTTTTCAAACTGTAGAAAGTTATAGACTCCTTTTGATGATAAATCAGCTATACAGAGGTCCCCTTTTGACATCCTAAACATATTTCTGGCCAAACAGTCCTTGATCTTGGGCTTTCTATACATACTCATAGACTCCTTCTGATGCCTCATAAGCCATGTAGATGTCCATATCTGACCTTTTAAACTTATTTGTGGTCAAAGTGTCCTAAAAAAAATTCAAACTATATAAAGTTATAGACTCCTTTTGATGATAAATCAGCTATACAGAGGTCCCCTTTTGACCTCCAGAACATATTTCTGGTCAAAGAGTCCTTGATCTTGGGCTTTCTATACATACTCATAGACTCCTTCTGATGCTTCATAAGCCATATAGATGTCCATATCTGACCTTTTGAACTTATTTGTGGTCAAAGTGTCCTCAAAATTTTTCAAACTATAGAAAGTTATAGACTCCTTTCGATGATAAATCAGCTATACAGAGGTCCCCTTTTGACCTCTTGAACATATTTCTGGCCAAAGAGTCCTCGATCTTGGGCTTTCTATACATACTCATAGACTCCTTCTGAAGATTCATAAGCCATATAGATGTCCATATCTGACATTTTGAACTTATTTGTGGTCAAAGTGTCCTAAAAAAAATTAAACTATATGAAGTTATAGACTCCTTTTGATGATAAATTAGCTATACAGAGGTCCCCTTTTGACCTCCTGAACATATTTCTAGCCAAAGAGTCCTCGATCTTGGGCTTTCTATACATACTCATAGACTCCTTCTGATGCTTCATAAGCCATATAGATGTCCATATCTGACTTTTTGAACTTATTTGTGGTCAAAGTGTCCTCAAAATTTTTCAAACTGTACGAAGTTATAGACTCCTTTTGATGATAAATCAGCTATACAGAGGTCCCCTTTTGACCTCCTGAGCATATTTCTGGCCAAAGAGTCCTCGATCTTGGGCTTTCTATACATACTCATAGACTCCTTCTGATGATTCATAAGCCATATAGATGTCCATATCTGACCTTTTGAACTTATTTGTGGTCAAAGTGTCCTAACATTTTTTCAAACTATAGAAAGTTATAGACTACTTTTGATGATAAATAAGCTATACAGAGGTCCCCTTTTGACCTCCTGAACATATTTCTGGCCAAATAGTCCTCGATCTTGGGCTTTCTATACATACTCATAGACTCCTTCAGATGCTTCATAAGCCATATAGATTTCCATATCTGACATTTTGAACTTATTTGTGGTCAAAGTGTCCTAAAAAAAAATTCTAACTACATAAAGTTATAGACTCCTTTTGATGATAAATCAGGTATACAGAGGTCTTCTTTTGACCTCCTGAACATATTTCTGGCCAAAGAGTCCTCGATCTTGGGCTTTCTATACATACTCATAGACTCCTTCTGATGATTCATAAGCCATATAGATGTCCATATCTGAACTTTTGAACTTATTTGTGGTCAAAGTGTCCTCAAAATTTTTCAAACTATATAAAGTTATAGACTCCTTTTGATGATAAATCAGCTATACAGAGGTCCCCTTTTGACATCCTAAACATATTTCTGGCCAAACAGTCCTTGATCTTGGGCTTTCTATACATACTCATAGACTCCTTCTGATGCCTCATAAGCCATGTAGATGTCCATATCTGACCTTTTTAACTTATTTGTGGTTAAAGTGTCCTAAAAAAAATTCAAACTATATAAAGTTATAGACTCCTTTTGATGATAAATCAGCTATACAAAGGTCCCCTTTTGACCTCCTGAGCATATTTCTGGCCAAAGAGTCCTTGATCTTGGGCTTTCTATACATGCTCATAGACTCCTTCTGGTGCTTCATAAGCCATATAGATTTCCATATCTGACCTTTTGAACTTATTTGTGGTCAAAGTGTCCTAAAACAAATTCAAACTATGTAAGTTATAGAATCCTTTTGATGATAAATCAGCTATACAGAGGTTCCTTTTTGACCTCCTGAACATATTTTTGGCCAAAGAGTCCTCGATCCTGGGCTTCCTATACATACTCATAGACTCCTTCTGATGCTTCATAAGCCATATAGATGTCCATATCTGACCTTTTGAACTTATTTGTGGTCAAAGTGTCCTCAAAATTTTTCAAACTATATAAAGTTATAGACTCCTTTTGATGATAAATCAGCTATACAGAGGTCCCCTTTTGACCTCCAGAACATATTTCTGGCCAAAGAGTCCTCGATCTTGGGCTTTCTATACATACTCATAGACTCCTTCTGATGCTTCATAAGCCATATAGATGTCCATATCTGACCTTTTGAACTTATTTGTGGTCAAAGTGTCCTCAAAATTTTTTCAAACTATATAAAGTTATAGTCTCCTTCTAATGATAAATCAGCTATACAGAGGGCCCCTTTTGACCTATACTGAACATGTTTCTGGCCAAAGAGTCCTAAATGATTAACACTATACATTCAGACTGATATCTTCAGATGTTATATCATCCTGACAAAAGTCCATATTTGACCTACCGAATTTTTTTCTGAACAAGGAGTGAGTACTCGAAACTTGACCTTTTCATATATACTTGTTGACTCTTTCTGATGTTACGTCAGACATACAGAATTCCATATTTGACCCAAGGAACATATTTCTTGCCAAAGAGTCCTCGATCTTGGGCTTTCTATACATACTCATAGACTCCTTCTGATGCTTCATAAGCCATATAGATGTCCATATCTATCCTTTTGAACTTATTTCTGGTCAAGGTGTCCTCAAAATTTTTTAAACTATAATAAGTTATAGACTCATTCTGATAAAAAAAGAGTCCTCAATCTTGAACTTTGCATTCTCACTCCTAGACTCCTTCTGATGGTTCATAAGCCACATATAGAATTCCATATTTGACCTACTGAACTTATTTCTGGTCAAATGGTCCTCAAAGGGTTTCTTATTATGTTAATTCAGCCATACAGAGGTTCCTATTTGAACTACTGAACACATTTTTGGCCAATAAGTCTTTGAACATTAACTTTCTCTGCTTATTGACTTCTCTTAATAATACATTAGCCATACAAAAGTCCATATTTGACCTACTAATATATTTCTGGTCAAAGAGTCCCTGATCTTGACCTTTCTAAACATACTTGTAGACTTGTTAATTAATTATCTGCTATCCAATGTATTTGAACAGTAGTTCAAATTTTATATTTTGAACATATTTCTAGACATGAGACATGAGACTAATTGCTTTTACAATCCTTCTGATGTTTCCTCAGCCATACAGTGTAGTTCAAATTTGACCTATTGAACATTTCTATAACCAAAGTGTCCTCGATCTTGATCGTTCTATACATAATCATAGGCTTGTTCTGATGTTTCATCATTGAGACAGAAGTCAGTTATTGACCTACTGAACATATTTCTGGCAAAAGAATCATCAAAGTTTAACTTACTGTTCCTTCTCCTAGACTATTTTTGATTTTACATCCACCATACAGTATTCCATATTTGACCAAGAGAACATATTTCTGGCCAAAAGAGTCGTCAAAAGGTATGTTTATATGCATTCTCATCGAATTATTTTGATGTTAAATCAACCATATTGTTAGTCCAAATTTGACCCATTGAACATATATCTGGCCAAAGAGACCTAGAACTTTAATTATCTATACATAATTACTATCTCCTTCTGATTTTTCATCACCCAGGCTATTATCCATATTTGACAATTGAACATATTTCTGGCTGGAAGAGTCCTTGGAAGAGAACTTGAACTTTCTATATAGGCTCATTGACTCGTTCTGATGGTTCACAAGCAGACAATAGTCCATAATTGACCCTCTGAACATATTTATAGTAAAAGAGTCCTCTGTCTTGAACTTTCTATAGATTCTCAGTGACTCCATATAGATAATTGACCCACTGAACATATTTCTACCTGAAGAGTCTTTGAACTTGAACTTTCTATTCATAATCTTCTTCCTCAATCTTCATTGACTTCTGATTCATCAGCCAGACAGCAGTCCATATTTGACCCACTAAACATATTTCTGGCAAAAGAGTCCTCGATCTTGAACCTTTTAAACATACTCATAGACTCTTTCTGGTGTTTCATCAGCCATGCAGTAGTTCTGATTTGACATAATGAACATATTTCTGACCGAAGAGTCCTCGATCTTGAACTTTCTATTCAGACTCTTTCAGATAGTACATCGGCCAGACAATTGTAGATATTGACTATTGAAGTAAAAGAGTTCTCGATCTTGAACTTTCTATACATTCTCAGTGATGCCTTATTTTGTTTCTTTAGCCATACAGAAGTCCAGATTTGACATGTTGAACATATTTCTGACTTGAAAATTTTGTACATGCTAATTGACTCCTTTTAGTGTTTCATCAGCCAGACAGTAGTCAATAATGGACCTACTGAAAATATTTCTGGTAAAAGAGTCCTCGATTTTGTACTTTCTATACATTCTCAGTGACGCCTTATTTTGTTTCTTTAGCCATAAAGTAGTTCAGATTTAACATGTTGAACATATTTCTGACTGAAGAGTCCTTGATCTTGAACTTTCTATTCACACTTTATAGACTCCTTCAGATAGTACATCGGCCAGACAACTGTCCATAATGACTTTTTTTTTTTTTTTTTTCTGGCCAACGAGTCTATATACTTGAACTTTCTATACATGCTCATTGACTCCTTTTAGTGCTTCATCAGCCAGAGAGTACTCCATAATTTACCTACTGAACATATTTCTAGTAAAAGAGTCCTCGATCTTGAACATTCTATACATGCTCATTGACTCCTTATGCTGTTTCTTTCTACACACAGTCGTTTACTCCATCTGATGTTACATCAGCCATAGAAGTCCATAATTGACCCAAGGGACATATTTGTGGCCTATCTTGAACTTTCTATACATACTCATAGTCTCCTTCTGATTCTTCATAAGCCATATTTATGTCCATATTTATGACTTATTATTATTTCTGGTCAAAGGTTCCTCAAAAGTTTTTAAACTGTGTAAAATTATAGACTCCATCTGATCATAAATCAGACCAAAAGAGGTCACATTTTGACTCTTGAGTCAATATGTATAGAGAGTTAATGTTCAATGATTCTTTGGCCAAAAATATATTCAGAGGGTCACATACCTGTTAAAGTGATGTATCATCAGAAGAAGTCTATGAGTATTTAGTAAGTTAACTTGTGAGGACCTTTTTGACAAAAATATTTTCAATTCACCAGATATGGACATCTATATAGCTAATGAAGAATCAGAAAGAGTCAATGAGTATATATAGAATGGTCAAGTTGAGACTCTTTGACCAGAAAAAAAATCACTATGTCAAATATGGACTTTTGTCAGGATGATATAACATCCGAAGATATCAGTCTGAATGTATAGTGTTAATCATTTAGGACTCTTTGGCCAGAAATATGTTCAGTAGGTCAAAAGGGGACCTCTGAATAGCTGATTTATCATCAGAAAGAGTCTATAACTTTATAAAGTTTAAAAAATTTGATGACCAGAAATAAGTTCAAAAGGTCAGATATGGACATCTATATGGCTTATGAAGCATCAGAAGGAGTCTATGAGTATGTATAGAAAGCCCAAGATAGAGGACTTTTGGCCAGAAATATGTACAGGAGGTCAAAAGAGGACCTCTGTATAGCTGATTTATCATCAAAAGGAATCTATAACTTTCTATTGTTTGAAATATTTTGAGGACACTTTGACCACAAATAAGTTCAAAAGGTCAGATATGGACATCTATATGGCTTATGAAGCATCAGAAGGAATCTATGAGTATGTATAGAAAGCCCAAGATTGAGGACTCTTTAGCCAGAAACATGTTCAGTAGATCAAAAGGGGCCCTCTGTATAGCTGATTTATCATCAAAAGAAGTCTATAACTTTATATAGTTTGAAAAAATGTTAGGACACTTTGACCAGAAATAAGTTCAAAAGGTCCGATATGGACATCTATATGGCTTATGAAGCATCAGAAGGAATCTATGAGTATGTATAGAAAGCATAAGATCAAGGACTCTTTGGCCAGAAACATGTTCAGGAGGTCAAAAGGGGACCTCTGTATACCTGATTTATCATCAAAAGGAGTCTATAACTTTATATAGTTTGAATTTTTTTTAGGATACTTTGACCACAAATAAGTTCAAAAGGTCAGATATGGACATCTATATGGCTTATGAAGCACCAGAAGGAGTCTATGAGTATGTATAGAAATCCCAAGATCGAGGACTCTTTGGCCAGAAACATATTCAGGAGGTCAAAAGGGGACCTCTGTATAGCTTACTTATCATCAAAAGGAGTCTATAACTTTATATAGTTTGAATTTTTTTTAGGAAACTTTGACCACAAATAAGTTCAAAAATTCAGATATGGACATCTATATGGCTTATGAGGCATCAGAAGAAGTCTATGAGTATGTACAGAAAGCATAAGATCGAGGACTCTTTGGCCAGAAATATGTTCAGTAGGTCAAAAGGGGACCTCTGAATAGCTGATTTATCATCAGAAAGAGTCTAAAACTTTATAAAGTTTAAAAAATTTGATGACCAGAAATAAGTTCAAAAGGTCAGATATGGACATCTATATGGCTTATGAAGCATCAGAAGGAGTCTATGAGTATGTATAGAAAGCCAAAGATAGAGGACTTTTGGCCAGAAATATGTACAGGAGGTCAAAAGAGGACCTCTGTATAGCTGATTTATCATCAAAAGGAATCTATAACTTTCTATTGTTTGAAATATTTTGAGGACACTTTGACCACAAATAAGTTCAAAAGGTCAGATATGGACATCTATATGGCTTATGAAGCATCAGAAGGAATCTATGAGTATGTATAGAAAGCCCAAGATTGAGGACTCTTTAGCCAGAAACATGTTCAGTAGATCAAAAGGGGCCCTCTGTATAGCTGATTTATCATCAAAAGAAGTCTATAACTTTATATAGTTTGAAAAAATGTTAGGACACTTTGACCAGAAATAAGTTCAAAAGGTCCGATATGGACATCTATATGGCTTATGAAGCATCAGAAGGAATCTATGAGTATGTATAGAAAGCATAAGATCAAGGACTCTTTGGCCAGAAACATGTTCAGGAGGTCAAAAGGGGACCTCTGTATACCTGATTTATCATCAAAAGGAGTCTATAACTTTATATAGTTTGAATTTTTTTTAGGATACTTTGACCACAAATAAGTTCAAAAGGTTAGATATGGACATCTATATGGCTTATGAAGCACCAGAAGGAGTCTATGAGTATGTATAGAAATCCCAAGATCGAGGACTCTTTGGCCAGAAACATATTCAGGAGGTCAAAAGGGGACCTCTGTATAGCTTACTTATCATCAAAAGGAGTCTATAACTTTATATAGTTTGAATTTTTTTTAGGAAACTTTGACCACAAATAAGTTCAAAAATTCAGATATGGACATCTATATGGCTTATGAGGCATCAGAAGAAGTCTATGAGTATGTACAGAAAGCATAAGATCGAGGACTCTTTGGCCAGAAATATGTTCAGTAGGTCAAAAGGGGACCTCTGAATAGCTGATTTATCATCAGAAAGAGTCTAAAACTTTATAAAGTTTAAAAAATTTGATGACCAGAAATAAGTTCAAAAGGTCAGATATGAACATCTTTATGGCTTATGAAGCATCAGAAGGAATCTAGGAGTATGTATAGAAAGCATAAGATCAAGGACTCTTTGGCCAGAAACATGTTCAGGAGGTCAAAAGGGGACCTCTGTATAGCTGACTTATCATCAGAAAGAGTCTTTAACTTTATATAGTTTAAAAAATTTGATGACCAGAAATAAGTTCAAAAGGTCAGATATGGACATCTATATGGCTTATGAGGCATCAGAAGGAGTCTATGAGAATGTATAGAAAGCATAAGATCGAGGACTCCTTTGCCAGAAATATGTTCAGTAGTTCAAAAGGGGCCCTCTGTAAAGCTGATTTATCATCAAAAGGAGTCTATAACTTTATATAGTTTGAATTTTTTTAGGACACTTTGACCACAAATAAGTTCAAAAGGTCAGATATGGACATCTATATGGCTTATGAAGCATCAGAAGGAATCTAGGAGTATGTATAGAAAGCATAAGATCAAGGACTCTTTGGCCAGAAACATGTTCAGTAGGTCAAAAGGGGACCTCTGAATAGCTGATTTATCATCAGAAAGAGTCTATAACTTTATATAGTTTAAAAAATTTGTTGACCAGAAATAAGTTCAAAAGGTCAGATATGGACATCTATATGGCTTATGAACCATCAGAAGGAATCTATGACTATGTATAGAAAGCCCAAGATTGAGGACTCTTTGGCCAGAAATATGTTCAGTGGTTCAAAAGGGGCCCTCTGTAAAGCTGATTTATCATCAAAAGGAGTCTATAACTTTATATAGTTTGAATTTTTTTAGGACACTTTGACCACAAATAAGTTCAAAAGGTCAGATATGGACATCTATATGGCTTATGAAGCATCAGAAGGAATCTAGGAGTATGTATAGAAAGCCCAAGATCGAGGACTCTTTGGCCAGAAACATGTTCAGGAGGTCAAAAGGGGACCTCTGTATAGCTGATTTATCATCAAAAGGAGTCTATAACTTTATATAGTTTGAATTTTTTTTAGGACACTTTGACCACAGATAAGTTCAAAAGGTCAGATATGGACATCTATATGGCTTATGAAGCACCAGAAGGAGTCTATGAGTATGTATAGAAATCCCAAGATCGAGGACTCTTTGGCCAGAAACATGTTCAGGAGGTCAAAAGGGGACCTCTGTATAGCTGACTTATCATCAAAAGGAGTCTATAACTTTATATAGTTAGAATTTTTTTTAGGACACTTTGACCACAAATAAGTTCAAAAGGTCAGATATGGACATCTATATGGCTTATGAAGCATCAGAAGGAATCTAGGAGTATGTATAGAAAGCATAAAATCAAGGACTCTTTGGCCAGAAACATGTTCAGGAGGTCAATAGGGGACCTCTGTATAGCTGACTTATCATCAAAAGGAGTCTATAACTTTATATAGTTTGAATTTTTTTTAGGAAACTTTGACCACAAATAAGTTCAAAAATTCAGATATGGACATCTTTATGGCTTTTGAGGCATCAGAAGAAGTCTATGAGTATGTACAGAAAGCATAAGATCGAGGACTCTTTGGCCAGAAATATGTTCAGTAGGTCAAAAGGGGACCTCTGAATAGCTGATTTATCATCAGAAAGAGTCTATAACTTTATATAGTTTAAAAAATTTGATGACCAGAAATAAGTTCAAAAGGTCAGATATGGACATCTATATGGCTTATGAAGCATCAGAAGGAGTCTATGAGTATGTATAGAAAGCCCAAGATAGAGGACTTTTGGCCAGAAATATGTACAGAAGGTCAAAAGAGGACCTCTGTATAGCTGATTTATCATCAAAAGGAGTCTATAACTTTCTATTGTTTGAAATATTTTGAGGACACTTTGACCACAAATAAGTTCAAAAGGTCAGATATGGACATCTATATGGCTTATGAAGCATCAGAAGGAATCTATGAGTATGTATAGAAAGCCCAAGATTGAGGACTCTTTAGCCAGAAACATGTTCAGTAGATCAAAAGGGGCCCTCTGTATAGCTGATTTATCATCAAAAGAAGTCTATAACTTTATATAGTTTGAAAAAATGTTAGGACGCTTTGACCAGAAATAAGTTCAAAAGGTCAGATATGGACATCTATATGGCTTATGAAGCATCAGAAGGAATCTATGAGTATGTATAGAAAGCATAAGATCGAGGACTCTTTGACCAGAAATATGTTCAGTAGTTCAAAAGGGTCCCTCTGTAAAGCTGATTTATCATCAAAAGGAGTCTATAACTTTATATAGTTTGAATTTTTTTTAGGACACTTTGACCAAAAATAAGTTCAAAAGGTCAGATATGGACATCTATATGGCTTATGAAGCATCAGAAGGAATCTATGAGTATGTATAGAAAGCCCAAGATCGAGGACTCTTTGGCCAGAAATATGTAGAGGAGGTCAAAAGGGGACCTCTGTATAGCTGATTTATCATCAAAAGGAGTCTATAACTTTCTATTGTTTGAAATATTTTGAGGACACTTTGACCACAAATAAGTTCAAAAGGTCAGATATGGACATCTATATGGCTTATGAGGCATCAGAAGGAGTCTATGAGTATGTACAGAAAGCATAAGATCGAGGACTCTTTGGCCAGAAATATGTTCAGTAGGTCAAAAGGGGACCTCTGAATAGCTGATTTATCATCAGAAAGAGTCTATAACTTTATATAGTTTGAAAAATTTGATGACCAGAAATAAGTTCAAAAGGTCAGATATGGACATCTATATGGCTTATGAACCATCAGAAGGAGTCTATGAGTATGTATAGAAAGCCCAAGATTGAGGAATCTTTGGCCAGAAACATGTTCAGTAGATCAAAAGGGGCCCTCTGCATAGCTGATTTATCATCAAAAGAAGTCTATAACTTTATAAAGTTTGAATAAATGTAAGGACACTTTGACCACAAATAAGTTCAAAAGGTCAGATATGGACATCTATATGGCTTATGAGGCATCAGAAGGAGTCTATGAGAATGTATAGAAAGCATAAGATCGAGGACTCTTTGACCAGAAATATGTTCAGTAGTTCAAAAGGGTCCCTCTGTAAAGCTGATTTATCATCAAAAGGAGTCTATAACTTTATATAGTTTGAATTTTTTTTAGGACACTTTGACCACAAATAAGTTCAAAAGGTCAGATATGGACATCTATATGGCTTATGAAGCACCAGAAGGAGTCTATGAGTATGTATAGAAAGCCCAAGATCGAGGACTCTTTGGCCAGAAATATGTAGAGGAGGTCAAAAGGGGACCTCTGTATAGCTGACTTATCATCAAAAGGAGTCTATAACTTTATATAGTTTGAATTTTTTTTTAGGAAACTTTGACCACAAATAAGTTCAAAAATTCAGATATGGACATCTATATGGCTTATGAGGCATCAGAAGGAGTCTATGAGTATGTACAGAAAGCATAAGATCGAGGACTCTTTGGCCAGAAATATGTTCAGTAGGTCAAAAGGGGACCTCTGAATAGCTGATTTATCATCAGAAAGAGTCTATAACTTCATATAGTTTAAAAAATTTGATGACCAGAAATAAGTTCCAAAAGGTCAGATATGGACATCTATATGGCTTATGAAGCATCAGAAGGAGTCTATGAGTATGTATAGAAAGCCCAAGATCGAGGACTCTTTGGCCAGAAATATGTAGAGGAGGTCAAAAGGGGACCTCTGTATAGCTGATTTATCATCAAAAGGAGTCTATAACTTTCTATTGTTTGAAATATTTTGAAGACACTTTGAGCACAAATAAGTTCAAAATGTCAGATATGGACATCTATATGGCTTATGTAACATTAGAAGGAGTCTATGAGTATGTATAGAAAGGTCAAGATCGAGAACTCTATGGCCAAAAATATATTCCTTTGGTCAAATATGGACTTCTGTATGGCTGATTTAACATCAGAAGGAGTCTATTTGTGTATATTATAAACTTATAGACTCTTTCTGATGTTAAATCAGCCATATAGAGGTGCATATTTGACCAATTGAACTTATTTCTGGTCAAAGGACTCTTTTGCAAAAAATATGTTCAATCAGTCAAATATGGACTACTGTCTGGCTTACTAAACATAGAAGACTGACTTCTTGTGATGTGATATAAGACAAGAGGGAACCTCTGTAGGCCTGATTTGACACATGACATATGTGCATTGGCATTGCACAATAACTAACTTATTCATTTATTCTTTTAAGGGAAATGATTGCATTTACCTCTTGCATTACAATGCATAGAATAAACTACTTCATACCTCATGTGCAATGAAAACATAACATGAGTGTTGCATTGCACAAACGATCTAAGAATTAGCGTTGAATAATAATGTATTATTATTATATCTAACTATATCAGTTAGATATTTTATGCAGTGGAATGTAGATAGTTGAGATAGTTATTGTATGTTTGTGATGCACTCATAGCTTTATATGTTATTCTTCAATGCACAAAGTTTGATCTTGTGTGAAATGCAATGCAATAGCACATATTGTATTTCCTCAAAGCAAAACGCAATGTAGTTTGGGAATGAGTTACTTCTGGTGTGTAATTCAATGCAAGAAGTGCATAGCCTATATGTTATTCTTCAATGCACAACGTTAGATCGTTAGCGCAATGCAATGCAACAACACACGTTATGTCTTTAATCAACATGGGAATGAGGTAGTTCTGGTGTGCAATGCAATGAAATGCAAAAAGTGCATAACTTATGTTATTCTTGAGTGCACAACCTTAGATCGTTTGTGCAATGCAATGCAACAACACACATATAATCTCTTTAATGAACATGGGAATGGTTAAGTTCTAGTGTGCAATGCAATGCAAAAAGTGTATAACCTATATGTTATTCTTCAGTGCACAACGTTAGATCGTTAGTGCAATGCAATGCAACAACATACATACCATCTCTTTAATGAACATGGGAATTGTTAAGTTCTAGTGTACAATGCAATGCAGTGCAACAACAAACATTATCTCTTTAATGAACATGGGAATGATTTAGTTCTGATGTGCAATGCAATGCAATGCAAAAAGTGCATAACCTATATGTTTTTCTTAGTGCTCAACTTTAGATCGTTTGTGCAATAAAATGCAATGCAATGCAATTTCAACAACACACGTTATCTCTTTAATGACCATGGGAATGATTTAGTAGTCTGGTATATGCAATGCAATGCAATGCGAAAAGTGCATAACCTATATGTTATTCTTCAGTGCACAACGTTAGATCGTTAGTGCAATGCAATTCAACAACACACATACCATCTCTTTAATTAACATGGGAATGGTTAAGTTCTAGTGTGCAATGCAATGCAAAAAGTGCATAACCTATATGTTATTCTTCAGAGCACAAAGTTAGATCGTTAGTGCAATGCAATGCAATGCAATGCAGTACAAGGCATTGCAAATCAATGCAATGCAATGCAACAACACACGTAATGTCTTTAATCAACATGGGAATGAGGTAGTTCTGGTGTGCAATGCAATGAAATGCAAAAAGTGCATAAACTATATGTTATTCTTGAGTGCACAACGTTACATCGCTAGTGCAATGCAATGCAATGCACCAACAAACGTTATCTCTTTAATAAACATGGGAATGATTTAGGTGTGGTGTGCAATGAAATGCAAAAAGTGCATAACCTATATGTTATTCTTTCGTGCACAAAGTTAGATCGTTAATGCAATGCAATGCAATGCAATGCAGTGCAAAGCATTGTAAATCAATGCAATGCAATGCAATGCAATGCAATGCAATGCAATTCAACAACACACATACCATCTCTATAATGAACTTGGGAATGATTTTGTTCTGGTGTGCAATGCAATGCGAAAAGAGCATAAACTATATGTTATTCTTCAGAGCACAAAGTTAGATCGTTAGTGCAATGCAATGCAATGCAATGCAATGCAATGCAATGCAAAGCAAAGCAAAGCAAAGCAAAGCAAAGCAAAGCAAAGCAAAGCAAAGCAATGCAAAGCAATGCAAAGCAATGCAAAGCAATACAATGCAATGCAACGCAACAACACACGTTATGGCTTTAATGAACATGGGAATGATTTAGTTCTGGTGTGCAATGCAATGCAATACGTGCATAACCTATATGTTATTCTTCAGTGTACAACGTTAGATCGTTAGTGCAATGCAATGCAATACAATGCAATGCAGTGCAAAGCAATGCAAATAAATGCAATGCAATGCAATGTAACAACCCCCGTTATGTTTTTAATCAACATGCACAAAGTTAGATCGTTAGTGCAATGCAAAGCAGTGCAAAGCAATGCAAAGCAGTGCAAAGCAATGCAAAGCAGTGCAATTCAATGTAATGCAATGCAATACATTGCATTGCAATACATAGCAATGCAATGCAACGCAATATACAATGCAATGCAGCAACACACGTTATGTCTTTAATGAACATGGGAATGATTTAGTTCTGGTGTGCAATGCAATGCAATGCGAAAAGTGCATAACCTATATGTTATTCTTCAGTGCACAACGTTAGATCGTTAGTGCAATGCAATGCAGTGAAAAGTAATGCAAAGCAATGCAAATCAATGCAATGCAATGCAATGCACCAACAAACGTTATCTCTTTAATGAACATAGGAATGATTTAGGTGTGGTGTGCAATGAAATGCAAAAAGTGCATAACCTATATGTTATTCTTCAGTGCACAACGTTAGATCGTTATGCAATGCAATGCAGTGCAAAGCAATGCAGTGCAATGCAATTCAATTCAATGCAATGCAAAGCAAAGCAAAGCAATGCAATGCAATGCAATGCAATGCAATGCAAAGCAAAGAAATGCAAAGCAAAGCAATGCAATGCAAAGCAATGCAATGCAATGCAAAGCAATGCAATGCAAAGCAATGCAAAGCAATACAATGCAATGCAACGCAACAACACACGTTATGTCTTTAATGAACATGGGAATGATTTAGTTCTGGTGTGCAATGCAATGCAATACGT
The DNA here is from genome assembly GCA_022828995.1 of Vimba vimba. Taxonomy (NCBI): domain Eukaryota; kingdom Metazoa; phylum Chordata; class Actinopteri; order Cypriniformes; family Leuciscidae; genus Vimba; species Vimba vimba. The sequence continues at coordinate 6,933,779 of CM040825.1, read as the reverse complement.
GCATAACCTATATGTTATTCTTCAGAGCACAACGTTAGATCGTTAGTGCAATGCAATGCAATGCAATGCAATGCAAAACAATGCAACGCAGTGCAAAGCAATGCAAATAAATGCAATGCAATGCAATGTAACAACCCCCGTTATGTTTTTAATCAACATGGGAATGAGGTAGTTCTAGTGTGCAATGCAATGCAAAAAGTGCATAACATATGTTATTCTTCAGTGCACAACGTTAGATCGTTAGTGCAATGCAATGGAGTGCAAAGCAAAGCAATGCAATGCAATGCAATGAGAAGCAATGCAATGCCAAGCAATGCAATGCAATGCAATGCAATGCAATGCAATGCAATGCAATGCAATGCAATGCAATGCAAAGCAAAGCAATGCGAAGCAATGCAATGCAATGCAATGCAATGCAAAGCAATGCAATGCAAAGCAATGCAATGCAATGCAATGCAAAGCAATGCAAAGCAATATACAATGCAATGAAAAACACTTTTTATGTCTTTAATCAACATGGGAATGAGGTAGTTCTAGTGTGCAATGCAATGCAAAAAGTGCATAACATATGTTATTCTTCAGTGCACAACGTTAGATCGTTAGTGCAATGCAATGGAGTGCAAAGCAAAGCAATGCAATGCAATGCAATGCAAAGCAAAGCAATGCAATGCAATGAGAAGCAATGCAATGCCAAGCAATGCAATGCAATGCAATGCAATGCAATGCAATGCAATGCAATGCAATGCAATGCAAAGCAAAGCAATGCGAAGCAATGCAATGCAATGCAAAGCAAAGCAATGCAAAGCAATGCAAAGCAATGCAAAGCAATGCAAAGCAATGCAAAGCAATGCAAAGCAATGCAAAGCAATGCAATGCAATGCAAAGCAATGCAAAGCAATGCAAAGCAATGCAAAGCAATGCAAAGCAATGCAAAGCAATGCAAAGTAATGCAAAGCAAAGCAATGCAATGCAATGCAATGCAATGCAAAGCAATGCAAAGCAATACAATGCCATGCAACGCAACAACACACGTTATGTCTTTAATGAACATGGGAATGATTTAGTTCTGGTGTGCAATGCAATGCAATACGTGCATAACCTATATGTTATTCTTCAGAGCACAACGTTAGATCGTTAGTGCAATGCAATGCAATGCAATGCAATGCAATACAATGCAATGCAGTGCAAAGCAATGCAAATAAATGCAATGCAATGCAATGTAACAACCCCCGTTATGTTTTTAATCAACATGGGAATGAGGTAGTTCTAGTGTGCAATGCAATGCAAAAAGTGCATAACATATGTTATTCTTCAGTGCACAACGTTAGATCGTTAGTGCAATGCAATGGAGTGCAAAGCAAAGCAATGCAATGCAATGCAATGCAATGCAATGCAATGCAAAGCAAAGCAATGCAATGCAATGAGAAGCAATGCAATGCCAAGCAATGCAATGCAATGCAATGCAATGCAATGCAAAGCAAAGCAATGCGAAGCAATGCGAAGCAATGCGAAGCAATGCGAAGCAATGCCATGCAATGCAATGCAATGCAATGCAATGCAATGCAATGCAATGCAATGCAATGCAAAGCAATGCAAAGCAATACAATGCAATGAAAAACACTTTTTATGTCTTTAATCAACATGGGAATGAGGTAGTTCTAGTGTGCAATGCAATGCAAAAAGTGCATAACATATGTTATTCTTCAGTGCACAACGTTAGATCGTTAGTGCAATGCAATGGAGTGCAAAGCAAAGCAATGCAATGCAATGCAATGCAATGCAATGCAATGCAATGCAATGCAAAGCAAAGCAATGCAATGTAATGAGAAGCAATGCAATGCCAAGCAATGCCAAGCAATGCAATGCAATGCAATGCAATGCAAAGCAAAGCAATGCGAAGCAATGCAAAGCAATGCAAAGCAATGCAAAGCAATGCAAAGCAATGCAAAGCAATGCAAAGCAATGCAAAGCAATGCAAAGCAATATAGTGCAATACAGTGCAATACAATGCAATGAAAAACACTTGTTATGTCTTTAATGAACATGGGAATGATTTAGTTCTGGTTTGCAATGCAATGCAATGCGAAAAGTGCATATGTTATTCTTCAGTGCACAACGTTAGATCGTTAGTGCAATGCAATGCAGTGCAAAGTAATGCAAAGCAATGCAAATCAATGCAAATCAATGCAATGCAATACAATGCAATGCAACAACACACGTTATGTCTTTAATGAACATAGGAATGATTTAGTTCTGGTGTGCAATGCAATGCAAAAAGTGCATAACCTATATGTTATTCTTCAGTGCACAACGTTAGATCGTTAGCAAAAAGTGCACCAACAAACGTTGTCTCTTTAATGAACATGGGAATGATTTAGGTCTGGTGTGTAATGCAATGAAATGCAAAAAGTGCATAACCTATATGTTATTCTTTAGTGCACAAAGTTAGATCGTTAGTGCAATGCAATGCAATGCAATGCAATGCAATGCAATGCAATGCAATTCAATGCAATGCAATGAAATGCAATGCAACAACACACGTTATGTCTTTAATGAACATGGGAATGATTGCAAAAAGTTCATAACCTATACGTTATTGTTCAGTGCACAACGTTAGACCGTTAGTGTAATGCAATGCAATGCAATGCAATGCAACAACACACATATCATCTCTATAATGAACTTGGGAATGATTTTGTTCTGGTGTGCAATGCAATGCGAAAAGAGCATAACCTATATGTTATTCTTCAGTGCACAACGTTAGATCTTTAGTGCAATGCAATGCAGTGCAAAGCAATGCAAATGAAAGTAATGCAACGCAAAACATTGCATTGCAATACATTGCAATGCAATGCAATGCAATGCAATGTAATGCAACAACAAACGTTATGTCTTTAATCAACATAGGAATGAGGTAGTTCAGTTGTACAATGCAATGCAAAAAGTGCATAACCTATATGTTATTCTTCAGTGCACAACGTTATTTATCGTTAATGCAATGCAATGCAATGCATCAACACACATATGTTATCTCTTTAATGAACATGGGAATGATTTAGTTCTGGTGTGCAATGCAATGCAATGCAAGAAGTGCATAGCCTATGTTATTCTTTAATGCACAACGTTAGATCGTGTGTGCAATGCAATGCAATGCAACAACTCACGTTATCTTTGTAATGAACATGGCATTGAGATAGTTCTGTTGTGCAATGCAATGCAAGTAGTGCACAGACTATATGTTATTCTTCAATGCACAACGTTAGACAGTTTGTGCAAAGCAACAACACATATGTTATCTCTCTAATGAACATGGCATTGAGTTAGTTTTGGTGTGCAATGCAATGCACGGTGCATAACCTGTTTCTTAAATGATGCTCAACGTTAGATCGTTTGTGCAAAGCACATACTGTTATATGAATGAGCTAAACATAGGTACGCTTTTGACCTGCTGAACATATTTCTGGCCATAAAGACCTTAAACATGTTATATCATCCTAAAAAGGTCCAAATTTGACACTGATTTTTTTTCAATCCAAGGAGTACTCGAAACTTGACCTTACCATTTATACTCGTTGACTTTTTCTGATGTTACGTCAGCCATAAAGAAGTCCATAATTGACCCAAGGAACATATTTTTGGCCAAAGAGTCCTCGATCTTGGGCTTTAATCCAACTATAGTCCAACTCCTTCTGATGCTTCATAAGCCATATATATGTCCATATCTGACCTTTTGAACTTATTTCTGGTCAAAGTGTCCTCAAAAGTTTTCAAACTATAGAAAGTTAAAGTCTCCTATTTATGATAAATCAGCTATACAGAGGGCCCCATTTGACCTCCAGAACATATTTCTGGCCAAAGAGTCCTTGATCTTGGGCTTTCTATACATACTAATAGACTCCTTCTGATGCTTCATACCATATAGTTTTCCATATCTGACCTTTTAAACTTATTTGTGGTCAAAGTGTTCTAAAAAAAATCCAACTATGTAAGTTATAGAATCCTTTTGATGATAAATCAGCTATACAGAGGTCCCCTTTTGACCTCCTGAGCATATTTCTGGCAAAAGAGTCCTTGATCTTGGGCTTTCTATACATACTCATAGATGCCTTCTGATGCGTCATAAGCCATATAGATGTCCATATCTGACCTTTTGAACTTATTTATGGTCAAAGTGTCCTCAAAATATTTCAAACTATAGAAAGTTATAGAATCCTTTTGATGATAAATCAGCTATACACAGGTCCCCTTTTGACCTCCTGAGCATATTTCTGGCCAAAGAGTCCTTGATCTTGGGCTTTCTATACATGCTCATAGACTCCTTCTGATGATTCATAAGCCATATAGATGTCCATATCTGACCTTTTGAACTTATTTGTGGTCAAAGTGTCCTAACATTTTTTCAAACTATAGAAAGTTATAGACTACTTTTGATGATAAATCAGCTATACAGAGGTCCCCTTTTGACCTCCTGAACATATTTCTGGCCAAATAGTCCTCGATCTTGGGCTTTCTATACATACTCATAGACTCCTTCAGATGCTTCATAAGCCATATAGATTTCCATATCTGACATTTTGAACTTATTTGTGGTCAAAGTGTCCTAAAAAAAATTCTAACTATATAAAGTTATAGACTCCTTTTGATGATAAATCAGCTATACAGAGGTCCCCTTTTGACATCCTAAACATATTTCTGGCCAAACAGTCCTTGATCTTGGGCTTTCTATACATACTCATAGACTCCTTCTGATGCCTCATAAGCCATGTAGATGTCCATATCTGACCTTTTAAACTTATTTGTGGTCAAAGTGTCCTAAAAAAAATTCAAACTATACAAAGTTATAGACTCCTTTTGATGATAAATCAGCTATACAGAGGTCCCCTTTTGACCTCCAGAACATATTTCTGGTCAAAGAGTCCTTGATCTTGGGCTTTCTATACATACTCATAGACTCCTTTTGATGATAAATCAGCTATACAGAGGTCCCCTTTTTTACCTCCTGAACATATTTCTGGCCAAAGAGTCCTCGATCTTGGGCTTTCTATACATACTAATAGACTCCTTCTGATGCTTCATAAGCCATATAGATGTCCATATCTGACTTTTTGAACTTATTTGTGGTCAAAGTGTCCTCAAAATTTTTCAAACTGTAGGAAGTTATAGACTCCTTTTGATGATAAATCAGCTATACAGAGGTTCCTTTTTGACCTCCTGAACATATTTTTGGCCAAAGAGTCCTCGATCCTGGGCTTTCTATACATACTCATAGACTCCTTCTGATGCTTCATAAGCCATATAGATGTCCATATCTGACCTTTTGAACTTATTTGTGGTCAAAGTGTCCTCAAAATTTTTCAAACTATATAAAGTTATAGACTCCTTTTGATGATAAATCAGCTATACAGAGGTCCCCTTTTGACCTCCAGAACATATTTCTGGTCAAAGAGTCCTTGATCTTAGGCTTTCTATACATACTCATAGACTCCTTCTGATGCTTCATAAGCCATATAGATGTCCATATCTGACCTTTTGAACTTATTTGTGGTCAAAGTGTCCTCAAAATTTTTCAAACTATAGAAAGTTATAGACTCCTTTCGATGATAAATCAGCTATACAGAGGTCCCCTTTTGACCTCTTGAAACATATTTCTGGCCAAAGGGTCCTTGATCTTGGGCTTTCTATACATACTCATAGAATCCTTATGATGATTCATAAGCCATATAGATGTCCATATCTGACATTTTGAACTTATTTGTGGTCAAAGTGTCCTAAAAAAAATTAAACTATATGAAGTTATAGACTCCTTTTGATGATAAATCAGCTATACAGAGGTCCCCTTTTGACCTCCTGAACATATTTCTGGCCAAAGAGTCCTCGATCTTGGGCTTTCTATACATACTCATAGACTCCTTCTGATGCTTCATTAGCCATATAGATGTCCATATCTGACTTTTTGAACTTATTTGTGGTCAAAGTGTCCTAAAAATTTTTCAAACTGTAGGAAGTTATAGACTCATTTTGATGATAAATCAGCTATACAGAGGTCCCCTTTTGACCTCCTGAACATATTTCTGGCCAAAGAGTCCTTAATCTTGGGCTTTCTATACATACTCATAGACTCCTTCTGGTGCTTCATAAGCCATATAGATTTCCATATCTGACCTTTTGAACTTATTTGTGGTCAAAGTGTCCTAAAACAAATTCAAACTATGTAAGTTATAGAATCCTTTTGATGATAAATCAGCTATACAGAGGTTCCTTTTTGACCTCCTGAACATATTTTTGGCCAAAGAGTCCTCGATCCTGGGCTTTCTATACATACTCATAGACTCCTTCTGATGCTTCATAAGCCATATAGATGTCCATATCTGACCTTTTGAACTTATTTGTGGTCAAAGTGTCCTCAAAATTTTTCAAACTATATAAAGTTATAGACTCCTTTTGATGATAAATCAGCTATACAGAGGTCCCCTTTTGACCTCCAGAACATATTTCTGGTCAAAGAGTCCTTGATCTTAGGCTTTCTATACATACTCATAGACTCCTTCTGATGCTTCATAAGCCATATAGATGTCCATATCTGACCTTTTGAACTTATTTGTGGTCAAAGTGTCCTCAAAATTTTTCAAACTATAGAAAGTTATAGACTCCTTTCGATGATAAATCAGCTATACAGAGGTCCCCTTTTGACCTCTTGAAACATATTTCTGGCCAAAGGGTCCTTGATCTTGGGCTTTCTATACATACTCATAGAATCCTTATGATGATTCATAAGCCATATAGATGTCCATATCTGACATTTTGAACTTATTTGTGGTCAAAGTGTCCTAAAAAAAATTAAACTATATGAAGTTATAGACTCCTTTTGATGACAAATCAGCTATACAGAGGTCCCCTTTTGACCTCCTGAACATATTTCTGGCCAAAGAGTCCTCGATCTTGGGCTTTCTATACATACTCATAGACTCCTTCTGATGCTTCATTAGCCATATAGATGTCCATATCTGACTTTTTGAACTTATTTGTGGTCAAAGTGTCCTAAAAATTTTTCAAACTGTAGGAAGTTATAGACTCATTTTGATGATAAATCAGCTATACAGAGGTCCCCTTTTGACCTCCTGAGCATATTTCTGGCCAAAGAGTCCTTGATCTTGGGCTTTCTATACATACTCATAGAATCCTTATGATGATTCATAAGCCATATAGATGTCCATATCTGACATTTTGAACTTATTTGTGGTCAAAGTGTCCTAAAAAAAATTAAACTATATGAAGTTATAGACTCCTTTTGATGATAAATCAGCTATACAGAGGTCCCCTTTTGACCTCCTGAGCATATTTCTGGCCAAAGAGTCCTTGATCTTGGGCTTTCTATACATGCTCATAGACTCCTTCTGATGCTTCATAAGCCATATAGATGTCCATATCTGACCTTTTGAACTTATTTGTGGTCAAAGTGTCCTCAAAATTTTTCAAACTATAGAAAGTTATAGACTCCTTTCGATGATAAATCAGCTATACAGAGGTCCCTTTTTGACCTCCTGAACATGTTTCTGGCCAAAGAGTCCTCGATCTTGAGCTTCCTATACATGCTCATAGACTCCTTCTGATGCTTCATAAGCCATATAGATGTCAATATCTGACCTTTTGAACTTATTTGTGGTCAAAGTGTCCTAACATTTTTTCAAACTATATAAAGTTATAGACTCCTTTTGATGATAAATCAGCTATACAGAGGTCCCATTTTGATCTCCAGAAAGTATTTCTAGCCAAAGAGTCCTCGATCATGGACTTTCTATGCATACTCATAGACTCCTTCTGATGCTTCATAAGCCATATAGATGTCCATATCTGACCTTTTGAACTTATTTGTGGTCAAAGTGTCCTAACATTTCTTCAAACTATATAAAGTTATAGACTCCTTTTGATGATAAATCAGCTATACAGAGGTCCCCTTTTGACCTCCAGAACATATTTCTGGTCAAAGAGTCCTTGATCTTGGGCTTTCTATACATACTCATAGACTCCTTCTGATGCTTCATAAGCCATATAGATGTCCATATCTGACCTTTTGAACTTATTTGTGGTCAAAGTGTCCTCAAAATTTTTCAAACTATAGAAAGTTATAGACTCCTTTCGATGATAAATCAGCTATACAGAGGTCCCCTTTTGACCTCTTGAACATATTTCTGGCCAAAGTCCTTGATCTTGTGCTTTCTATACATACTCATAGACTCCTTCTGATGCCTCATAAGCCATGTAGATGTCCATATCTGACCTTTTAAACTTATTTGTGGTCAAAGTGTCCTAAAAAAAATTCAAACTATGTAAAGTTATAGACTCCTTTTGATGATAAATCAGCTATACAGAGGTCCCCTTTTGACCTCCAGAAAGTTTTTCTAGCCAAAGAGTCCTCGATCATGGACTTTCTATGCATACTCATAGACTCCTTCTGATGCTTCATAAGCCATATAGATGTCCATATCTGACCTTTTGAACTTATTTGTGGTCAAAGTGTCCTCAAAATTTTTCAAACTATAGAAAATTATAGACTCCTTTCGATGATAAATCAGCTATACAGAGGTCCCCTTTTGACCTCTTGAACATATTTCTGGCCAAAGTCCTTGATCTTGGGCTTTCTATACATACTCATAGACTCCTTCTGATGCTTCATAAGCCAAATAGATGTCCATATCTGACCTTTTGAACTTATTTGTGATCAAAGATGTCCTGAAAATGTTTCAAACTATATAAAGTTTTAGACTCCTTTTGATGGTAAATCAGCTATACAGAGGGCCCCTTTTGACCTCCTGAACATATTTCTGGCCAAAGAGTCCTCGACCTTGGGCTTTCTATACATACTCATAGACTCCTTCTGATGATTCATAAGCCATATAGATGTCCATATCTGACCTTTTGAACTTATTTGTGGTCAAAGTGTCCTAACATTTTTTCAAACTATAGAAAGTTATAGACTCCTTTTGATGATAAATAAGCTATACAGAGGTCCCCTTTTGACCTCCTGAACATATTTCTGGCCAAATAGTCCTCGATCTTGGCCTTTCTATACATGCTCATAGACTCCTTCTGATGCTTCATAAGCCATATAGATGTCCATATCTGACCTTTTGAACTTATTTGTGGTCAAAGTGTCCTCAAAATTTTTCAAACTATAGAAAGTTATAGACTCCTTTCGATGATAAATCAGCTATACAGAGGTCCCTTTTTGACCTCCTGAACATGTTTCTGGCCAAAGAGTCCTCGATCTTGAGCTTCCTATACATGCTCATAGACTCCTTCTGATGCTTCATAAGCCATATAGATTTCCATATCTGACATTTTGAACTTATTTGTGGTCAAAGTGTCCTAAAAAAAAATTCTAACTATATAAAGTTATAGACTCCTTTTGATGATAAATCAGCTATACAGAGGTCTTCTTTTGACCTCCTGAACATATTTCTGGCCAAAGAGTCCTCGATCTTGGGCTTTCTATACATATTCATAGACTCCTTCTGATGATTCATAAGCCATATAGATGTCCACATCTGACCTTTTGAACTTATTTGTGGTCAAAGTGTCCTCAAAATTTTCCAAACTATATGAAGTTATAGACTCCTTTTGATGATAAATCAGCTATTCAGAGGTCCCCTTTTGACCTCCTGAGCATATTTCTGGCCAAAGAGTCCTTGATCTTGGGCTTTCTATACATGCTCATAGACTCCTTCTGATGCTTCATAAGCCATATAGATGTCCATATCTGACCTTTTGAACTTATTTGTGGTCAAAGTGTCCTCAAAATTTTTCAAACTATAGAAAGTTATAGACTCCTTTCGATGATAAATCAGCTATACAGAGGTCCCTTTTTGACCTCCTGAACATGTTTCTGGCCAAAGAGTCCTCGATCTTGAGCTTCCTATACATACTCATAGACTCCTTCTGATGCTTCATAAGCCATATAGATGTCAATATCTGACCTTTTGAACTTATTTGTGGTCAAAGTGTCCTCAAAATTTTTCAAACTATAGAAAGTTAAAGACTCCTTTTGATGATAAATCAGCTATACAGAGGTCCCCTTTTGACCTCCAGAAAGTATTTCTGGCCAAAGAGTCCTCGATCTTGGGCTTTCTATACATACTCATAGACTCCTTCTGATGATTCATAAGCCATATAGATGTCCATATCTGACCTTTTGAACTTATTTGTGGTCAAAGTGTCCTAACATTTTTTCAAACTATAGAAAGTTATAGACTCCTTTTGATGATAAATAAGCTATACAGAGGTCCCCTTTTGACCTCCAGAACATATTTCTGGCCAAATAGTCCTCGATCTTGGGCTTTCTATACATACTCATAGACTCCTTCAGATGCTTCATAAGCCATATAGATTTCCATATCTGACATTTTGAACTTATTTGTGGTCAAAGTGTCCTAAAAAAAAATTCTAACTATATAAAGTTATAGACTCCTTTTGATGATAAATCAGCTATACAGAGGTCTTCTTTTGACCTCCTGAACATATTTCTGGCCAAAGAGTCCTCGATCTTGGGCTTTCTATACATATTCATAGACTCCTTCTGATGATTCATAAGCCATATAGATGTCCATATCTGACCTTTTGAACTTATTTGTGGTCAAAGTGTCCTCAAAATTTTTCAAACTATATAAAGTTATAGACTCCTTTTGATGATAAATCAGCTATACAGAGGTCCCCTTTTGACCTCCAGAACATATTTCTGGCCAAAGAGTCCTCGATCTTGGGCTTTCTATACATACTCATAGACTCCTTCTGATGCTTCATAAGCCATATAGATGTCCATATCTGACCTTTTGAACTTATTTGTGGTCAAAGTGTCCTCAAAATTTTTTCAAACTATATAAAGTTATAGTCTCCTTCTAATGATAAATCAGCTATACAGAGGGCCCCTTTTGACCTATACTGAACATATTTCTGGCCAAAGAGTCCTAAAAGATTAACACTATACATTCAGACTGATATCTTCAGATGTTATATCATCCTGACAAAAGTCCATATTTGACCTACCGAATTTTTTTCTGACCAAGGAGTGAGTACTCGAAACTTGACCTTTTCATATATACTTGTTGACTCTTTCTGATGTTACGTCAGACATACAGAATTCCATATTTGACCCAAGGAACATATTTCTTGCCAAAGAGTCCTCGATCTTGGGCTTTCTATACATACTCATAGACTCCTTCTGATGCTTCATAAGCCATATAGATGTCCATATCTATCCTTTTGAACTTATTTCTGGTCAAAGTGTCCTCAAAATTTTTTAAACTATAATAAGTTATAGACTCATTCTGATAAAAAAAGAGTCCTCAATCTTGAACTTTGCATTCTCACTCCTAGACTCCTTCTGATGGTTCATAAGCCACATATAGAATTCCATATTTGACCTACTGAACTTATTTCTGGTCAAATGGTCCTCAAAGGGTTTCTTATTATGTTAATTCAGCCATACAGAGGTTCCTATTTGAACTACTGAACACATTTTTGGCCAAAGAGTCTTTGAACATTAACTTTCTCTGCTTATTGACTTCTCTTAATAATACATTAGCCATACAAAAGTCCATATTTGACCTACTAATATATTTCTGGTCAAAGAGTCCCTGATCTTGACCTTTCTGTACATGCTCATTGAAAGCTTCTGATGTTTCATCAGCCTGAAAGATGTCCATACTTGACCCATTGAATATATTTCTGACCATAGAGTCCTCGATCTTGAACTTTCTAAACATACTTGTAGACTTGTTAATTAATTATCTGCTATCCAATGTATTTGAACAGTAGTTCAAATTTTATATTTTGAACATATTTCTAGACATGAGACATGAGACTAATTGCTTTTAAAATCCTTCTGATGTTTCCTCAGCCATACAGTATAGTTCAAATTTGATCTATTGAACATTTCTATAACCAAAGTGTCCTCGATCTTGATCGTTCTATACATAATCATAGGCTTGTTCTGATGTTTCATCATTGAGACAGAAGTCAGTTATTGACCTACTGAACATATTTCTGGCAAAAGAATCATCAAAGTTTAACTTACTGTTCCTTCTCCTAGACTATTTTTGATTTTACATCCACCATACAGTATTCCATATTTGACCAAGAGAACATATTTCTGGCCAAAAGAGTCGTCAAAAGGTATGTTTATATGCATTCTCATCGAATTCTTTTGATGTTAAATTAACCATATTGTTAGTCCAAATTTGACCCATTTAACATATATCTGGCCAAAGAGACCTAGAACTTTAATTATCTATACATAATTACTATCTCCTTCTGATTTTTCATCACCCAGGCTATTATCCATATTTGACAATTGAACATATTTCTGGCTGGAAGAGTCCTTGGAAGAGAACTTGAACTTTCTATATAGGCTCATTGACTCGTTCTGATGGTTCACAAGCAGACAATAGTCCATAATTGACCCTCTGAACATATTTATAGTAAAAGAGTCCTCTGTATTGAACTTTCTATAGATTCTCAGTGACTCCATATAGATAATTGACCCACTGAACATATTTCTACCTGAAGAGTCTTTGAACTTGAACTTTCTATTCATAATCTTCTTCCTCAATCTTCATTGACTTCTGATTCATCAGCCAGACAGCAGTCCATATTTGACCCACTAAACATATTTCTGGCAAAAGAGTCCTCGATCTTGAACCTTTTAAACATACTCATAGACTCTTTCTGGTGTTTCATCAGCCATGCAGTAGTTCTGATTTGACATAATGAACATATTTCTGACCGAAGAGTCCTCGATCTTGAACTTTCTATTCAGACTCTTTCAGATAGTACATCGGCCAGACAATTGTAGATATTGACTATTGAAGTAAAAGAGTTCTCGATCTTGAACTTTCTATACATTCTCAGTGATGCCTTATTTTGTTTCTTTAGCCATACAGAAGTCCAGATTTGACATGTTGAACATATTTCTGACTTGAAAATTTTGTACATGCTAATTGACTCCTTTTAGTGTTTCATCAGCCAGACAGTAGTCAATAATGGACCTACTGAAAATATTTCTGGTAAAAGAGTCCTCGATTTTGTACTTTCTATACATTCTCAGTGACGCCTTATTTTGTTTCTTTAGCCATAAAGTAGTTCAGATTTAACATGTTGAACATATTTCTGACTGAAGAGTCCTTGATCTTGAACTTTCTATTCACACTTTATAGACTCCTTCAGATAGTACATCGGCCAGACAACTGTCCATAATGATTTTTTTTTTCTTTTTTTTTTCTGGCCAACGAGTCTATATACTTGAACTTTCTATACATGCTCATTGACTCCTTTTAGTGCTTCATCAGCCAGAGAGTACTCCATAATTTACCTACTGAACATATTTCTAGTAAAAGAGTCCTCGATCTTGAACATTCTATACATGCTCATTGACTCCTTATGCTGTTTCTTTCTACACATAGTCGTTTACTCCATCTGATGTTACATCAGCCATAGAAGTCCATAATTGACCCAAGGGACATATTTGTGGCCAATCTTGAACTTTCTATACATACTCATAGTCTCCTTCTGATTCTTCATAAGCCATATTTATGTCCATATATATGACTTATTATTATTTCTGGTCAAAGGTTCCTCAAAAGTTTTTAAACTGTGTAAAATTATAGACTCCATCTGATGATAAATCAGACCAAAAGAGGCCACATATATAGAGAGTTAATGTTCAATGATTCTTTGGCCAAAAATATATTCAGAGGGTCACATACCTGTTAAAGTGATGTATCATCAGAAGAAGTCTATGAGTATTTAGTAAGTTAACTTGTGAGGACCTTTTTGCCAAAAATATTTTCAATTCGCCAGATATGGACATCTATATAGCTAATGAAGAATCAAAAAGAGTCAATGAGTATATATAGAATGGTCAAGTTGAGACTCTTTGACCAGAAAAAAATTCACTATGTCAAATATGGACTTTTGTCAGGATGATATAACATCCGAAGATATCAGTCTGAATGTATAGTGTTAATCATTTAGGACTCTTTGGCCAGAAATATGTTCAGTAGGTCAAAAGGGGACCTCTGAATAGCTGATTTATCATCAGAAAGAGTCTATAACTTTATAAAGTTAAAAAAATTTGATGACCAGAAATAAGTTCAAAAGGTCAGATATGGACATCTATATGGCTTATGAAGCATCAGAAGGAGTCTATGAGTATGTATAGAAAGCCCAAGATAGAGGACTTTTGGCCAGAAATATGTACAGGAGGTCAAAAGGGGACCTCTGTATAGCTGATTTATCATCAAAAGGAGTATAACTTTCTATAGTTTGAAAAAATGTTAGGACACTTTGACCACAAATAAGTTCAAAAATTCAGATATGGACATCTATATGGCTTATGAGGCATCAGAAGGAGTCTATGAGTATGTACAGAAAGCATAAGATCGAGGACTCTTTGGCCAGAAATATGTTCAGTAGGTCAAAAGGGGACCTCTGAATAGCTGATTTATCATCAGAAAGAGTCTATAACTTTATATAGTTTAAAAAATTTGATGACCAGAAATAAGTTCAAAAGGTCAGATATGGACATCTAAATGGCTTATGAACCATCAGAAGGAGTCTATTAGTATGTATAGAAAGCCCAAGATCGAGGACTCTTTGGCCAGAAACATGTTCAGGAGGTCAAAAGGGGACCTCTGTATAGCTGACTTATCATCAAAAGGAGTCTATTACCTTATATAGTTTGAATTTTTTTTAGGAAACTTTGACCACAAATAAGTTCAAAATGTCAGATATGGACATCTATATGGCTTATGAGGCATCAGAAGGAGTCTATGAGTATGTATAGAAAGCATAAGATCGAGGACTCTTTGGCCAGAAATATGTTCAGTAGTTCAAAAGGGGCCCTCTGTATAGCTGATTTATCATCAAAAGGAGTCTATAACTTTATATAGTTTGAAAAAATGTTAGGACACTTTGACCACAAATAAGTTCAAAAGGTCAGATATGGACATCTATATGGCTTATGAAGCATCAGAAGGCGTCTATGAGTATGTATAGAAAGCCCAAGATCGAGGACTCTTTAGCCAGAAACATGTTCAGGAGGTCAAAAGGGGACCTCTGTATAGCTGACTTATCATCAAAAGGAGTCTATAACTTTATATAGTTTGAATTTTTTTTAGGAAACTTTGACCACAAATAAGTTCAAAAATTCAGATATGGACATCTATATGGCTTATGAGGCATCAGAAGGAGTCTATGAGTATGTACAGAAAGCATAAGATCGAGGACTCTTTGGCCAGAAATATGTTCAGTAGGTCAAAAGGGGACCTCTGCATAGCTGATTTATCATCAAAAGAAGTCTATAACTTTATATAGTTTGAATAAATGTTAGGACACTTTGACCACAAATAAGTTCAAAAGGTCAGATATGGACATCTATATGGCTTATGAAGCATCAGAAGGAATCTATGAGTATGTATAGAAAACGCAAGATCGAGGACTCTTTGGCCAGAAATATGTTCAGGAGGTCAAAAGGGGACCTCTGTATAGCTGATTTATTATCAGAAAGAGTCTATAACTTTATATAGTTTAAAAAATTTGATGACCAGAAATAAGTTCCAAAAGGTCAGATATGGACATCTATATGGCTTATGAACCATCAGAAGGAGTCTATGAGTATGTATAGAAAGCCCAAGATTGAGGACTCTTTGGCCAGAAACATGTTCAGTAGGTCAAAAGGGGACCTCTGCATAGCTGATTTATCATCAAAAGAAGTCTATAACTTTATATAGTTTGAATTTTTTTTAGGATACTTTGACCACAAATAAGTTCAAAAGGTCAGATATGGACATCTATATGGCTTATGAAGCACCAGAAGGAGTCTATGAGTATGTATAGAAATCCCAAGATCGAGAACTCTTTGGCCAGAAACATGTTCAGGAGGTCAAAAGGGGACCTCTGTATAGCTTACTTATCATCAAAAGGAGTCTATAACTTTATATAGTTTGAATTTTTTTAGGACACTTTGACCACAAATAAGTTCAAAAGGTCAGATATGGACATCTATATGGCTTATGAGGCATCAGAAGAAGTCTATGAGTATGTACAGAAAGCATAAAATCGAGGACTCTTTGGCCAGAAACATGTTCAGGAGGTCAAAAGGGGACCTCTGTATAGCTGATTTATCATCAAAAGAAGTCTATAACTTTCTATTGTTTGAAATATTTTGAGGACACTTTGACCACAAATAAGTTCAAAAGGTCATATATGGACATCTATATGGCTTATGAAGCACCAGAAGGAGTCTATGAGTATGTATAGAAATCCCAAGATCGAGGACTCTTTGGCCAGAAACATGTTCAGGAGGTCAAAAAGACTCTGAATAGCTGATTTATCATCAGAAAGAGTCTATAACTTTATATAGTTTAAAAAATTTGATGACCAGAAATAAGTTCAAAAGGTCAGATATGGACATCTATATGGCTTATGAAGCATCAGAAGGAATCTATGAGTATGTATAGAAAGCATAAGATCGAGGACTCTTTGGCCAGAAACATGTTCAGGAGGTCAAAAGGGGACCTCTGTATAGCTGATTTATCATCAAAAGAAGTCTATAACTTTATATAGTTTGAATTTTTTTTAGGACACTTTGACCACAAATAAGTTCAAAAGGTCAGATATGGACATCTATATGGCTTATGAAGCACCAGAAGGAGTCTATGAGTATATATAGAAATCACAAGATCGAGGACTCTTTGGCCAGAAACATGTTCAGGAGGTCAAAAAGACTCTGAATAGCTGATTTATCATCAGAAAGAGTCTATAACTTTATATAGTTTAAAAAATTTGATGACCAGAAATAAGTTCAAAAGGTCAGATATGGACATCTATATGGCTTATGAAGCATCAGAAGGAGTCTATGAGTATGTATAGAAATCCCAAGATCGAGGACTCTTTGGCCAGAAACATGTTCAGGAGGTCAAAAGGGGACCTATGTATAGCTGATTTATCTTCAAAAGGTGTCTATAACTTTATATAGTTTGAATTTTTTTAGGACACTTTGACCACAAATAAGTTCAAAAGGTCAGATATGGACATCTATATGGCTTATGAAGCATCAGAAGGAGTCTATGAGTATGTATAGAAATCCCAAGATCGAGGACTATTTGGCCAGAAACATGTTCAGGAGGTCAAAAGGGGACCTCTGTATAGCTGACTTATCATCAAAAGGAGTCTATAACTTTATATAGTTTGAATTTTTTTTTGGAAACTTTGACCACAAATAAGTTCAAAAATTCAGATATGGACATCTATATGGCTTATGAAGCATCAGAAGGAGTCTATGAGTATGTATAGAAAGCCCAAGATCGAGCAGTCTTTGGCCAGAAACATGTTCTGGAGGTCAAAAGGGGACCTCTGTATAGCTGACTTATCATCAAAAGGAGTCTATAACTTTCTATAGTTTGAAAAAATGTTAGGACACTTTGACCACAAATAAGTTCAAAAATTCAGATATGGACATCTATATGGCTTATGAAGCATCAGAAGGAGTCTATGAGTATGTATAGAAAGCCCAAGATCGAGGACTCTTTGGCCAGAAACATGTTCAGGAGGTCAAAAGGGGACCTCTGTATAGCTGACCTATCATCAAAAGGAGTCTATAACCTTATATAGTTTGAATTTTTTTTAGGAAACTTTGACCACAAATAAGTTTAAAATGTCAGATATGGACATCTATATGGCTTATGAGGCATCAGAAGGAGTCTATGAGTATGTACAGAAAGCATAAGATCGAGGACTCTTTGGCCAGAAATATGTTCAGTAGGTCAAAAGGGGACCTCTGAATAGCTGATTTATCATCAGAAAGAGTCTATTACTTTATATAGTTTAAAAAATTTGATGACCAGAAATAAGTTCAAAAGGTCAGATATTGACATCTATAGGGCTTATGAAGCATCAGAAGGAGTCTATGAGTATGTATAGAAAGCCCCAAGATCAAGTACTCTTTGGCCAGAAATATGTAGAGGAGGTCAAAAGGGGACCTCTGTATAGCTGATTTATCATCAAAAGGAGTCTATAACTTTCTATTGTTTGAAATATTTTGAAGACACTTTGAGCACAAAAAAGTTCAAAAGGTCAGATATGGACATCTATATGGCTTATGAAGCACCAGAAGGAGTCTATGAGTATGTACAGAAAGCATAAGATCGAGGACTCTTTGGCAAGAAATATGTTCCTTGGGTCAAAATATGGAATTCTGTATGTCTGACGTAACATCAGAAAGAGTCAACAAGTCTGTATGGAAAGGTCAAGTTTTGAGCACTCACTCCTTGGCCAGAAAAAAATTTAGTATGTCCAATATGGACTTTTGTCAGGAAGATATAACATACGAAGATATCAATCTGAATGTGTAGTGTTAATCATTTAGGACTCTTTGGCCAGAAATATGTTCAGTAGGTCAAAAGGGGACCTCTGAATAGCTGATTTATCATCAGAAAGAGTCTATAACCTAATATAGTTTAAAAACTTTTGATGACCAGAAATAAGTTTTAAAGGTCAGATATGGATATATGGCAAGGCTATAAGCAAGGCTTATGTAACATTAGAAGGAGTCTATGAGTATGTATAGAAAGGTCAAGATCGAGAACTCTATGGCCAAAAATATATTCCTTTGGTCAAATATGGACTTCTGTATGGCTGATTTAACATCAGAAGGAGTCTATTTGTGTATATTATAAACTTATAGACTCTTTCTGATGTTAAATCAGCCATATAGAGGTGCATATTTGACCAATTGAACTTATTTCTGGTCAAAGGACTCTTTTGCAAAAAATATGTTCAATCAGTCAAATATGGACTACTGTCTGGCTTACTAAACATAGAAGACTGACTTCTTGTGATGTGATATAAGACAAGAGGGAACCTCTGTAGGCCTGATTTGACACATGACATATGTGCATTGGCATTGCACAATAACTAACTTATTCATTTATTCTTTTAAGGGAAATGATTGCATTTACCTCTTGCATTACAATGCATAGAATAAACTACTTCATACCTCATGTGCAATGAAAACATAACATGAGTGTTGCATTGCACAAACGATCTAAGAATTAGCGTTGAATAATAATGTATTATTATTATATCTAACTATATCAGTTAGATATTTTATGCAGTGGAATGTAGATAGTTGAGATAGTTATTGTATGTTTGTGATGCACTCATAGCTTTATATGTTATTCTTCAATGCACAAAGTTTGATCTTGTGTGAAATGCAATGCAATAGCACATATTGTATTTCCTCAAAGCAAAACGCAATGTAGTTTGGGAATGAGTTACTTCTGGTGTGTAATTCAATGCAAGAAGTGCATAGCCTATATGTTATTCTTCAATGCACAACGTTAGATCGTTAGCGCAATGCAATGCAACAACACACGTTATGTCTTTAATCAACATGGGAATGAGGTAGTTCTGGTGTGCAATGCAATGAAATGCAAAAAGTGCATAACTTATGTTATTCTTGAGTGCACAACCTTAGATCGTTTGTGCAATGCAATGCAACAACACACATATAATCTCTTTAATGAACATGGGAATGGTTAAGTTCTAGTGTGCAATGCAATGCAAAAAGTGTATAACCTATATGTTATTCTTCAGTGCACAACGTTAGATCGTTAGTGCAATGCAATGCAACAACATACATACCATCTCTTTAATGAACATGGGAATTGTTAAGTTCTAGTGTACAATGCAATGCAGTGCAACAACAAACATTATCTCTTTAATGAACATGGGAATGATTTAGTTCTGATGTGCAATGCAATGCAATGCAAAAAGTGCATAACCTATATGTTTTTCTTTAGTGCTCAACTTTAGATCGTTTGTGCAATAAAATGCAATGCAATGCAATTTCAACAACACACGTTATCTCTTTAATGACCATGGGAATGATTTAGTAGTCTGGTATATGCAATGCAATGCAATGCGAAAAGTGCATAACCTATATGTTATTCTTCAGTGCACAACGTTAGATCGTTAGTGCAATGCAATTCAACAACACACATACCATCTCTTTAATTAACATGGGAATGGTTAAGTTCTAGTGTGCAATGCAATGCAAAAAGTGCATAACCTATATGTTATTCTTCAGAGCACAAAGTTAGATCGTTAGTGCAATGCAATGCAATGCAATGCAATGCAGTACAAGGCATTGCAAATCAATGCAATGCAATGCAAAAACACACGTAATGTCTTTAATCAACATGGGAATGAGGTAGTTCTGGTGTGCAATGCAATGAAATGCAAAAAGTGCATAAACTATATGTTATTCTTGAGTGCACAACGTTACATCGCTAGTGCAATGCAATGCAATGCACCAACAAACGTTATCTCTTTAATAAACATGGGAATGATTTAGGTGTGGTGTGCAATGAAATGCAAAAAGTGCATAACCTATATGTTATTCTTTCGTGCACAAAGTTAGATCGTTAATGCAATGCAATGCAATGCAATGCAGTGCAAAGCATTGTAAATCAATGCAATGCAATGCAATGCAATGCAATGCAATTCAACAACACACATACCATCTCTATAATGAACTTGGGAATGATTTTGTTCTGGTGTGCAATGCAATGCGAAAAGAGCATAAACTATATGTTATTCTTCAGTGCACAACGTTAGATCGTTATGCAATGCAGTGCAATGCAATGCAATGCAATGCAATGCAATGCAAAGCAAAGCAAAGCAAAGCAAAGCAAAGCAATGCAAAGCAATGCAAAGCAATGCAAAGCAATGCAAAGCAATACAATGCAATGCAACGCAACAACACACGTTATGGCTTTAATGAACATGGGAATGATTTAGTTCTGGTGTGCAATGCAATGCAATACGTGCATAACCTATATGTTATTCTTCAGTGTACAACGTTAGATCGTTAGTGCAATGCAATGCAATACAATGCAATGCAGTGCAAAGCAATGCAAATAAATGCAATGCAATGCAATGTAACAACCCCCGTTATGTTTTTAATCAACATGCACAAAGTTAGATCGTTAGTGCAATGCAAAGCAGTGCAAAGCAATGCAAAGCAGTGCAATTCAATGTAATGCAATGCAATACATTGCATTGCAATACATAGCAATGCAATGCAACGCAATATACAATGCAATGCAGCAACACACGTTATGTCTTTAATGAACATGGGAATGATTTAGTTCTGGTGTGCAATGCAATGCAATGCGAAAAGTGCATAACCTATATGTTATTCTTCAGTGCACAACGTTAGATCGTTAGTGCAATGCAATGCAGTGAAAAGTAATGCAAAGCAATGCAAATCAATGCAATGCAATGCAATGCACCAACAAACGTTATCTCTTTAATGAACATAGGAATGATTTAGGTGTGGTGTGCAATGAAATGCAAAAAGTGCATAACCTATATGTTATTCTTCAGTGCACAACGTTAGATCGTTATGCAATGCAATGCAGTGCAAAGCAATGCAGTGCAATGCAATTCAATGCAATGCAAAGCAAAGCAAAGCAAAGCAATGCAATGCAATGCAATGCAATGCAATGCAATGCAATGCAATGCAAAGCAATGCAAAGCAATGCAAAGCAAAGCAATGCAATGCAATGCAAAGCAATGCAATGCAATGCAAAGCAATGCAATGCAAAGCAATGCAAAGCAATACAATGCAATGCAACGCAACAACACACGTTATGTCTTTAATGAACATGGGAATGATTTAGTTCTGGTGTGCAATGCAATGCAATACGTGCATAACCTATATGTTATTCTTCAGAGCACAACGTTAGATCGTTAGTGCAATGCAATGCAATGCAATGCAAAACAATGCAACGCAGTGCAAAGCAATGCAAATAAATGCAATGCAATGCAATGTAACAACCCCCGTTATGTTTTTAATCAACATGGGAATGAGGTAGTTCTAGTGTGCAATGCAATGCAAAAAGTGCATAACATATGTTATTCTTCAGTGCACAACGTTAGATCGTTAGTGCAATGCAATGGAGTGCAAAGCAAAGCAATGCAATGCAATGCAATGAGAAGCAATGCAATGCCAAGCAATGCAATGCAATGCAATGCAATGCAATGCAATGCAATGCAATGCAATGCAATGCAATGCAAAGCAATGCGAAGCAATGCAATGCAATGCAATGCAATGCAATGCAAAGCAATGCAATGCAAAGCAATGCAATGCAATGCAAAGCAATGCAAAGCAATATACAATGCAATGAAAAACACTTTTTATGTCTTTAATCAACATGGGAATGAGGTAGTTCTAGTGTGCAATGCAATGCAAAAAGTGCATAACATATGTTATTCTTCAGTGCACAACGTTAGATCGTTAGTGCAATGCAATGGAGTGCAAAGCAAAGCAATGCAATGCAATGCAATGCAAAGCAAAGCAATGCAATGCAATGAGAAGCAATGCAATGCCAAGCAATGCCAAGCAATGCAATGCAATGCAATGCAATGCAATGCAATGCAATGCAATGCAAAGCAAAGCAATGCGAAGCAATGCAATGCAATGCAAAGCAAAGCAATGCAAAGCAATGCAAAGCAATGCAAAGCAATGCAAAGCAATGCAAAGCAATGCAATGCAATGCAATGCAAAGCAATGCAAAGCAATGCAAAGCAATGCAAAGCAATGCAAAGCAATGCAAAGCAATGCAAAGCAATGCAAAGCAAAGCAATGCAATGCAATGCAATGCAAAGCAATGCAAAGCAATACAATGCCATGCAACGCAACAACACACGTTATGTCTTTAATGAACATGGGAATGATTTAGTTCTGGTGTGCAATGCAATGCAATACGTGCATAACCTATATGTTATTCTTCAGAGCACAACGTTAGATCGTTAGTGCAATGCAATGCAATGCAATACAATGCAATGCAGTGCAAAGCAATGCAAATAAATGCAATGCAATGCAATGTAACAACCCCCGTTATGTTTTTAATCAACATGGGAATGAGGTAGTTCTAGTGTGAAATGCAATGCAAAAAGTGCATAACATATGTTATTCTTCAGTGCACAACGTTAGATCGTTAGTGCAATGCAATGAAGTGCAAAGCAAAGCAATGCAATGCAATGCAATGCAAAGCAAAGCAATGCAATGCAATGAGAAGCAATGCAATGCCAAGCAATGCAATGCAATGCAATGCAATGCAAAGCAAAGCAATGCGAAGCAATGCGAAGCAATGCGAAGCAATGCGAAGCAATGCCATGCAATGCCATGCAATGCAATGCAATGCAATGCAATGCAATGCAATGCAATGCAATGCAAAGCAATGCAAAGCAATACAATGCAATGAAAAACACTTTTTATGTCTTTAATCAACATGGGAATGAGGTAGTTCTAGTGTGCAATGCAATGCAAAAAGTGCATAACATATGTTATTCTTCAGTGCACAACGTTAGATCGTTAGTGCAATGCAATGGAGTGCAAAGCAAAGCAATGCAATGCAATGCAATGCAATGCAATGCAATGCAATGCAATGCAAAGCAATGCAATGTAATGAGAAGCAATGCAATGCCAAGCAATGCCAAGCAATGCAATGCAATGCAATGCAATGCAAAGCAAAGCAATGCGAAGCAATGCAAAGCAATGCAAAGCAAAGCAATGCAAAGCAATGCAAAGCAATGCAAAGCAATGCAAAGCAATGCAAAGCAATGCAAGCAATATAGTGCAATACAGTGCAATACAATGCAATGAAAAACACTTGTTATGTCTTTAATCAACATGGGAATGAGGTAATTCTGGTGTGCAATGCGATAAGTGCATAACCTATATGTTATTCTTCAGTGCACAACGTTAGATCGTTAGTGCAATGCAATGAAGTGCAAAGCAATGCAAATCAATGCAATGCAATACAATGCAATGCAACAACACACGTTATGTCTTTAATGAACATGGGAATGATTTAGTTCTGGTTTGCAATGCAATGCAATGCGAAAAGTGCATATGTTATTCTTCAGTGCACAACGTTAGATCGTTAGTGCAATGCAATGCAGTGCAAAGTAATGCAAATCAATGCAAATCAATGCAATGCAATACAATGCAATGCAACAACACACGTTATGTCTTTAATGAACATAGGAATGATTTAGTTCTGGTGTGCAATGCAATGCAAAAAGTGCATAACCTATATGTTATTCTTCAGTGCACAACGTTAGATCGTTAGCAAAAAGTGCACCAACAAACGTTGTCTCTTTAATGAACATGGGAATGATTTAGGTCTGGTGTGTAATGCAATGAAATGCAAAAAGTGCATAACCTATATGTTATTCTTTAGTGCACAAAGTTAGATCGTTAGTGCAATGCAATGCAATGCAATGCAATGCAATGCAATGCAATGCAATTCAATGCAATGCAATGAAATGCAATGCAACAACACACGTTATGTCTTTAATGAACATGGGAATGATTGCAAAAAGTTCATAACCTATACGTTATTGTTCAGTGCACAACGTTAGACCGTTAGTGTAATGCAATGCAATGCAACAACACACATATCATCTCTATAATGAACTTGGGAATGATTTTGTTCTGGTGTGCAATGCAATGCGAAAAGAGCATAACCTATATGTTATTCTTCAGTGCACAACGTTAGATCTTTAGTGCAATGCAATGCAGTGCAAAGCAATGCAAATGAAAGTAATGCAACGCAAAACATTGCATTGCAATACATTGCAATGCAATGCAATGCAATGCAATGTAATGCAACAACAAACGTTATGTCTTTAATCAACATAGGAATGAGGTAGTTCAGTTGTACAATGCAATGCAAAAAGTGCATAACCTATATGTTATTCTTCAGTGCACAACGTTATTTATCGTTAATGCAATGCAATGCAATGCATCAACACACATATGTTATCTCTTTAATGAACATGGGAATGATTTAGTTCTGGTGTGCAATGCAATGCAATGCAAGAAGTGCATAGCCTATGTTATTCTTTAATGCACAACGTTAGATCGTGTGTGCAATGCAATGCAATGCAACAACACACGTTATCTTTGTAATGAACATGGCATTGAGTTAGTTCTGTTGTGCAATGCAATGCAAGTAGTGCACAGACTATATGTTATTCTTCAATGCACAACGTTAGACAGTTTGTGCAAAGCAACAACACATATGTTATCTCTCTAATGAACATGGCATTGAGTTAGTTTTGGTGTGCAATGCAATGCACGGTGCATAACCTGTTTCTTAAATGATGCTCAACGTTAGATCGTTTGTGCAAAGCACATACTGTTATATGAATGAGCTAAACATAGGTACGCTTTTGACCTGCTGAACATATTTCTGGCCATAAAGACCTTAAACATGTTATATCATCCTAAAAAGGTCCAAATTTGACACTGATTTTTTTTCAATCCAAGGAGTACTCGAAACTTGACCTTACCATTTATACTCGTTGACTTTTTCTGATGTTACGTCAGCCATAAAGAAGTCCATAATTGACCCAAGGAACATATTTTTGGCCAAAGAGTCCTCGATCTTGGGCTTTAATCCAACTATAGTCCAACTCCTTCTGATGCTTCATAAGCCATATATATGTCCATATCTGACCTTTTGAACTTATTTCTGGTCAAAGTGTCCTCAAAAGTTTTCAAACTATAGAAAGTTAAAGTCTCCTATTGATGATAAATCAGCTATACAGAGGGCCCCATTTGACCTCCAGAACATATTTCTGGCCAAAGAGTCCTTGATCTTGGGCTTTCTATACATACTAATAGACTCCTTCTGATGCTTCATACCATATAGTTTTCCATATCTGACCTTTTAAACTTATTTGTGGTCAAAGTGTTCTAAAAAAAATCCAACTATGTAAGTTATAGAATCCTTTTGATGATAAATCAGCTATACAGAGGTCCCATTTTGACCTCCTGAACATATTTCTGGCCAAAGAGTCCTTGATCTTGGGCTTTCTATACATACTCATAGATGCCTTCTGATGCGTCATAAGCCATATAGATGTCCATATCTGACCTTTTGAACTTATTTATGGTCAAAGTGTCCTCAAAATATTTCAAACTATAGAAAGTTATAGAATCCTTTTGATGATAAATCAGCTATACACAGGTCCCCTTTTGACCTCCTGAGCATATTTCTGGCCAAAGAGTCCTTGATCTTGGGCTTTCTATACATGCTCATAGACTCCTTCTGATGATTCATAAGCCATATAGATGTCCATATCTGACCTTTTGAACTTATTTGTGGTCAAAGTGTCCTAACATTTTTTCAAACTATAGAAAGTTATAGACTACTTTTGATGATAAATAAGCTATACAGAGGTCCCCTTTTGACCTCCTGAACATATTTCTGGCCAAATAGTCCTCGATCTTGGGCTTTCTATACATACTCATAGACTCCTTCAGATGCTTCATAAGCCATATAGATTTCCATATCTGACATTTTGAACTTATTTGTGGTCAAAGTGTCCTAAAAAAAATTCTAACTATATAAAGTTATAGACTCCTTTTGATGATAAATCAGCTATACAGAGGTCCCCTTTTGACATCCTAAACATATTTCTGGCCAAACAGTCCTTGATCTTGGGCTTTCTATACATACTCATAGACTCCTTCTGATGCCTCATAAGCCATGTAGATGTCCATATCTGACCTTTTAAACTTATTTGTGGTCAAAGTGTCCTAAAAAAAATTCAAACTATACAAAGTTATAGACTCCTTTTGATGATAAATCAGCTATACAGAGGTCCCCTTTTGACCTCCAGAACATATTTCTGGTCAAAGAGTCCTTGATCTTGGGCTTTCTATACATACTCATAGACTCCTTTTGATGATAAATCAGCTATACAGAGGTCCCCTTTTGACCTCCAGAACATATTTCTGGCCAAAGAGTCCTCGATCCTGGGCTTTCTATACATACTCATAGACTCCTTCTGATGCTTCATAAGCCATATAGATGTCCATATCTGACCTTTTGAACTTATTTGTGGTCAAAGTGTCCTCAAAATTTTTCAAACTATATAAAGTTATAGACTCCTTTTGATGATAAATCAGCTATACAGAGGTCCCCTTTTGACCTCCAGAACATATTTCTGGTCAAAGAGTCCTTGATCTTAGGCTTTCTATACATACTCATAGACTCCTTCTGATGCTTCATAAGCCATATAGATGTCCATATCTGACATTTTGAACTTATTTGTGGTCAAAGTGTCCTAAAAAAAATTAAACTATATGAAGTTATAGACTCCTTTTGATGATAAATCAGCTATACAGAGGTCCCCTTTTGACCTCCTGAACATATTTCTGGCCAAAGAGTCCTCGATCTTGGGCTTTCTATACATACTCATAGACTCCTTCTGATGCTTCATTAGCCATATAGATGTCCATATCTGACTTTTTGAACTTATTTGTGGTCAAAGTGTCCTCAAAATTTTTCAAACTGTAGGAAGTTATAGACTCATTTTGATGATAAATCAGCTATACAGAGGTCCCCTTTTGACCTCCTGAGCATATTTCTGGCCAAAGAGTCCTTGATCTTGGGCTTTCTATACATACTCATAGAATCCTTATGATGATTCATAAGCCATATAGATGTCCATATCTGACATTTTGAACTTATTTGTGGTCAAAGTGTCCTAAAAAAAATTAAACTATATGAAGTTATAGACTCCTTTTGATGATAAATCAGCTATCCAGAGGTCCCCTTTTGACCTCCTGAACATATTTCTGGCCAAAGAGTCCTCGATCTTGGGCTTTCTATACATACTCATAGACTCCTTCTGATGCTTCATAAGCCATATAGATGTCCATATCTGACTTTTTGAACTTATTTGTGGTCAAAGTGTCCTCAAAATTTTTCAAACTGTAGGAAGTTATAGACTCATTTTGATGATAAATCAGCTATACAGAGGTCCCCTTTTGACCTCCTGAGCATATTTCTGGCCAAAGAGTCCTTGATCTTGGGCTTTCTATACATGCTCATAGACTCCTTCTGATGCTTCATAAGCCATATAGATGTCCATATCTGACCTTTTGAACTTATTTGTGGTCAAAGTGTCCTCAAAATTTTTCAAACTATAGAAAGTTATAGACTCCTTTCGATGATAAATCAGCTATACAGAGGTCCCCTTTTTGACCTCCTGAACATGTTTCTGGCCAAAGAGTCCTCGATCTTGAGCTTCCTATACATGCTCATAGACTCCTTCTGATGCTTCATAAGCCATATAGATGTCAATATCTGACCTTTTGAACTTATTTGTGGTCAAAGTATCCTAACATTTTTTCAAACTATATAAAGTTATAGACTCCTTTTGATGATAAATCAGCTATACAGAGGTCCCATTTTGATCTCCAGAAAGTATTTCTAGCCAAAGAGTCCTCGATCATGGACTTTCTATGCATACTCATAGACTCCTTCTGATGCTTCATAAGCCATATAGATGTCCATATCTGACCTTTTGAACTTATTTGTGGTCAAAGTGTCCTAACATTTCTTCAAACTATATAAAGTTATAGACTCCTTTTGATGATAAATCAGCTATACAGAGGTCCCCTTTTGACCTCCAGAACATATTTCTGGTCAAAGAGTCCTTGATCTTGGGCTTTCTATACATACTCATAGACTCCTTCTGATGCTTCATAAGCCATATAGATGTCCATATCTGACCTTTTGAACTTATTTGTGGTCAAAGTGTCCTCAAAATTTTTCAAACTATAGAAAGTTATAGACTCCTTTCGATGATAAATCAGCTATACAGAGGTCCCCTTTTGACCTCTTGAACATATTTCTGGCCAAAGTCCTTGATCTTGGGCTTTCTATACATACTCATAGACTCCTTCTGATGCCTCATAAGCCATGTAGATGTCCATATCTGACCTTTTAAACTTATTTGTGGTCAAAGTGTCCTAACATTTCTTCAAACTATATAAAGTTATAGACTCCTTTTGATGATAAATCAGCTATACAGAGGTCCCCTTTTGACCTCCAGAAAGTTTTTCTAGCCAAAGAGTCCTCGATCATGGACTTTCTATGCATACTCATAGACTCCTTCTGATGCTTCATAAGCCATATAGATGTCCATATCTGACCTTTTGAACTTATTTGTGGTCAAAGTGTCCTAATATTTTTTTCAAACTATATAAAGTTATAGACTCCTTTCCATGATAAATCAGCTATACAGAGGTCCCCTTTTGACCTCCAGAAAGTTTTTCTAGCCAAAGAGTCCTCGATCATGGACTTTCTATGCATACTCATAGACTCCTTCTGATGCTTCATAAGCCATATAGATGTCCATATCTGACCTTTTGAACTTATTTGTGGTCAAAGTGTCCTAACATTTTTTCAAACTATATAAAGTTATAGACTCCTTTTGATGATAAATCAGCTATACAGAGGTCCCCTTTTGACCTCCAGAAAGTTTTTCTAGCCAAAGAGTCCTCGATCATGGACTTTCTATGCATACTCATAGACTCCTTCTGATGCTTCATAAGCCATATAGATGTCCATATCTGACCTTTTGAACTTATTTGTGGTCAAAGTGTCCTAACATTTCTTCAAACTATATAAAGTTATAGACTCCTTTTGATGATAAATCAGCTATACAGAGGTCCCCTTTTGACCTCCAGAACATATTTCTGGTCAAAGAGTCCTTGATCTTGGGCTTTCTATACATACTCATAGACTCCTTCTGATGCTTCATAAGCCATATAGATGTCCATATCTGACCTTTTGAACTTATTTGTGGTCAAAGTGTCCTCAAAATTTTTCAAACTATAGAAAGTTATAGACTCCTTTCGATGATAAATCAGCTATACAGAGGTCCCCTTTTGACCTCTTGAACATATTTCTGGCCAAAGTCCTTGATCTTGGGCTTTCTATACATACTCATAGACTCCTTCTGATGCCTCATAAGCCATGTAGATGTCCATATCTGACCTTTTAAACTTATTTGTGGTCAAAGTGTCCTAAAAAAAATTCAAACTATATAAAGTTATAGACTCCTTTTGATGATAAATCAGCTATACAGAGGTCCCCTTTTGACCTCCAGAAAGTTTTTCTAGCCAAAGAGTCCTCGATCATGGACTTTCTATGCATACTCATAGACTCCTTCTGATGCTTCATAAGCCATATAGATGTCCATATCTGACCTTTTGAACTTATTTGTGGTCAAAGTGTCCTAATATTTTTTTCAAACTATATAAAGTTATAGACTCCTTTCCATGATAAATCAGCTATACAGAGGTCCCCTTTTGACCTCCAGAAAGTTTTTCTAGCCAAAGAGTCCTCGATCATGGACTTTCTATGCATACTCATAGACTCCTTCTGATGCTTCATAAGCCATATAGATGTCCATATCTGACCTTTTGAACTTATTTGTGGTCAAAGTGTCCTAACATTTTTTCAAACTATATAAAGTTATAGACTCCTTTTGATGATAAATCAGCTATACAGAGGTCCCCTTTTGACCTCCAGAAAGTTTTTCTAGCCAAAGAGTCCTCGATCATGGACTTTCTATGCATACTCATAGACTCCTTCTGATGCTTCATAAGCCATATAGATGTCCATATCTGACCTTTTGAACTTATTTGTGGTCAAAGTGTCCTAACATTTTTTCAAACTATATAAAGTTATAGACTCCTTTTGATGATAAATCAGCTATACAGAGGTCCCCTTTTGACCTCCAGAAAGTATTTCTAGCCAAAGAGTCCTCGATCATGGACTTTCTATGCATACTCATAGACTCCTTCTGATGCTTCATAAGCCATATAGATGTCCATATCTGACCTTTTGAACTTATTTGTGGTCAAAGTGTCCTCAAAATTTTTCAAACTATAGAAAGTTATAGACTCCTTTCGATGATAAATCAGCTATACAGAGGTCCCCTTTTGACCTCTTGAACATATTTCTGGCCAAAGTCCTTGATCTTGGGCTTTCTATACATACTCATAGACTCCTTCTGATGCTTCATAAGCCATATAGATGTCCATATCTGACCTTTTGAACTTATTTGTGATCAAAGATGTCCTGAAAATGTTTCAAACTATATAAAGTTTTAGACTCCTTTTGATGGTAAATCAGCTATACAGAGGGCCCCTTTTGACCTCCTGAACATATTTCTGGCCAAAGAGTCCTCGACCTTGGGCTTTCTATACATACTCATAGACTCCTTCTGATGATTCATAAGCCATATAGATGTCCATATCTGACCTTTTGAACTTATTTGTGGTCAAAGTGTCCTAACATTTTTTCAAACTATAGAAAGTTATAGACTCCTTTTGATGATAAATAAGCTATACAGAGGTCCCCTTTTGACCTACTGAACATATTTCTGGCCAAATAGTCCTCGATCTTGGCCTTTCTATACATACTCATAGACTCCTTCAGATGCTTCATAAGCCATATAGATTTCCATATCTGACATTTTGAACTTATTTGTGGTCAAAGTGTCCTAAAAAAAAATTCTAACTATATAAAGTTATAGACTCCTTTTGATGATAAATCAGCTATACAGAGGTCTTCTTTTGACCTCCTGAACATATTTCTGGCCAAAGAGTCCTCGATCTTGGGCTTTCTATACATATTCATAGACTCCTTCTGATGATTCATAAGCCATATAGATGTCCACATCTGACCTTTTGAACTTATTTGTGGTCAAAGTGTCCTCAAAATTTTCCAAACTATATGAAGTTATAGACTCCTTTTGATGATAAATCAGCTATACAGAGGTCCCCTTTTGACCTCCTGAGCATATTTCTGGCCAAAGAGTCCTTGATCTTGAGCTTTCTATACATGCTCATAGACTCCTTCTGATGCTTCATAAGCCATATAGATGTCCATATCTGACCTTTTGAACTTATTTGTGGTCAAAGTGTCCTCAAAATTTTTCAAACTATAGAAAGTTATAGACTCCTTTCGATGATAAATCAGCTATACAGAGGTCCCTTTTTGACCTCCTGAACATGTTTCTGGCCAAAGAGTCCTCTATCTTGAGCTTCCTATACATACTCATAGACTCCTTCTGATGCTTCATAAGCCATATAGATGTCAATATCTGACCTTTTGAACTTATTTGTGGTCAAAGTGTCCTCAAAATTTTTCAAACTATAGAAAGTTAAAGACTCCTTTTGATGATAAATCAGCTATACAGAGGTCCCCTTTTGACCTCCAGAAAGTATTTCTGGCCAAAGAGTCCTCGATCTTGGGCTTTCTATACATACTCATAGACTCCTTCTGATGATTCATAAGCCATATAGATGTCCATATCTGACCTTTTGAACTTATTTGTGGTCAAAGTGTCCTAACATTTTTTCAAACTATAGAAAGTTATAGACTCCTTTTGATGATAAATAAGCTATACAGAGGTCCCCTTTTGACCTCCAGAACATATTTCTGGCCAAATAGTCCTCGATCTTGGGCTTTCTATACATACTCATAGACTCCTTCAGATGCTTCATAAGCCATATAGATTTCCATATCTGACATTTTGAACTTATTTGTGGTCAAAGTGTCCTAAAAAAAAATTCTAACTATATAAAGTTATAGACTCCTTTTGATGATAAATCAGCTATACAGAGGTCTTCTTTTGACCTCCTGAACATATTTCTGGCCAAAGAGTCCTCGATCTTGGGCTTTCTATACATATTCATAGACTCCTTCTGATGATTCATAAGTCATATAGATGTCCATATCTGACCTTTTGAACTTATTTGTGGTCAAAGTGTCCTCAAAATTTTTCAAACTATATAAAGTTATAGACTCCTTTTGATGATAAATCAGCTATACAGAGGTCCCCTTTTGACCTCCAGAACATATTTCTGGCCAAAGAGTCCTCGATCTTGGGCTTTCTATACATACTCATAGACTCCTTCTGATGCTTCATAAGCCATATAGATGTCCATATCTGACCTTTTGAACTTATTTGTGGTCAAAGTGTCCTCAAAATTTTTTCAAACTATATAAAGTTATAGTCTCCTTCTAATGATAAATCAGCTATACAGAGGGCCCCTTTTGACCTATACTGAACATATTTCTGGCCAAAGAGTCCTAAAAGATTAACACTATACATTCAGACTGATATCTTCAGATGTTATATCATCCTGACAAAAGTCCATATTTGACCTACCGAATTTTTTTCTGACCAAGGAGTGAGTACTCGAAACTTGACCTTTTCATATATACTTGTTGACTCTTTCTGATGTTACGTCAGACATACAGAATTCCATATTTGACCCAAGGAACATATTTCTTGCCAAAGAGTCCTCGATCTTGGGCTTTCTATACATACTCATAGACTCCTTCTGATGCTTCATAAGCCATAGATGTCCATATCTATCCTTTTGAACTTATTTCTGGTCAAAGTGTCCTCAAAATTTTTTAAACTATAATAAGTTATAGACTCATTCTGATAAAAAAAGAGTCCTCAATCTTGAACTTTGCATTCTCACTCCTAGACTCCTTCTGATGGTTCATAAGCCACATATAGAATTCCATATTTGACCTACTGAACTTATTTCTGGTCAAATGGTCCTCAAAGGGTTTCTTATTATGTTAATTCAGCCATACAGAGGTTCCTATTTGAACTACTGAACACATTTTTGGCCAAAGAGTCTTTGAACATTAACTTTCTCTGCTTATTGACTTCTCTTAATAATACATTAGCCATACAAAAGTCCATATTTGACCTACTAATATATTTCTGGTCAAAGAGTCCCTGATCTTGACCTTTCTGTACATGCTCATTGAAAGCTTCTGATGTTTCATCAGCCTGAAAGATGTCCATACTTGACCCATTGAATATATTTCTGACCATAGAGTCCTCGATCTTGAACTTTCTAAACATACTTGTAGACTTGTTAATTAATTATCTGCTATCCAATGTATTTGAACAGTAGTTCAAATTTTATATTTTGAACATATTTCTAGACATGAGACATGAGACTAATTGCTTTTAAAATCCTTCTGATGTTTCCTCAGCCATACAGTATAGTTCAAATTTGATCTATTGAACATTTCTATAACCAAAGTGTCCTCGATCTTGATCGTTCTATACATAATCATAGGCTTGTTCTGATGTTTCATCATTGAGACAGAAGTCAGTTATTGACCTACTGAACATATTTCTGGCAAAAGAATCATCAAAGTTTAACTTACTGTTCCTTCTCCTAGACTATTTTTGATTTTACATCCACCATACAGTATTCCATATTTGACCAAGAGAACATATTTCTGGCCAAAAGAGTCGTCAAAAGGTATGTTTATATGCATTCTCATCGAATTCTTTTGATGTTAAATTAACCATATTGTTAGTCCAAATTTGACCCATTTAACATATATCTGGCCAAAGAGACCTAGAACTTTAATTATCTATACATAATTACTATCTCCTTCTGATTTTTCATCACCCAGGCTATTATCCATATTTGACAATTGAACATATTTCTGGCTGGAAGAGTCCTTGGAAGAGAACTTGAACTTTCTATATAGGCTCATTGACTCGTTCTGATGGTTCACAAGCAGACAATAGTCCATAATTGACCCTCTGAACATATTTATAGTAAAAGAGTCCTCTGTATTGAACTTTCTATAGATTCTCAGTGACTCCATATAGATAATTGACCCACTGAACATATTTCTACCTGAAGAGTCTTTGAACTTGAACTTTCTATTCATAATCTTCTTCCTCAATCTTCATTGACTTCTGATTCATCAGCCAGACAGCAGTCCATATTTGACCCACTAAACATATTTCTGGCAAAAGAGTCCTCGATCTTGAACCTTTTAAACATACTCATAGACTCTTTCTGGTGTTTCATCAGCCATGCAGTAGTTCTGATTTGACATAATGAACATATTTCTGACCGAAGAGTCCTCGATCTTGAACTTTCTATTCAGACTCTTTCAGATAGTACATCGGCCAGACAATTGTAGATATTGACTATTGAAGTAAAAGAGTTCTCGATCTTGAACTTTCTATACATTCTCAGTGATGCCTTATTTTGTTTCTTTAGCCATACAGAAGTCCAGATTTGACATGTTGAATATATTTCTGACTTGAAAATTTTGTACATGCTAATTGACTCCTTTTAGTGTTTCATCAGCCAGACAGTAGTCAATAATGGACCTACTGAAAATATTTCTGGTAAAAGAGTCCTCGATTTTGTACTTTCTATACATTCTCAGTGACGCCTTATTTTGTTTCTTTAGCCATAAAGTAGTTCAGATTTAACATGTTGAACATATTTCTGACTGAAGAGTCCTTGATCTTGAACTTTCTATTCACACTTTATAGACTCCTTCAGATAGTACATCGGCCAGACAACTGTCCATAATGATTTTTTTTTTCTTTTTTTTTTCTGGCCAACGAGTCTATATACTTGAACTTTCTATACATGCTCATTGACTCCTTTTAGTGCTTCATCAGCCAGAGAGTACTCCATAATTTACCTACTGAACATATTTCTAGTAAAAGAGTCCTCGATCTTGAACATTCTATACATGCTCATTGACTCCTTATGCTGTTTCTTTCTACACATAGTCGTTTACTCCATCTGATGTTACATC
This sequence comes from Vimba vimba, assembly GCA_022828995.1. Lineage (NCBI taxonomy): Eukaryota > Metazoa > Chordata > Actinopteri > Cypriniformes > Leuciscidae > Vimba > Vimba vimba. Next base: position 6,898,230 of record CM040825.1, on the reverse strand, counting down.
AGCCATAGAAGTCCATAATTGACCCAAGGGACATATTTGTGGCCAATCTTGAACTTTCTATACATACTCATAGTCTCCTTCTGATTCTTCATAAGCCATATTTATGTCCATATATATGACTTATTATTATTTCTGGTCAAAGGTTCCTCAAAAGTTTTTAAACTGTGTAAAATTATAGACTCCATCTGATGATAAATCAGACCAAAAGAGGCCACATATATAGAGAGTTAATGTTCAATGATTCTTTGGCCAAAAATATATTCAGAGGGTCACATACCTGTTAAAGTGATGTATCATCAGAAGAAGTCTATGAGTATTTAGTAAGTTAACTTGTGAGGACCTTTTTGCCAAAAATATTTTCAATTCGCCAGATATGGACATCTATATAGCTAATGAAGAATCAAAAAGAGTCAATGAGTATATATAGAATGGTCAAGTTGAGACTCTTTGACCAGAAAAAAATTCACTATGTCAAATATGGACTTTTGTCAGGATGATATAACATCCGAAGATATCAGTCTGAATGTATAGTGTTAATCATTTAGGACTCTTTGGCCAGAAATATGTTCAGTAGGTCAAAAGGGGACCTCTGAATAGCTGATTTATCATCAGAAAGAGTCTATAACTTTATAAAGTTTAAAAAATTTGATGACCAGAAATAAGTTCAAAAGGTCAGATATGGACATCTATATGGCTTATGAAGCATCAGAAGGAGTCTATGAGTATGTATAGAAAGCCCAAGATAGAGGACTTTTGGCCAGAAATATGTACAGGAGGTCAAAAGGGGACCTCTGTATAGCTGATTTATCATCAAAAGGAGTATAACTTTCTATTGTTTGAAATATTTTGAGGACACTTTGACCACAAATAAGTTCAAAAGGTCAGATATGGACATCTATATGGCTTATGAAGCACCAGAAGGAGTCTATGAGTATGTATAGAAATCCCAAGATCGAGGACTCTTTGGCCAGAAACATGTTCAGGAGGTCAAAAGGGGACCTCTGTATAGCTGATTTATCATCAAAAGGAGTCTATAACTTTCTATAGTTTGAAAAAATGTTAGGACACTTTGACCACAAATAAGTTCAAAAATTCAGATATGGACATCTATATGGCTTATGAAGCATCAGAAGGAGTCTATGAGTATGTATAGAAAGCCCAAGATCGAGCACTCTTTGGCCAGAAACATGTTCTGGAGGTCAAAAGGGGACCTCTGTATAGCTGACTTATCATCAAAAGGAGTCTATAACCTTATATAGTTTGAATTTTTTTTAGGAAACTGACCACAAATAAGTTCAAAAATTCAGATATGGACATCTATATGGCTTATGAGGCATCAGAAGGAGTCTATGAGTATGTACAGAAAGCATAAGATCGAGGACTCTTTGGCCAGAAATATGTTCAGTAGGTCAAAAGGGGACCTCTGAATAGCTGATTTATCATCAGAAAGAGTCTATAACTTTATATAGTTTAAAAAATTTGATGACCAGAAATAAGTTCAAAAGGTCAGATATGGACATCTATATGGCTTATGAACCATCAGAAGGAGTCTATTAGTATGTATAGAAAGCCCAAGATCGAGGACTCTTTGGCCAGAAACATGTTCAGGAGGTCAAAAGGGGACCTCTGTATAGCTGACTTATCATCAAAAGGAGTCTATTACCTTATATAGTTTGAATTTTTTTTAGGAAACTTTGACCACAAATAAGTTCAAAATGTCAGATATGGACATCTATATGGCTTATGAGGCATCAGAAGGAGTCTATGAGTATGTATAGAAAGCATAAGATCGAGGACTCTTTGGCCAGAAATATGTTCAGTAGTTCAAAAGGGGCCCTCTGTATAGCTGATTTATCATCAAAAGGAGTCTATAACTTTATATAGTTTGAAAAAATGTTAGGACACTTTGACCACAAATAAGTTCAAAAGGTCAGATATGGACATCTATATGGCTTATGAAGCATCAGAAGGCGTCTATGAGTATGTATAGAAAGCCCAAGATCGAGGACTCTTTAGCCAGAAACATGTTCAGGAGGTCAAAAGGGGACCTCTGTATAGCTGACTTATCATCAAAAGGAGTCTTTAACTTTCTATAGTTTGAAAAATTTTGAGGACACTTTGACCACAAATAAGTTCCAAAAGGTCAGATATGGACATCTATATGGCTTATGAGGCATCAGAAGGAGTCTATGAGTATGTACAGAAAGCATAAGATCGAGGACTCTTTGGCCAGAAATATGTTCAGTAGGTCAAAAGGGGACCTCTGAATAGCTGATTTATCATCAGAAAGAGTCTATAACTTTATATAGTTTAAAAAATTTGATGACCAGAAATAAGTTCCAAAAGGTCAGATATGGACATCTATATGGCTTATGAACCATCAGAAGGAGTCTATGAGTATGTATAGAAAGCCCAAGATTGAGGACTCTTTGGCCAGAAACATGTTCAGTAGGTCAAAAGGGGACCTCTGCATAGCTGATTTATCATCAAAAGAAGTCTATAACTTTATATAGTTTGAATTTTTTTTAGGATACTTTGACCACAAATAAGTTCAAAAGGTCAGATATGGACATCTATATGGCTTATGAAGCATCAGAAGGCGTCTATGAGTATGTATAGAAAGCCCAAGATCGAGGACTCTTTAGCCAGAAACATGTTCAGGAGGTCAAAAGGGGACCTCTGTATAGCTGACTTATCATCAAAAGGAGTCTATAACTTTATATAGTTTGAATTTTTTTTAGGAAACTTTGACCACAAATAAGTTCAAAAATTCAGATATGGACATCTATATGGCTTATGAGGCATCAGAAGGAGTCTATGAGTATGTACAGAAAGCATAAGATCGAGGACTCTTTGGCCAGAAATATGTTCAGTAGGTCAAAAGGGGACCTCTGCATAGCTGATTTATCATCAAAAGAAGTCTATAACTTTATATAGTTTGAATAAATGTTAGGACACTTTGACCACAAATAAGTTCAAAAGGTCAGATATGGACATCTATATGGCTTATGAAGCATCAGAAGGAATCTATGAGTATGTATAGAAAACGCAAGATCGAGGACTCTTTGGCCAGAAACATGTTCAGGAGGTCAAAAGGGGACCTCTGTATAGCTTACTTATCATCAAAAGGAGTCTATAACTTTATATAGTTTGAATTTTTTTAGGACACTTTGACCACAAATAAGTTCAAAAGGTCAGATATGGACATCTATATGGCTTATGAGGCATCAGAAGAAGTCTATGAGTATGTACAGAAAGCATAAGATCGAGGACTCTTTGGCCAGAAATATGTAGAGGAGGTCAAAAGGGGACCTCTGTATAGCTGATTTATCATCAAAAGGAGTCTATAACTTTCTATTGTTTGAAATATTTTGAGGACACTTTGACCACAAATAAGTTCAAAAGGTCAGATATGGACATCTTATAGGCTTATGAGGCATCAGAAGGAGTCTATGAGTATGTATAGAAAGCATAAAATCGAGGACTCTTTGGCCAGAAACATGTTCAGGAGGTCAAAAGGGGACCTCTGTATAGCTGATTTATCATCAAAAGAAGTCTATAACTTTATATAGTTTGAATTTTTTTTAGGACACTTTGACCACAAATAAGTTCAAAAGGTCAGATATGGACATCTATATGGCTTATGAAGCACCAGAAGGAGTCTATGAGTATGTATAGAAATCACAAGATCGAGGACTCTTTGGCCAGAAACATGTTCAGGAGGTCAAAAGGGGACCTCTGTATAGCTGATTTATCATCAAAAGGAGTCTATAACTTTATATAGTTTGAAAAAACTGTTAGGACACTTTTACCACAAATAAGTTCAAAAGGTCAGATATTGACATCTATATGGCTTATGAAGCATCAGAAGGAGTCTATAAGTATGTATAGAAAGCCCCAAGATCAAGTACTCTTTGTTAAGAAATATGTTGAGTAGGTCAAAAGGGGACCTATGTATAGCTGATTTATCTTCAAAAGGTGTCTATAACTTTATATAGTTTGAATTTTTTTAGGACACTTTGACCACAAATAAGTTCAAAAGGTCAGATATGGACATCTATATGGCTTATGAAGCATCAGAAGTAGTCTATGAGTATGTATAGAAATCCCAAGATCGAGGACTATTTGGCCAGAAACATGTTCAGGAGGTCAAAAGGGGACCTCTGTATAGCTGACTTATCATCAAAAGGAGTCTATAACTTTATATAGTTTGAATTTTTTTTTGGAAACTTTGACCACAAATAAGTTCAAAAATTCAGATATGGACATCTATATGGCTTATGAAGCATCAGAAGGAGTCTATGAGTATGTATAGAAAGCCCAAGATCGAGCAGTCTTTGGCCAGAAACATGTTCTGGAGGTCAAAAGGGGACCTCTGTATAGCTGACTTATCATCAAAAGGAGTCTATAACTTTCTATAGTTTGAAAAAATGTTAGGACACTTTGACCACAAATAAGTTCAAAAATTCAGATATGGACATCTATATGGCTTATGAAGCATCAGAAGGAGTCTATGAGTATGTATAGAAAGCCCAAGATCGAGGACTCTTTGGCCAGAAACATGTTCAGGAGGTCAAAAGGGGACCTCTGTATAGCTGACCTATCATCAAAAGGAGTCTATAACCTTATATAGTTTGAATTTTTTTTAGGAAACTTTGACCACAAATAAGTTTAAAATGTCAGATATGGACATCTATATGGCTTATGAGGCATCAGAAGGAGTCTATGAGTATGTACAGAAAGCATAAGATCGAGGACTCTTTGGCCAGAAATATGTTCAGTAGGTCAAAAGGGGACCTCTGAATAGCTGATTTATCATCAGAAAGAGTCTATAACTTTATATAGTTTAAAAAATTTGATGACCAGAAATAAGTTCAAAAGGTCAGATATGGACATCTATATGGCTTATGAACCATCAGAAGGAGTCTATGAGTATGTATAGAAAGCCCAAGATCGAGGACTCTTTGGCCAGAAACATGTTCAGGAGGTCAAAAGGGGACCTCTGTATAGCTGACCTATCATCAAAAGGAGTCTATAACCTTATATAGTTTGAATTTTTTTTAGGAAACTTTGACCACAAATAAGTTTAAAATGTCAGATATGGACATCTATATGGCTTATGAGGCATCAGAAGGAGTCTATGAGTATGTATAGAAAGCATAAGATCGAGGACTCTTTGGCCAGAAATATGTTCAGTAGTAAAAAAGGGGCCCTCTATATAGCTGATTTATCATCAAAAGGAGTCTATAACTTTATATAGTTTGAAAAAATGTTAGGACACTTTTACCACAAATAAGTTCAAAAGGTCAGATATTGACATCTATAGGGCTTATGAAGCATCAGAAGGAGTGTATGAGTATGTATAGAAAGCCCCAAGATCAAGTACTCTTTGGCCAGAAATATGTAGAGGAGGTCAAAAGGGGACCTCTGTATAGCTGATTTATCATCAAAAGGAGTCTATAACTTTCTATTGTTTGAAATATTTTGAAGACACTTTGAGCACAAAAAAGTTCAAAAGGTCAGATATGGACATCTATATGGCTTATGAAGCACCAGAAGGAGTCTATGAGTATGTACAGAAAGCATAAGATCGAGGACTCTTTGGCAAGAAATATGTTCCTTGGGTCAAAATATGGAATTCTGTATGTCTGACGTAACATCAGAAAGAGTCAACAAGTCTGTATGGAAAGGTCAAGTTTTGAGTACTCACTCCTTGGCCAGAAAAAAATTTAGTATGTCCAATATGGACTTTTGTCAGGAAGATATAACATACGAAGATATCAATCTGAATGTGTAGTGTTAATCATTTAGGACTCTTTGGCCAGAAATATGTTCAGTAGGTCAAAAGGGGACCTCTGAATAGCTGATTTATCATCAGAAAGAGTCTATAACCTAATATAGTTTAAAAACTTTTGATGACCAGAAATAAGTTTTAAAGGTCAGATATGGATATATGGCAAGGCTATAAGCAAGGCTTATGTAACATTAGAAGGAGTCTATGAGTATGTATAGAAAGGTCAAGATCGAGAACTCTATGGCCAAAAATATATTCCTTTGGTCAAATATGGACTTCTGTATGGCTGATTTAACATCAGAAGGAGTCTATTTGTGTATATTATAAACTTATAGACTCTTTCTGATGTTAAATCAGCCATATAGAGGTGCATATTTGACCAATTGAACTTATTTCTGGTCAAAGGACTCTTTTGCAAAAAATATGTTCAATCAGTCAAATATGGACTACTGTCTGGCTTACTAAACATAGAAGACTGACTTCTTGTGATGTGATATAAGACAAGAGGGAACCTCTGTAGGCCTGATTTGACACATGACATATGTGCATTGGCATTGCACAATAACTAACTTATTCATTTATTCTTTTAAGGGAAATGATTGCATTTACCTCTTGCATTACAATGCATAGAATAAACTACTTCATACCTCATGTGCAATGAAAACATAACATGAGTGTTGCATTGCACAAACGATCTAAGAATTAGCGTTGAATAATAATGTATTATTATTATATCTAACTATATCAGTTAGATATTTTATGCAGTGGAATGTAGATAGTTGAGATAGTTATTGTATGTTTGTGATGCACTCATAGCTTTATATGTTATTCTTCAATGCACAAAGTTTGATCTTGTGTGAAATGCAATGCAATAGCACATATTGTATTTCCTCAAAGCAAAACGCAATGTAGTTTGGGAATGAGTTACTTCTGGTGTGTAATTCAATGCAAGAAGTGCATAGCCTATATGTTATTCTTCAATGCACAACGTTAGATCGTTAGCGCAATGCAATGCAACAACACACGTTATGTCTTTAATCAACATGGGAATGAGGTAGTTCTGGTGTGCAATGCAATGAAATGCAAAAAGTGCACAACCTTAGATCGTTTGTGCAATGCAATGCAACAACACACATATAATCTCTTTAATGAACATGGGAATGGTTAAGTTCTAGTGTGCAATGCAATGCAAAAAGTGTATAACCTATATGTTATTCTTCAGTGCACAACGTTAGATCGTTAGTGCAATGCAATGCAACAACATACATACCATCTCTTTAATGAACATGGGAATTGTTAAGTTCTAGTGTACAATGCAATGCAGTGCAACAACAAACATTATCTCTTTAATGAACATGGGAATGGTTAAGTTCTAGTGTGTAATTCAATGCAAAAAGTGCATAACCTATATGTTTTTCTTTAGTGCTCAACGTTAGATCGTTTGTGCAATAAAATGCAATGCAATGCAATTTCAACAACACACGTTATCTCTTTAATGACCATGGGAATGATTTAGTAGTCTGGTATATGCAATGCAATGCAATGCGAAAAGTGCATAACCTATATGTTATTTTTCAGTGCACAACGTTAGATCGTTAGTGCAATGCAATGCAACAACACACATACCATCTTTTTAATTAACATGGGAATGGTTAAGTTATAGTGTGCAATGCAATGCAATGCAAAAAGTGCATAACCTATATGTTATTCTTCAGAGCACAAAGTTAGATCGTTAGTGCAATGCAATGCAATGCAATGCAATGCAATGCAGTACAAGGCATTGCAAATCAATGCAATGCAACAACACACGTAATTTCTTTAATCAACATGGGAATGAGGTAGTTCTGGTGTGCAATGCAATGAAATGCAAAAAGTGCATAAACTATATGTTATTCTTGAGTGCACAACGTTACATCGCTAGTGCAATGCAATGCAATGCACCAACAAACGTTATCTCTTTAATGAACATGGGAATGATTTAGGTGTGGTGTGCAATGAAATGCAAAAAGTGCATAACCTATATGTTATCAATGCAATGCAATGCAATGCAATGCAATGCAATTCAACAACACACATACCATCTCTATAATGAACTTGGGAATGATTTTGTTCTGGTGTGCAATGCAATGCGAAAAGAGCATAACCTATATGTTATTCTTCAGTGCACAACGTTAGATCGTTATGCAGTGCAACGCAGTGCAAAGCAATGCAGTGCAATGCAATTCAATGCAAAGCAAAGCAATGCAATGCAATGCAATGCAATGCAATGCAATGCAATGCAAAGCAATGCAAAGCAAAGCAAAGCAATGCAATGCAAAGCAATGCAAAGCAATGCAAAGCAATGCAAAGCAATGCAATGCAATGAAAAACACTTGTTATGTCTTTAATCAACATGGGAATGAGGTAGTTCTAGTGTGCAATGCAAAAAGTGCATAACATATATTATTCTTCAGTGCACAACGTTAGTGCAATGCAATGGAGTGCAAAGCAAAGCAATGCAATGCAATGCAATGCAATGCACTGCACTGCAATGCAATGCAATGCAATGCAATGCAATGCAATGCAATGCAAAGCAAAGCAATGCAATGCAATGAGAAGCAATGCAATGCCAAGCAATGCAATGCAATGCAATGCAATGCAATGCAATGCAATGCAATGCAATGCAATGCAAAGTAATGCAATGCAATGCAAAGCAAAGCAAAGCAATGCAATGCAATGAGAAGCAATGCAATGCCAAGCAATGCAATGCAATGCAATGCAATGCAATGCAATGCAATGCAAAGCAAAGCAAAGCAATGCAATGAAATGAGAAGCAATACAATGCCAAGCAATGCAATGCAATGCAATGCAATGCAATGCAATGCAAAGCAATGCAAAGCAATGCAGTGCAAAGCAATGCAAAGCAATGCAAAGCAATGCAAAGCAATGCAAAGCAATGCAAAGCAATGCAAAGCAATGATGCAAAGCAATGATGCAAAGCAATGCAAAGCAATGCAAAGCAATGCAAAGCAATGCAAAGCAATGCAAAGCAAAGCAATGCAAAGCAATATAGTGCAATACAATGCAATGAAAAACACTTGTTATGTCTTTAATCAACATGGGAATGAGGTAATTCTGGTGTGCAATGCGATAAGTGCATAACCTATATGTTATTCTTCAGAGCACAAAGTTAGATCGTTAGTGCAATGCAATGCAATGCAATGCAATGCAATGCAATGAAGTACAAGGCATTGCAAATCAATGCAATGCAACAACACACGTAATGTCTTTAATCAACATGGGAATGAGGTAGTTCTGGTGTGCAATGCAATGAAATGCAAAAAGTGCATAAACTATATGTTATTCTTGAGTGCACAACGTTACATCGCTAGTGCAATGCAATGCAATGCACCAACAAACGTTATCTCTTTAATGAACATGGGAATGATTTAGGTGTGGTGTGCAATGAAATGCAAAAAGTGCATAACCTATATGTTATTCTTTCGTGCACAAAGTTAGATCGTTAATGCAATACAATGCAATGCAATGCAATGCAATGCAGTGCAAAGCATTGTAAATCAATACAATGCAATGCAATTCAACAACACACATACCATCTCTATAATGAACTTGGGAATGATTTTGTTCTGGTGTGCAATGCAATGCGAAAAGAGCATAACCTATATGTTATTCTTCAGTGCACAACGTTAGATCGTTATGCAATGCAGTGCAAAGCAATGCAATGCAATTTAATGCAATGCAAAGCAAAGCAATGCAATGCAATGCAATGCAATGCAAAGCAAAGCAATGCAAAGCAATACAATGCAATGCAATGCAACGCAACGCAACAACACATTATGGCTTTATGGCTTTAATGAACATGGGAATGATTTAGTTCTGGTGTGCAATGCAATGCAATACGTGCATAACCTATATGTTATTCTTCAGTGCACAACGTTAGATCGTTAGTGCAATGCAATGCATGCAATGCAATACAATGCAATGCAGTGCAAAGCAATGCAAATAAATGCAATGCAATGCAATGTAACAACCCCCGTTATGTTTTTAATCAACATGCACAAAGTTAGATCGTTAGTGCAATGCAAAGCAGTGCAAAGCAATGCAAAGCAGTGCAAAGCAGTGCAAAGCAATGCAAAGCAGTGCAATTCAATGTAATGCAATGCAATACATTGCATTGCAATACATAGCAATGCAATGCAACGCAATATACAATGCAATGCAGCAACACACGTTATGTCTTTAATGAACATGGGAATGATTTAGTTCTGGTGTGCAATGCAATGCAATGCGAAAAGTGCATAACCTATATGTTATTCTTCAGTGCACAACGTTAGATCGTTAGTGCAATGCAATGCAGTGCAAAGTAATGCAAAGCAATGCAAAGCAATGCAAAGCAATGCAAAGCAATGCAAAGCAATGCAAAGCAATGCAAAGCAATTGCAAAGCAATGCAAAGCAATGCAAAGCAATGCAAAGCAATGCAAAGCAATGCAAAGCAATGCAAAGCAATGCAAAGCAATGCAAAGCAATGCAATGCAATGCACCAACAAACGTTATCTCTTTAATGAACATGGGAATGATTTAGGTGTGGTGTGCAATGAAATGCAAAAAGTGCATAACCTATATGTTATCAATGCAATGCAATGCAATGCAATGCAATGCAATTCAACAACACACATACCATCTCTATAATGAACTTGGGAATGATATTGTTCTGGTGTGCAATGCAATGCGAAAAGAGCATAACCTATATGTTATTCTTCAGTGCACAACGTTAGATCGTTATGCAGTGCAACGCAGTGCAAAGCAATGCAGTGCAATGCAATTCAATGCAAAGCAAAGCAATGCAATGCAATGCAATGCAATGCAATGCAATGCAATGCAATGCAATGCAATGCAAAGCAATGCAATGCAAAGCAATGCAAAGCAAAGCAAAGCAATGCAATGCAAAGCAATGCAAAGCAATGCAATGCAATGAAAAACACTTGTTATGTCTTTAATCAACATGGGAATGAGGTAGTTCTAGTGTGCAATGCAAAAAGTGCATAACATATATTATTCTTCAGTGCACAACGTTAGATCGTTAGTGCAATGCAATGGAGTGCAAAGCAAAGCAAAGCAAAGCAATGCAATGCAATGAGAAGCAATGCAATGCCAAGCAATGCAATGCAATGCAATGCAATGCAATGCAATGCAATGCAATGCAATGCAATGCAATGCAAAGCAAAGCAATGCAATGCAAAGCAAAGCAAAGCAAAGCAATGCAATGCAATGAGAAGCAATGCAATGCCAAGCAATGCAATGCAATGCAATGCAATGCAATGCAATGCAATGCAATGCAAAGCAATGCGAAGCAATGCAATGCAAAGCAAAGCAATGCAAAGGGAATGAACATGGGAATGATTTAGTTCTGGTTTGCAATGCAAGTCAATGCGAAAAGTGCATAACCTATATGTTATTCTTCAGTGCACAACGTTAGATCGTTAGCAAAAAGTGCACCAACAAACGTTATCTCTTTAATGAACATGGGAATGATTTAGGTCTGGTGTGTAATGCAATGAAATGCAAAAAGTGCATAACCACAAGTGCACAAAGTTAGATCGTTAGTGCAATGCAATTCAATGCAATGCAATGCAATGAAATGCAATGCAACAACACACGTTATGTCTTTAATGAACATGGGAATGATTTAGTTCTGGTGTGCAATGCAATGCAAAGCAATGCAAAGCAATGCAAAGCAATGCAATGCAATGAAAAACACTTGTTATGTCTTTAATCAACATGGGAATGAGGTAGTTCTAGTGTGCAATGCAAAAAGTGCATAACATATATTATTCTTCAGTGCACAACGTTAGATCGTTAGTGCAATGCAATGGAGTGCAAAGCAAAGCAATGCAATGCAATGCAATGCACTGCAATGCAATGCAATGCAATGCAATGCAATGCAATGCAAAGCAAAGCAAAGCAATGCAATGCAAAGCAATGCAATGCAATGCAATGCAAAGCAAAGCAAAGCAATGCAATGCAATGAGAAGCAATGCAATGCCAAGCAATGCAATGCAATGCAATGCAATGCAATGCAATGCAATGCAATGCAATGCGAAGCAATGCAATGCAAAGCAATGCAAAGCAATGCAAAGCAAAGCAATGCAAAGGGAATGAACATGGGAATGATTTAGTTCTGGTTTGCAATGCAAGTCAATGCGAAAAGTGCATAACCTATATGTTATTCTTCAGTGCACAACGTTAGATCGTTAGCAAAAAGTGCACCAACAAACGTTATCTCTTTAATGAACATGGGAATGATTTAGGTCTGGTGTGTAATGCAATGAAATGCAAAAAGTGCATAACCACAAGTGCACAAAGTTAGATCGTTAGTGCAATGCAATGCAATGCAATGCAATGCAATGCAATGCAATTCAATGCAATGCAATGCAATGCAATGAAATGCAATGCAACAACACACGTTATGTCTTTAATGAACATGGGAATGATTTAGTTCTGGTGTGCAATGCAATGCAAAAAGTTCATAACCTATATGTCATTGTTCAGTGCACAACGTTAGACCGTTAGTGTAATGCAATGCAATGCAATGCAGTGCAAAGCAATGCAATGCAATGCAATGCAATGCAATGCAATGCAATGCAAAGCAGTGCAGTGCAATGAAATGCAAAGCAAAGCAAAGCAAAGCAATGCAATGCAATGAGAAGCAATGCAATGCCAAGCAATGCAATGAGAAGCAATGCAATGCCAAGCAATGCAATGCAATGCAATGCAATGCAATGCAATGCAATGCAATGCAAAGCAATGCAATGCAATGCAATGCAAAGCAATGCAATGCAATGAGAAGCAATGCAATGCAATGCCAAGCAATGCAATGCAATGCAATGCAATGCAATGCAAAGCAATGCGAAGCAATGCAATGCAATGCAAAGCAAAGCAAAGCAATGCAAAGCAATGCAAAGCAAAGCAATGCAAAGCAATATAGTGCAATACAATGCAATGAAAAACACTTGTTATGTCTTTAATCAACATGGGAATGAGGTAATTCTGGTGTGCAATGTGATAAGTGCATAACCTATATGTTATTCTTCAGTGCACAACGTTAGATCGTTAGTGCAATGCAATGCAGTGCAAAGCAATGCAAATCAATGCAATGCAATACAATGCAATGCAACAACACACGTTATGTCTTTAATGAACATGGGAATGATTTAGTTCTGGTTTGCAATGCAAGTCAATGCGAAAAGTGCATAACCTATATGTTATTCTTCAGTGCACAACGTTAGATCGTTAGCAAAAAGTGCACCAACAAACGTTATCTCTTTAATGAACATGGGAATGATTTTGCATTACATTTCATTGTAATGCAATGAAATGCAAAAAGTGCATAACCTATATGTTATTCTTTAGTGCACAAAGTTAGATCGTTAGTGCAATGCAATGCAATGCAATGCAATGCAATTCAATGCAATGCAACAACACACGTTATGTCTTTAATGAACATGGGAATGATTTAGTTCTGGTGTGCAATGCAATGCAAAAAGTTCATAACCTATATGTCATTGTTCAGTGCACAACGTTAGACCGTTAGTGTAATGCAATGCAATGCAATGCAGTGCAAAGCAAAGCTAAGCAATGCAAATCAATATAGTGCAATACAATGCAATGCAACAACACACGTTGTCTTTAATCAACATGGGAATGAGGTAGTTCTGGTGTGCAATGCAATGCAAAAAGTGCCTTAACATATGTTATTCTTCAGTGCACAACGTTAGATCGTTAGTGCAATGCAATTCAATGCAATGCAATGCAATGCAACAACACACATATCATCTCTATAATGAACTTGGGAATGATTTTGTTCTGGTGTGCAATGCAATGCGAAAAGAGCATAACCTATATGTTATTCTTCAGTGCACAACGTTAGTGCAAAGCAATGCAGTGCAATGCAATTCAATGCAAAGCAAAGCAAAGCAAAGCAATGCAATGCAATGCAATGCAATGCAATGCAATGCAATGCAATGCAAAGCAATGCAAAGCAAAGCAAAGCAATGCAAAGCAATGCAAAGCAATGCAAAGCAATGCAAAGCAATGCAAAGCAATACAATGAAATGCAATGCAACAACACACGTTATGTCTTTAATGAACATGGGAATGATTTAGTTCTGGTGTGCAATGCAATGCAATACGTGCATAACCTATATGTTATTCTTCAGTGCACAACGTTAGATCGTTAGTGCAATGCAATGCAATGCAATACAATGCAATGCAGTGCAAAGAAAAGCAATGCAATGCAATGAGAAGCAATACAATGCCAAGCAATGCAATGCAAAGCAAAGCAAAGCAAAGCAAAGCAAAGCAAAGCAAAGCAAAGCAAAGCAAAGCAAAGCAAAGCAATGCGAATCAATGCAATGCAATGCAACGCAATGCAATGCAATGCAAAGCAATGCAAAGCAATGCAAAGCAATGCAATGCAATGCAATGCAATGCAATGCAAAGCAATGCAAAGCAATGCAAAGCAATGCAAAGCAATACAATGCAATGAAAAACACTTGTTATGTCTTTAATCAACATGGGAATGAGGTAGTTCTAGTGTGCAATGCAAAAAGTGCATAACATATATTATTCTTCAGTGCACAACGTTAGATCGTTAGTGCAATGCAATGGAGTGCAAAGCAAAGCAATGCAATGCAATGCAATGCACTGCAATGCAATGCAATGCAATGCAATGCAATGCAAAGCAAAGCAATGCAATGCAATGAGAAGCAATGCAATGCCAAGCAATGCAATGCAATGCAATGCAATGCAATGCAATGCAATGCAATGCAATGCAAAGCAAAGCAAAGCAATGCAATGCAATGAGAAGCAATGCAATGCCAAGCAATGCAATGCAATGCAATGCAATGCAATGCAATGCAATGCAAAGCAATGCGAAGCAATGCAATGCAATGCAATGCAAAGCAAAGCAAAGCAATGCAAAGCAATGCAAAGCAATGCAAAGCAATGCAAAGCAATGCAAAGCAAAGCAATGCAAAGCAATATAGTAATATAGTTTTCAATGCAATGAAAAACACTTGTTATGTCCTTTAATCAACATGGGAATGAGGTAATTCTGGTGTGCAATGCGATAAGTGCATAACCTATATGTTATTCTTCAGTGCACAACGTTAGATCGTTAGTGCAATGCAATGCAGTGCAAAGCAATGCAAATCAATGCAATGCAATACAATGCAATGCAACAACACACGTTATGTCTTTAATGAACATGGGAATGATTTAGTTCTGGTTTGCAATGCAATGCAATGCGAAAAGTGCATAACCTATATGTTATTCTTCAGTGCACAACGTTAGATCGTTAGTGCAATGCAATGCAGTGCAAAGTAATGCAAAGCAATGCAAATCAATGCAAATCAATGCAATGCAATACAATGCAATGCAACAACACACGTTATGTCTTTAATGAACATAGGAATGATTTAGTTCTGGTGTGCAATGCAATGCAAAAAGTGCATAACCTATATGTTATTCTTCAGTGCACAACGTTAGATCGTTAGCAAAAAGTGCACCAACAAACGTTGTCTCTTTAATGAACATGGGAATGATTTAGGTCTGGTGTGTAATGCAATGAAATGCAAAAAGTGCATAACCTATATGTTATTCTTTAGTGCACAAAGTTAGATCGTTAGTGCAATGCAATGCAATGCAATTCAATGCAATGCAATGAAATGCAATGCAACAACACACGTTATGTCTTTAATGAACATGGGAATGATTTAGTTCTGGTGTGCAATGCAATGCAAAAAGTTCATAACCTATATGTCATTGTTCAGTGCACAACGTTAGACCGTTAGTGTAATGCAATGCAATGCAATGCAGTGCAAAGCAAAGCTAAGCAATGCAAATCAATATAGTGCAATACAATGCAATGCAACAACACACGTTATGTCTTTAATCAACATGGGAATGAGGTAGTTCTGGTGTGCAATGCAAAAAGTGCATAACATATGTTATTCTTCAGTGCACAACGTTAGATCGTTAGTGCAATGCAATTCAATGCAATGCAATGCAATGCAATGCAATGCAACAACACACATATCATCTCTATAATGAACTTGGGAATGATTTTGTTCTGGTGTGCAATGCAATGCGAAAAGAGCATAACCTATATGTTATTCTTCAGTGCACAACGTTAGATCTTTAGTGCAATGCAATGCAGTGCAAAGCAATGCAAATGAAAGTAATGCAACGCAAAACATTGCATTGCAATACATTGCAATGCAATGCAATGCAATGCAATGCAATGTAATGCAACAACAAACGTTATGTCTTTAATCAACATGGGAATGAGGTAGTTCAGTTGTACAATGCAATGCAAAAAGTGCATAACCTATATGTTATTCTTCAGTGCACAACGTTAGATCGTTAATGCAATGCAATGCAATGCATCAACACACATATCATCTCTATAATGAACATGGGAATGATTTAGTTCTGGTGTGCAATGCAATGCGAAATATGCATAACCTATAAGTTATTCTTCAGTGCACAACGTTAGATCGTTTGTGCAATGCAATTGCAACAACACATATGTTATCTCTTTAATGAACATGGGAATGATTTAGTTCTGGTGTGCAATGCAATGCAATGCAAGAAGTGCATAGCCTATGTTATTCTTTAATGCCAACGTTAGATCGTGTGTGCAATGCAATGCAATGCAACAACACACGTTATCTTTGTAATGAACATGGCATTGAGTTAGTTCTGTTGTGCAATGCAATGCAAGTAGTTCACAGACTATATGTTATTCTTCAATGCACAACGTTAGACAGTTTGTGCAAAGCAACAACACATATGTTATCTCTCTAATGAACATGGCATTGAGTTAGTTTTGGTGTGCAATGCAATGCACGGTGCATAACCTGTTTCTTTAATGATGCTCAACGTTAGATCGTTTGTGCAAAGCACATACTGTTATATGAATGAGCTATACATAGGTACGCTTTTGACCTGCTGAACATATTTCTGGCCATAAAGACCTTAAACATGTTATATCATCCTAAAAAGGTCCAAATTTGACACTGATTTTTTTTCAATCCAAGGAGTACTCGAAACTTGACCTTACCATTTATACTCGTTGACTTTTTCTGATGTTACGTCAGCCATAAAGAAGTCCATAATTGACCCAAGGAACATATTTTTGGCCAAAGAGTCCTCGATCTTGGGCTTTAATCCAACTATAGTCCAACTCCTTCTGATGCTTCATAAGCCATATAGATGTCCATATCTGACCTTTTGAACTTATTTCTGGTCAAAGTGTCCTCAAAAGTTTTCAAACTATAGAAAGTTATAGACTCCTTTTGATGATAAATCAGCTATACAGAGGGCCCCTTTTGACCTCCAGAAAGTATTTCTAGCCAAAGAGTCCTCGATCATGGACTTTCTATGCATACTCATAGACTCCTTCTGATGATTCATAAGCCATATAGATTTCCATATCTGACATTTTGAACTTATTTGTGGTCAAAGTGTCCTAAAAAAAATTAAACTATATAAAGTTATAGACTCCTTTTGATGATAAATCAGCTATACAGAGGTCCCCTTTTGACATCCTAAACATATTTCTGGCCAAACAGTCTTTGATCATGGACTTTCTATGCATACTCATAGACTCCTTCTGATGCCTCATAAGCCATATAGATGTCCATATCTGACCTTTTAAACTTATTTGTGGTCAAAATGTCCTAAAAAAAATTCAAACTATATAAAGTTATAGAATCATTTTGATGATAAATGAGCTATACAGAGGTCCCCTTTTGACCTCCTGAACATATTTCTGGCCAAAGAGTCCTCGATCATGGACTTTCTATGCATACTCTTAGACTCCTTCTGATGATTCATAAGCCATATAGATGTCCATATCTGACCTTTTGAACTTATTTGTGGTCAAAGTGTCCTAACATTTTTTCAAACTATATAAAGTTATAGACTCTTTTTGATGATAAATCAGCTATACAGAGGTCCCCTTTTGACCTCTTGAACATATTTCTGGCCAAAGAGTCCTCGATCTTGGGCTTTCTATACATACTCATTAACTGCAAAACCCAGTGTGAATAACAATATCTTAAAATAAACTAGAGAGTGGATACACAGATATGGCCTATTTATGAATGAAATTCATGCATTTATTTGTCATTTAAACTGATGCAAACAGGGAAAAAGAGTAGAAAACACTTATTGTCCTGTCGCCCCCTCTAGTGGACAGCATTAAGTATTACGGCCTTCATTGCTCAGAGAACGCAAGTCAATGGATTTTTTGGGGAAAGTAAGTCTTTTTTATATTTTTATTTTTTTATTAATGTTTATTACAAACTCTCGTGGAGACAACAGCAAAGAAAAAGGCAAGGTATCAACAAAATGCAGTTTTGACAATGAAAAAGATCAAATAAATAAAAAAAATAAAATAAAATAAGGCATTGTTCTCAAATAAATAATATGTGTTACAGGACCAAAAACATTTCAGCAGCATAACAAATAGCTTCTACAGTTTGTTTAGAATTTTTTACAAGGTTCAAGGAGGATAATAACATACGAAATTCATTTTTAAAACAGTTTACATTTGGCAATTGTTTTTTCCATTTATTTTTGTGAATGTTCAAACCCATAATGATGATAAGGTTAATCAAAAGTGAAATGTCCCTCGTCAGTTTAGAATTATAAATAAGAATATCTTCGATTGTAAATTGTTCAAGTTAACTAATTTTATGGAAAAGCTGGTTGAACAAAGACTTTTTGTTTGATACAAATTACTCTATTATTCCACAAGGTGGCACCCCCCCTTTAACCAACATAGTAGGTCTTATTTCTCCATATAAATTTATATATAGTTAATTTTCCTCGCGTTTTTGTAAAGAGATTGACATGGATAAATCAGTTTGGATATACCCTCAGCCTTGGACAATCAGTAAAGCCCAAAAATGGAAAGATCTCTACTAAGCCAGTGGTTTAAGGATAATTGATATTTGAATAAGGAAAATTTGAATAAGGAAAATTGATATTTGATCAATTTCTTCTTTCATATTAATTTCCTCTCTTTGTTTTCATCTTTAACCATCTTAACTCCAAGACATTTAACTTATTTTTTTAACAGGGATTTCTGTATCTATACAGTCATATAACGCAAGTAGTTCACACTTTCATATTTAAACGAAGACCTGAAGCTTTGGAAAAAAAAAAAATATTTGCAATGAATTGCTAACCATAGATTTATCCCATTAAAGATTCGCGCAAATCTTTTGCGATTTTTTCTAAATATCGATCGATAAAAAACTATTGCGAAATGACGGCGTTTCCATTAACGATGTTATGCGACTGAAACGTCATTTTTTCCTCTCGCGATAAGTCATTCCAACGGACGATCATGGCAACGGACGTTGGTAAGTTTATATATATATATAACAGCCACGTACCGCACTAGACATTATTATTATTATTAATGGAAGGAAACGTAGGTGTGTTATCCAAGCATTAATGGCAAGGAAAGACTCTTATACTGTGAGCGGCACATATGAGGTGTTTCTGGGTGTTTCTGCTTCGAGGTCTTGATTGTGGCATTTCTTTGAGGATTAGAATCCAGTATTTCTATCATTATTTTGTCTTTTATGAATTTAATAAAGAACTCTGTCTCGTATTCTGTCCAAACACACCGCGGCATCTACGTCAGGTGACCTGTAAATGCGCAAAAACTGTTTCCATTGCAGTTTTAGGAAATATTTATTTTTCGAATTGCTTGAAAAACCAGCGGAAAAACTTTTTTGCGATAAATGGGAGTTTTGGCGAAATTGACGTGTTTCCATTGGGCGTATTTTCAATTCGCAATTTCAATTTGCGCAATTTGAAGGGTAATGGAAACGCGGCTAGTGTCGTCTGCAAACTGACTAAGGCGAAATTCGTAATCAAAAAAATTTATAGGCTACCCTGAAAATTTGGATGATTTAATATCAGATATACTAGTAGCTGTGAACATAAAATGAACAACTTTGGACTAATTGGACATCCTTGTCTTATTCCGCAAGTTATATTTATTCTTGGTGTTAGTCCTGCGTTTAAGGAGACATAACTGCAAATATCAGTATAGAACATATTGATTACTGAACAAATTTTTTTGTCGAATCCAAAATTTTCTAAAGTAGAAAATAAAAAAGTCGAGTTCTATAGAATCGAAAGCTTTGTAAAATAAAATCAGGCTTTCCGATTCCAGAATAGACCGATAGTCCAGCATGTCCAATATTAATCTCACATTATTACTTCTACCTTTTATAAACGCAGACTGAGTTTCATCTACTATTTTATCAATTACTGTTTTCAATCTCTCTGCATATATTAACGCTAATAACTTATAGCCTATAATATAACTTAATAATAGGCCTCCAATTGTCTAAATTTGTTTTATCTTTTTTTGTTTTGGGGAGTAGGGTTATTATACCAGTTTTCATTGTTGGAGTAAGACATCCGATAGGCTAAATGCATTCAATAACAATTATTTGATATCTTCCCCAAAAAACGTAAAAAATTCCGAGGAAAACCCATCAATTCCAGGTGACTTCCCATGTTTCATTTTTTTTCAGGGCATTTTCTATTTCTTGCAGATTTATTTTGCCGTCTAACCTTTTTTTGTCATTCTCCCCAATCCTTTTAATATTGCTCTTAATCAGAGTAAAAGGGATTCACAGTCCTCTTTGTGGAAATTTGAGCTATAAGTCAGAGTAAAAGAGTTGAACTTCCTCCTGTATTTGGCTATAGGCTCTTCTATGACTGTCATTTTCT
Organism: Vimba vimba; assembly: GCA_022828995.1. Taxonomy (NCBI): domain Eukaryota; kingdom Metazoa; phylum Chordata; class Actinopteri; order Cypriniformes; family Leuciscidae; genus Vimba; species Vimba vimba. Next base: position 6,877,611 of record CM040825.1, on the reverse strand, counting down.
GTTAATTTGCAGATTCTTTTTTTAGACTACCTAGACTTTTCTAAGCCATAGAAATATGTTGTGGTGTTCTCACCTTTCCGATCCATCTAGCCCTGGATCGTACAAAGGCTCCACTTGCTTTTTCTTGCTGTTTTTGGAGGGAATTCAACAACTCCGTTAGTTCTTCCTCCAAAGCATTAGTTTTACCACAGAGTATGTTAATCCTTTTCAGTATTTCTTTCTGTTTAAGTTTACTTGTTTTTGACATGCTTTTTCCCGTTTCAATTGCCAACCTCTTTGTTTCAAATTTAAACCATTCCCACTTCCCTTTATTTGACATATCCATTCCTTTTACTTTTAGACAGAGGGATTTTATTTGTTTGCAAAAAACATAATTTGATAAAAGTATATTATTTAGTTTCCATATATTACCCGAAGAGCGGGAAAGTAAGTCAGACCAGTTAGAAAAGATATAAGCGAGTCAGACCAGTCTAAAGGTCTGAGCTGAGTTTGGTGAAGCATTAAGGCGGAGGCAATTTCTCATAATAATAATAATAATAATAATAATAATAATAATGTTTAAATATATGCTGGCTTTCTAAAGCCAACATAATAAAGAAAACTCAGAGAAACATCGACCAATTCAGTATGTAATAAAATTTTATTAGTTTTATAATAAAACTATAACATTTTAAAGGTAGGCCTATGCCGTGCTCTTCAACCGACATGATTTTAATTAATCCCAAACCTGCTAATTTTGTCAGTATTAATGTACGTTCACTAGCTTCTACACATGCATACATTCATAAATATACATTTTGTGTCTATTCAAATTTCTAAATTATTTATAGCCTAGATATGTCACACACGTCTACCTGCCTTTTGATGTAAATAAAAGACGAGAGTGGTAAATGTTACGGACATATGGTCCGTACTGTACATATTATCATGGTACAGTTCAGCCTATTATTGCCTTATTTTTATTTTTCTTCCCTTTTACACAAAGAAACGGAACTATTTGCACTGTATTTATCAATGGGAAATACATCATGCTAAAATAATCTGTCATATACTGTGGTTCACATTATTGGGGTCGCTGGCAAGTCTCAGCAGCGCGAATTACGTGACCAGCAACATATTTCTGCTTCAAATATTGTAGTTAGTTAACAGTGAGTGGTGGTTTCGGACATTTTATATTTTATTACAGTGCATTTGTCAGTGCCGCACTCGTACCGACTTTTTTTATTTTTTTATTTTTATTTTTTTGACAAACTTTATTGAAGATAATCAACAATACAACTAGAGAAGCAAAAGTTAAAGAAATACATAAAAAAGAGAGAGAAAAAAAAAAAACATACACAAAATTAAAAATATAAATAAAAAAATAAATAAAAAATAAATAAACTACACAGATAATGAGCAAAACACAAGATTACTAATCAAATAAACACATTAAACATAGTACAAATAGTCACAGTTTTAACAGCTTTTTTGTTTTGTATGGAAGAGACGGTAGAAATATATTGTTCCATTTCAGTTTTTAGCACCGAAAAAAGTGTTTTTTTATTACTAAATTTGCATTTATGGATATGAAATTTGGCAACAAATAAAATTAGGTTTACTAGAAAGAGCGTATCATTGTCCTTTCCACAGTCACTAAAACAACCAAAAATTACATTTTTTGTAGTACAGGGATAACTCAGGAAGAATATTGTCACTCGTACCGACTCTTATTCTGCCTGACAGAAAGAAAAGCTCGTCGCTTACTGAAGGCAGAGCGTTTCGACCAATCAGATGAAAGGGGCGTTTCTGCGCCGCCCACGTGTGCAAATTAAATATCTAACCCATAAACCGATTTGTAAACCACAAACGAAAAATGAAAAATCAAGCCAAAACCTCATTTTTTAATTTTTTTTAAACTAAACTAAAAAAACGAATAAACGAGCTGGTTTTTATTTCTCGTTATTCCATTTCAAACAGGAAATCAAATGATCAAAAAGTTTTTATTTTTATTTTTTATGTTGTATTGAACACCAAAAAAGTAACAAATATAGAATATACATCTGTAATGGCATTGACAAATACAGATAAATGAGTAGGCACATGTCAGTCAAATAAATGGATAATGACAAAAGAACATTACGTATATTTGAAGGAAAAAAAGAAAAAAAGAACAAGAAGGGGTCTCTTCATTCCTCTTTTAAGAGATCAAGGTCTCTTATTATTCTAGCCAATTTCTGGGCCTTTTTACTTTTCATACATTGCAACGATGGAAAGAAATTACAAATAAAGTCTCTTTTAAATACAGAAAAATAAGGTTTCGTCTTCATACATTTGCATTTATGAATAAAGAATTTGCCCAGAATCAACATTACATTAATAAAAAATTCATTTTTTTTCTCATCCAACAACATTCCAAACATAATATGCTTCCTAGCAAAAGTTGGCAGTGAATGAATCTTTGTCTCCAACCAGTAAGACATATTTTCCCAAAAGGTATTTGAAAAAACACAAGAAAAAAAAAGGTGATCGTTGTCTCTATGTCAACTTGACAGAAAGTACAGGCATTTTCTTCAAAATTAAACCGTTGTCTTAAAAATTCACTTGACCATTGAATATTTTAAAATGGGTTTCCTTAGCTTTAGGAGCCACTGGAAAGCTAATATACTGTGTTCGCAAGTTTGTTGGGAAGCATTGCCCTGAGGTCATTGAAGAGAAGGGAGTTCACAAGATCCATCTGGCATGTTGACAGAAGCGTTTTGTACAAAATTTATAAAACTTTTTGGAATGGCATTTAAGACACGCTCAAATTGTTTGCGTTCACATTGTAAATTGTATTTAGTACAGAAGTCTCTAAAAGTTAACAAGCTCCCATCTTCATCCATTACAGTAAATGAAGAACTGACCAAATACCCTTTTCAAGCCAATCAAGAACACATAGAGACTTGTATCTAGATACAATAAATCTATTGTTCCATATAGGGAATCTGTGTGGAGAAAAGTTGTGGTTATATAACAAAATCTGCTGGTGAAAGGAAGATAATTTGATTGGCAGTCTGGAAACAGTAAAATCAAATCTCAGGAGAAAATCAATTCCACCCAATTTTCTAAATATACCTCTGGGAATGCAAAACCAGAAATTAGTTTCATTTGTTATACATTTTTCAAGCCATTTGACCTTCAACATACCATTTATACAATAGAAGTCAAAGGCTTGTAATCCACCATTTTCATAATCTTGTATAAGATTTGCCCTCTTTATATAGTGCACACGTTTACTCCATATATAATTGAAATGAATTTGATTAATGGTCTTAATAGCTCTATTAGAAATGGAGAGACAAGATGCAGGATAGATACACACTTTCCATTTTAGTTAAATAAATTCTACCAAAGATAGACAAATCCCTTTGCATCCATGCATCAAGCCTGCCTTTGCATTCATTCCACCTATTCCAGACATTTTGCTTTTCCATCATGACCTCATCCTTAGAAATGTTTATGCCTAAATATCTGACATTCGACTTGACTGGAATATTATATGAAATTTTAAGAGGGCATTCATGTATGGTAATAATTTCTGAGAATTTAGAAAAATAGTTAACTATCTCAATTGCTTTAGGAACCTGGTCAAGACCTTTTAAAAATAATGTTGTATCGTCAGCCAATTGACTAAGTATAATTTCCTGTCCAAACACATTTAATTTGTCAATATTTGAGTTTTTAATTAGGAGAGCCAACATCTCTGTAGCCAGAATAAACAATGAGGGTGAGATGGGCCATCCTTGTTTAACTCCTCTCTTAATATCAAATCTGGGTGAAGTACCTGTTGGTAGGGCCACTGAACTATTGGTATTTGTGTAGAATAACTGAATAACATTACAAAAATGTTCACCAAACCCATACATTTTCAAACATTTAAAAATAAATGAATGTTCTAACATATCAAAGGCTTTATAGAAATCTAAAAATAAAATAACCCCATCATCCTCTGTTTCTTGATTATACTCCAGCAAGTCCAAAACCAGTCGAATATTGTTATGTATAGAACCATGGTTTTAGTGATTTCCTGAAAAGCTGCAAAAAATAAATTCCCTTAATAAGTCCCAAAAAATGGCGCTAAAAATTAGACGTAATACCATCTGGGCCAGGTGATTTATCCAATGACAAACACATAACAGCAGAATCAAGCTCTTCGATTGTTAATTCTGTATCACATATCATTTTGAACTGTTCATCTATATGAGGAACAAATTCTCTGTATTTTTAATGATTAAAATTGCCATTATTTTATATGAAAAAGTTAATAATTTTATTTTATTGACAAAATATTTTATTTTGTCTTTTGTATATTTTTTGATTAGATCAGATAACATTTTAATCTGTCATATGATCATGTGATAATGACTACTCGGGGCATGTTGTCTCATTTCACTTCATTCATTCAGGGTAAATCAAGAGAAAAGTATACGCTGTAATGAAACAAAACCACTACTAGACGTGTGAAATTAAGGGGAAAATAAATACTCTGAACCTTAAGTAGATTTACACAAACTGAGAAAGTCTAAAAGCGTAAGGTTGTGCCCCGCTCTCCCCTATCTGTAAACACTTTTTTTTTTTTCTAATTTATGTCTCAAAAACATAAATAAATAAATAAATTATGTACAAATTTAACATTTGCTTCTTTAATTAAAAAAGACAAGGACAAGCGTTAATGTCGAGCCCTGATATGTTTTCCTTGACTGGTTTTCCCTGCAGAATTACGTTGTTGAAAACGAAAGTAAAAGAGTGATGCACGTTCATGGGCTGCAGCAGGCACATTATGTATTACATAATCATAAAGTAGCCTATTTCTTTTCGTTTTGAATATTTTCGTTTAAAAGTAGACATTTCAAGCTTTCTATAATAGATAGCCTATATTTCTCAAATCTGTGAGGCACAAGCTGAGTTTCGGCGCCCTCCAGTTCACGTGCAATGCAAGCATTGTCTGCTATATATTTGCTTATTATTTATTAAATACAGGCAATTGGTTGATAAAACATTGATCAAAATTAAGATACAATTTATACAAAACGAAAATCTTTTAGTAAAAAGTCTTTCTATAAAACTAAAGTCAGTGAAGTGGTCAAAATCACTAGGTGGAGTACATTATCACATGATCATAGATTAAAATGATTAAAATGTTATCTGACCTTATCAAGATTAAAATGTTATCTGATCTAATCAAAACATATAGGCCTACAGAAGACAAAATAAAATATTTTGTCAATAAAATAAAATTATTAACTTTTTTATATAAAATAATGGCAATTTTTAATAATTAAAAATATATTTTGACAACACACACACAGCTATACAGCATAGTTCAAAACATAATAATAATGAATAATTTCAGTCTTTATTCACCTTTTTTCTCAATAGAATTGATGAAAGTATAGAATAGAATATCATAGTTCTAATAGTAACATTCATTGTAACTCATTGTGACAACATGCTTTATATAATTCGTGTGCACTTTAAACCCGTTTTGCTAGTTTAAACCCGGCGAGTGTTTCTGCATTAAACAACTATCTCAACTGTTAAATAACAGATGTAAGATTAAAATAATATCATATCTGTCTTATTTTAAATAAACACAAAAAAAAAACAGAGATGAAAAATTAACATGAGTAAGAAATGTTCATTTGCTCCATCTAGTGGCAATAGTCATGAAATGCCATGTTATACTATTTTTGTCCACAAGAGGTCGGCAGAGACACCCAAAGCAGTGCAATGAGTTATTTTGTATTTAAATTAAAGAATGTGGAAAATGTGCTTTTTTTTTTTTTGTTAAAATGTAATATTGTTTTATCTTGTTTGTGAAAAATGACTCAAGGACTTGTCATTCTGATGGCAGAGTTCACTGACATAAATACTGACTTTTGAGAGGTGAACTAAGGGTTTTTAGGCTTTTGCAGATAATCCATTGTGTTCTGCGGTTTGTATGAATTGTTTGGAGAATTGCACTTACTGGTTTGCAAATGTTTTTTTTCTTTTCCTCACTTTATTTAAATTTTCCATTTAAACAAAATAAAACATACACTTACAAAACATATACTTATATAACCTTCATATATATTGAAGAAATTATTATTATTAACAAATTGTTAATAAAAGGATCCACACAACAAATAACAAAAGAATAAAATTTATACTAGAAAAAAAGAACAATAATAATATTATATTATAATATTATAATATAAATAAATGAATAAAATAATAATAATTAAAAAAAAAAGAATAATTCTTTACAAAATAAAATCACAGGTACAAAAAGGTGCTAAACATCCTGAGCACAGCCGACATATCCCTAAAGCAGGGTACCAATCTATATACCGGGGGAGGGAAATAATTACTACCAGAGGAGATGTGTAGTCAGGTGAATGAAGGCCTTTCATTTCCCTACATATCCTATAGGAAAGATCCCCAAATTCTATTGAAATTATCCGAAGATCTCTTCATTGTGTGTCTGCTTTTTTCTAGCTTAATAAAATGGAAAATATCTTGAATCCATAAAGAATGAGTCGATTTCCAGTTTAATAAAATGAAACGCCTTGCCAGCAGTGTGACAAAGGCTACGAAGTCAGACTTGTATTTGGGCATATCAAGAGAAGTGGGAAGAGTACCGAATAAAGCAGTGAAAGCCAGAGGTTCAATATGATTTGTTAGAACTTCAGATAATGTTTTACAAATTAATTTTGTAGGGAGGGACAGGACCAAAACATGTGTGCAGTAGTTGCGTGGGCCTGGTGACAACGGTCACATGTGGGATCCACTTCAGGATATATTTTTAACAGTCTAACTTTGGTCCAGTGGGTACGGTGGAGAATTTGAAACTGAATCAGAGCATGTCTGGCACAAAAAGATGAAGAGTGCACACTTTCCACTGTTCTTCTGACATGTTTTCTCCAATGTCCTCCTCCCACTGAGATTTAATAGTTGCAAGTGCTGGGCAAAGTGCAAATGGCATTATAAAGATATGAGATCATACCCTTCATAATATGGGTGGGCTTGAAAAAAAAGTCAATAGGAGTAGCTCTAGGGAGATTGAGGGTGCATGTCTCGAACGAAGCTACGAACCTGCAAATACCTAAAAAAGTGGTGTGTACATTTTTCTGCTAGTTGCTGGAAAGATGCAAAGACATTATCTATATATAGATCATTAAATGTTATAATGCCCAGTGCTGACCACTGTGAAAAAGTGCTATCATCAATGATGGTGGGAAAGCAACATTTGCTGCTACAGGTGCGAAGATAGAATAGGCTTGTTATCCAAAGTGGGGTCTGAATTGCCTCCAGATTCTCAGCGTAGTTTTAACAATGACATTTTTAGCATAGGGAGACGAAGAGCATTTAATGGGGGCATGTCAGTGAATAACAGGAGAATTTGGGAAGAATATTCATTTTAACTGAATTAATTCTTCCAGCCAAGGATAGGGGAAGCAAAGACCAGCGCTCAAAATCTTTCTCCATCTGGAGTAACAAATTAGCAAAGTTAAATAAGTAAATCTATGGTGTGCAATCATAAATGGAAAATTATAGTCCCTAGCTGCAGAATTCAGTGGAGAAATTTCACTCTTGCTCAGATTTAATTTGTAACCAGAAATTATTCCGAATGATTTCAAAATATTAAGAGCTGCCGGTAAGCTAAATCAGAAATATAAAGGAGGAGATCATCCGCATACAAAGACACTTTTTGCTCTGTACCCATTCTTTTTATACCTTTTATAGTTGAATCAACCCTCAGTGCAATAGCAAGGGGTTCGATAGCGATGGCGAAGAGGAGTGGACTCAAGGGACATCCCTGACGAGTGGACCGCGGTGGAGGGAAAATAGTCAGAACGGGTATTGTTGGTTCTGACAGACGCTTGGGGGGCGGAATATAATAACCTCACCCAAGAAATAAAGTTATCACCAAAACCAAATTTCTCTAGTGTGTAAAAGAGGTATTTCCACTCCACCCAGTCAAAAGCCTTCTCTACATCTTCTCTGCATTCTCTGTAACAGTAAATAAAGTCAGTCTGGTTAGCAATAAAAAGTGAAGCTGGTAATGCTGTTTGTGGAGTTGTTTAGTCAGATCTTCAGAGAGTTCATGTCTTTTATCTTCAGTTCAAGGCTGTGTCTGAATAAAGTTGTAGTTTGTGTTCTTATTACTCTTTTGAAAGATGATTGAAAGAATGTTTCAGGAACATCACACTAACCTTTCAATAACATTCTAGCAACATTCAGGAAACTGGACATTTTTATGTTCTTGGAATGTCACGTTTCAACAAGAACGTTTCAGGAACATTATACCTTTTAAAACACGTTCCTCTAACGTCAAGAAAGCTGGACATTTTTACTCTTTTACTTTCGTTTTCAACGTAATTCTCCTCAGGGAAAGGGAAAACAACACACAAAAAAGCACATTTTCCACATTCTTTAATTTAAACACAAAAAACACAAAATAACTCATTGCTTTGGGTGTCTCTGCCGACCTCTTGTGGACAAAAATAGTATAACATGCATTTCATGACTATTGCCACTAGATGGAGCAAATTAACATTTCTCACTCATGCTAATTTTTCATTCTTTCATTAAAAAAGAGGGAGAATTGATGCTAAATTTATGTTTTTGATTAAAGATTAAAGTGCACACGAATTAAACAATAAGAATAATGATAAACACTGCAATATTCTGTTAAAAAAAAATATGATCAATTTTGAATTCATGGGACTTTAAGTGAATGTCGTCACTTCCTCAGTTCCCGTCACTATGGTTACGGTAAACAGACACGGCAGAACAGCAGTGGGTGGAGCTGAACTAATGTTCATTCGCATCATTTATAATCTAACAACAAACAAACAAATAAACAAACAAACAAACAAACAAACAGCCTCCACTTTCGTCTTGTTATGAAAGCGACGGAGGCAGGTGAGAAAACTGATTTTTATTTTCTCTCACTAAGTATAAATCATTCGAGCTATTAATAACGCGGTGTATATTGGGAAACAGTTTGATAAATTATATGTTTTATTCCCCTGTTTTGCAGAGGAAGACATGAACGAGTCATCCAGTTAGAACTATGAAGAACTATTATAAGGTTATTATAACTATTAAAGGTTATATTTTTTTAACCTTTATAAAGGGCATTTTTTCCCTAATTTTATTAAATGCAAGCTCCATCTTTCATTTCAAATTCTTAAATTTGATAAATACATTCAATTAGAATAATAAGACACTAGGCTGTTACCAATCAAATAAAATAATTTACATTGAAAAATTACTGTATTAAATGAGATTATGAGAGTGTAAATATTTTTTGAATAAACAAATAAGGAATGTTGAAAAGAATGATACTTTGAAACTAAACCGCCAGTAGGAGGCGGCAGGCGAACGTGTTAATGAGCGAGTCATTGAGTCATTCATTCAAACGATTCATTCAATGGGCCATTGAATCTTTGAGTCAACCGATTCGTTCGTTTGAAACATGGCTGAGTGTTCATGTGAGATGCGCGTCTTCTGTGCTATCAATCGCCACATACATTAAATGAAATAAAACCAGAATCATCCTCGCGTTTTCGGTGATTCCCTAGTAATTTTTTTATGTTACAAATGATTTTAATCATGGCATTTGTCCGGTTGGGCGAGTACACTTCTCTTTCACGTGTCCCTTCAAAAAAAAAAAAAAAAAAAAAAAAACCCAAACAAAAAAACAAACAAAAAAAAAAAACAAAAACCCACACGTGTCCCGGGCAAGTTAATGTGGAGCCCTGATATGTTTTCCTTGACTGGTTTTCCCTGAGGAGAGTTACGTGGTTGAAAACGAAAATAAAAAAGGGGGACGCACGTTCATTGCGTTTTACAGTGATGACTTTATTAAACTTAACACATTATAATGATTTATCTGTCATCCACCCTCGATTAATTAGAATGTTGTGTTTTTATTACTTGGCTCGCCCGACCCGCGGGTTATGATGATCCGCAGCATAGACATAATAAATACATAGACGCCCTATTGGCCGCTGGATTTCCCATACCTCTCATAACGAGAATTGAGAAAAATGCCTATTTCGTGTGCTGCTTGGGGCTTTACAAATCGCCACACAATTAAAAACAGGTCTCAGGGAATTACCTTTCACAAGCAAAACTGAAAATTTGTTCCTGGTTGTATTTCATTTACTATTTTTATTTTCAGAGTAGAAAGGCCGCGAAATTTAAAAATACTATTGTTATTGTGTCACGAAATGTAGTTTTAGAGTTTTTCAGTCGACAATGTAGTTGTTTAAAGCTAAAATCTGTGGTCTATTTATAGAGAGAGCGCCTTTTTAAAAATGTTATCTGGCGGTTTCGGAGTTGTGAGAGCCAGCGATCACCGGGCACTCAGCGCTCATGTACCCCGCCGAGAACAGCCTTGCCTCGGCTATAGTGCTTCTGACGTTCGCCGCTGGATCTGATGTCTTTAGTCTAGTGAGAATAATTCGTCTTGTGTATATCTAACGGGCGATCTTTGGTTTCATTAATCTATTATTTGTTCCTTGGCAGATTGTTTTGGCTGAGGGCAAAGTGAAGTTTCATAACGTTATATATTTAGGCTTGACTTTAACGGTGTAGCCCGCTGTATGTTTGACTGAATCGTTTACTTTATTTCTTGACTTGTATTCTTATACCTTTTAAAAACTGAAATTTAACAAAAAGAGACAGGGTTGCGTCATTTTATTTTATATAGCCTATAGAATATTTTAAAATATATAAATTTACATTATTTATTATTGTTATTATAATAATATACCACTTGCGATTATCAATCTATTATAGTTATGCTGTTAAATTATTGTACTATTCATAGTAACTATTTAACTTACTTTTTATTGTCTATATTCTGTAATTGATATTTCATATTCTATTGCTATTATTATAGTATTATACATATGCTATTATACTATTATACTATGTATTAGTATAATATTATGTATTATACTATATGCTATTATCAATATATTATTATTATTATTATATTAGTACTTATGATATTATATAATTATACTTTTCATTACTATTTAATTTGCTGTATACTGTTTGTTTATTTTATTGACTAAACTATTTACTATTAGCCTACTTCTCACTTTATTTTATATTTACTATTTGCATTGCACTGTAGTTGTACCATGTATTACCATAAAGGATCCATCAGTTATCTTTTTTATTGCTAAAATCGGGTCAATGACAGAATATGCTTTTCCCACAATGAGAAAACTTTATTTAATTTAATGTGAAAATTAAATTATATCTCAGTATGGGGGTGTTCACAATTCTTATCCAAGAATGAAAAACCAAATACATGACAACCCTGAGCTTTGGCCATTCCTTATTAAAAATAAATAAATTTTATATATACCTATCAAGATTTTAAATAACTAGAAATGGAACTTTTTTGTACAACACATACAAACCACTGAAATCGGTTGATAAATATATTTTTTGGGGGTTTTATACAGAAAAACCGCAGCTCACCTGTTTACTTGCATTTGATTACAGCGCAGTCTTGCAAAATGGCGGACGCGTTGACGTATCGCAGCAACGTTCCAAAGCGGCCAATAGGGCGTCTATGTATTTATTATGTCTATGATCCGCAGCGCTATCGGCAAACTATACGGTTTGCATTGCACTGCTTTGGGTGTCTCTGCCGACCTCTTGTGGACAAAAATAGTATAACATGGCATTTCATGACTATTGCCACTAGATGGAGCAAATGAACATTTCTCACTCATGCTAATTTTTCATCTCTGTTTTTTGTGTTTATTTAAAATAAGACAAATCTGATATTATTTTAATCTTACATCTGTTATTTAACAGTTGAGATAGTTGTTTAATGCAGAAACACTCACCGGGTTTAAACTAGCAAAACCGGTTTAAAGTGCACACGAATTAATTAGCATGTTGTCACAATGAGTTACAATGAATGTTACTATTAGAACTATGATATTCTATTCTATACTTTTATCAATTGTATTGAGAAACCATGAGAAAAAGGTGAATAAAGACTGAAATTATTCATTATTATTATGATTTGAACTATGCTGTATAGCTGTGTTTTGCAGTGTGTGTGTTGTCAAAATGTATTTTTAATTATTAAAATTGCCATTATTTTATATGAAAAGTTAATTTTATTTTATTGACAAAATATTTTATTTGGTCTTTTTTATATTTTTTGATTAGATCAGATAACATTTTAATCTGTCATATGATCATGTGATAATGTACTCCACCTATGGGGCATGTTGTCTCATTTCACTTCATTCATTCAGGGTAAATCAAGAGAAAAGTATACGCTGTATTAATGAAAGTTCCGTGTATCTTTTGATCAATTCATTTCCTGTTTGGAATGGAATAACGAGAAATGAAAACCAGCTCGTTTATTCGTTTTTTAGTTTATTTTAAAAAACGAAAAATTAGATTTTGGCTCGATTCATTTGCACACGTGGGCGGCGCTGAAACGCCCCTTTCATCTGATTGGTCGAAACGCTCCGCCTTCAGTAAGCGACGAGCTTTTCCTTTTCTTTCTGTCAGGCAGAATAAGAGTTGGTACGAGTGCGGCACTGACAAACGCACTGTAATAAAATAATGTCTGAAACCACCACTCACTGTTAACTACGCACAATATTTGAAGCAGAAATATGTTGCTGGTCACGTAATTCGCGCTGCTGAGACTTGCAAAGCGACCCCAATAATGTGAACCACAGTATATGACAGATTATTTTAGCATGATGTATTTCCCATTGATAAATACAGTGCAAATAGATCCGTTTCTTTGGATAAAATCCATTGACTTGCGTTCTCTGAGCAATGAAGGCCGTAATACTCAATGCTGTCCACTAGAGGGGGCGACAGGATAATAAGTGTTTTCTACTCTTTTTCCCTGTTTGCATCAGTTTAAATGACAAATGCATAAATTTCATTCATAAATAGGCCATATCTGTGTATGAGAACAATATTTACACTTCAAGCTTTACAACTAATTAAAACTTTAACCCTACTACAAAGTTTGCCACTCTGTCATTTCTTTTAAGATATTGTTATTCCACTGGTTTTTGCATTTAATGTTTGTCCATCTGGAACTTGTATTTGTCATGAGCTCTATATTTAAGATGTACTAGAAAAAAATATGATTCAACAACACAAACTCTGTTTTTACTCGGCAAATTTGTTTTCCTTTCAAGTAGGCTTATCCTGCAGGTTATCCTGCTTTTTGCCATGGCTTGCCACACTGCCCAGAATAAACTATATTTTCTCCACACGAGATGTGGACGAGCGCATATCTTACACAGCTTCCAGTTCTGTTTAGGCTATTGTAGTTTGTAATGCTTGTTATGTTCCTTAATTTAGATATAATCTGGTTGTCTGTTTGTCTGTCTGACTATAGTGTTTAAACATAAACATATAACCTTTTTTAAACTATTTAAAAATCTGCTATATTTCACAAAGGAAGCCCATTATAAGGCGTTATTAAGGCGTTATTAAGTTATTATATTATTAAGGCGTTATACGAGAATGACATTCTGAGTATGAGCCTATTGTTAGCTGGTTTAAAAATGCGGATGGATCATTGCAGAGTTATTCCTTATTGCAATGCAATACAAGAAGTGCATAGCCTATGTTATTCTTCACTGCACAACGTTAGATCGTTTGTGCAATGCAATGCAACAACACACATGTCATCTCTTTAATGAACATGGGAATGAGTTAGTACTGGTGTGCAATGCAATGCAAAAAGTTCATTAAAGAGATAACATGTTGCACTGCATTGCACAAACGATCTAACGTTGTGCATTGAAGAATAGCATATAGGCTATGCACTTTTTGCATTGCATTGCACAGCAGAACAAACTCCTTCAAATGTTCATTAAAGAGATAACATTTTGCATTGCACAATCGATCTAACGTTGTGCAATGAAGAGTAACATAGGCCATGCACTTTTTGCATTGCATTGCACACCAGAACTGTCACGGATGGTCAAAAAGTGAAGCGAGGATTCAAGTGCAGGTAAGGATTTTAATAAATAATAAACAAAATAAAACTACAAACAAAAACTCCCCGTGGGGGAAAACAAGGCAGGCATAATCAGGAACATGACACAGGGGAAACATAGACAACGATCCACACAGACTGCAAACAAGAGGGAACTAATAAAGGGAAACTAATCAAGGGGGAACAGGTGGGAGAACTCAAACAATAATCAGATAACGAGTGGGAGGGACCAGACAATGACATGAGCACATGGCCCAAAATAACAAAACACCCATGTGCAGCACAAGACAGGACAGGCATGTGACATTACCCCCTCCCTACGGAGCGGCTACCAGACGCTCCATCAGACCAGGGCGGGGCGGGAGTGACAGACCAGGGCGGGACGGGAGTGACAGACCAGGGCGGGACGGGAGGGACAGACCAGGGTGAAACAGGGGGAACAGGGGGAACAGGAAGGACAGACCAGGGTGGGGCAGGGTAAAATGGACAGTTCGGGAGGCCAGGGCGGAGCTGAAAGTCCATCGGGCGGCCAGGGCGGAGCAGAGAGTCCATCGGGCGGCCAGGGCGGAGCAGACTTTCCCTCGGGCGGCCAGGGCGGAGCAGACTTTCCCTCGGGCGGCCAGGGCGGAGACCTTCCCTCGGGCGGCCAGGGCGGAGACTTTCCCTCGGGCGGCCACGGCGGAGACTTTCCCTCGGGCGGCCACGGCGGAGACTTTCCCTCGGGCGGCCACGGCGGAGACTTTCCCTCGGGCGGCCACGGCGGAGACTTTCCCTCGGGCGGCCACGGCGGATACGACCCCTCGGGCGGCCTGGGCGGAGACGACCCCTCGGGCGGCCTGGGCGGAGACGACCCCTCGGGCGGCCAGGGTGGAGACGACCCCTCGGGCGGCCTGGGCGGAGACGACCCCTCGGGTGGCCAGGGTGGCGACGACCCCTCGGGCGGCCAGGGCGGCGACGACCCCTCGGGCTGCAAGGGCTGCGACGACCCCTCGGGCGGCCTGGCTGGAGACGACCCCTCGGGCGGCCAGGGCGGAGACGACCCCTCGGGCGGCCTGGGCGGCGACGACCCCTCGGGCGGCCAGGGCGGCGACGACCCCTCGGGCGGCCAGGGCGGCGACGACCCCTCGGGCTGCAAGGGCTGCGACGACCCCTCGGGCGGTGTAACTGGCACCAACGGCTCAGGCACTGGAACTGGCACCAACGGCTCAGGCACTGGAACTGGCACCAACGGCTCAGGCACTGGAACTGGCACCAACGGCTCAGGCACTGGAACTGGCACCAACGGCTCAGGCACTGGAACAGGCACCAACGGTTCAGGCACTGGAACTGGCACCAACGGCTCAGGCTCTGGAACTGGCACCAACGGCTCCGGCTCTGGAACTGGCACCACCGGCTCAGGCACTGGAACAGACACCACCGGCCCAGGAACAGACACCACCGGCTCAGGTACTGGAACAGACACCACCGGCTCAGGTACTGGAACAGACACCTCCGGCTCAGGAACAGACACTGGCTGCGGCTCAGGAACAAACACTGGCTCCGGCTCAGGAACAGACACTGGCTCCGGCTCCGGCTCAGGAACAGACACTGGCTCCGGCTCCGGCTCAGGAACAGACACTGGCTCCGGCTCCGGCTCAGGAACAGACACTGGCTCCGGCTCCGGCTCAGGAACAGACACTGGCTCCGGCTCCGGCTCAGGAACAGACACTGGCTCCGGCTCCGGCTCAGGAACAGACACTGGCTCCGGCTCCGGCTCAGGAACAGACACTGGCTCCGGCTCCGGCTCAGGAACAGACACTGGCTCCGGCTCCGGCTCAGGAACAGACACTGGCTCCGGCTCCGGCTCAGGAACAGACACTGGCTCCGGCTCCGGCTCAGGAACAGACACTGGCTCCGGCTCCGGCTCAGGAACAGACACTGGCTCCGGCTCCGGCTCAGGAACAGACACTGGCTCCGGCTCAGGAACAGACACTGGCTCCGGCTCAGGAACAGACACTGGCTCCGGCTCAGGAACAGACACTGGCTCCGGCTCAGGAACAGACACTGGCTCCGGCTCAGGAACAGACACTGGCTCCGGCTCAGGAACAGACACTGGCTCCGGCTCAGGAACAGACACTGGCTCCGGCTCAGGAACAGACACTGGCTCCGGCTCAGGAACAGACACTGGCTCCGGCTCAGGAACAGACACTGGCTCCGGCTCAGGAACAGACACTGGCTCTGGCTCCGGCTCAGGAACAGACACTGGCTCTGCAGACGTGACGTGAACCGTCTCTGGCTGGGCAGGCGTGACGTGAACAGTCTCTGACTGGGCAGACGTGACGTGAACAGTCTCTGGCTGGACAGACGTGACGTGCTTCCTCTTCCTCCTCCGCCTCCGGACCACCGGACTCGAGACCACCGAATCCGGGACCATCGAAACTGGGACCCCCGGAACTGGAACCACCGGACTCGGGACCACCGGAACTGGGACCACCGGAACTGGGATCACCGGCACTGGAACCTTCTTAGCAGGGGGTTTACAGTGACGCTCCAAGGAATTAACTAATTCCTCAAACGTCAGATGTCTCAGGGCTCTCATGACCATAAAGTCGATGGGTTCATCAAGGGCGTAATTAAACAAATCCTTCATAGCCATAACCCCAAGCCCCAGTCCCTCTGCAGCAGCGCAGAACCTCAATGAAAACTCTCGGATGTCAGTCCCCTTCTGACGAAAGGAACTCAACACACAAAATCTCTCGATGCGTTCAAAATGAGGGCAGGAAATAGGAGGCTGGAGTGAATCCTTCCGCTGAATCCTCTTCATGGTGGATCGTTCTGTCACGGATGGTCAAAAAGTGAAGCGAGGATTCAAGTGCAGGTAAGGATTTTAATAAATAATAAACAAAATAAAACTACAAACAAAAACTCCCCGTGGGGGAAAACAAGGCAGGCATAATCAGGAACATGACACAGGGGAAACATAGACAACGATCCACACAGACTGCAAACAAGAGGGAACTAATAAAGGGAAACTAATCAAGGGGGAACAGGTGGGAGAACTCAAACAATAATCAGATAACGAGTGGGAGGGACCAGACAATGACATGAGCACATGGCCCAAAATAACAAAACACCCATGTGCAGCACAAGACAGGACAGGCATGTGACAAGAACTACCTCATTCCCATGTTTATTAAAGAGATAACATGTTACATTGCATTGCACAAACAATCTTGTGCATTGAAGAATAACATATAGGCTATGCACTTTTTGCTTTGCATTGCACACCAGAACTAACTCCTTCAAATGTTTATTAACATGTTGCATTGCACTGCACAAACGATCTAACGTTGTGCATTGAAGAATAACATATAGGCTATGCACTTCTTGCATTGCACACCAGAACTAACTCATTCCCAAACTCATTGCGTTGTGCTTTGAGGCAATACAATATGTGCTGTTGCATTGCATTTCACAGACGATCAAACTTTGTGCATTGAAGAATAACATATAAGCTATGAGTGCATTGCAAACATAAAGCAACTATCTCATTCCGATGTGCATTGAAGAGATACATTTTTTGGAGTTACATTCCACTGCATAAAAGATCTAACTGATAAAGTTAGATATAATAATACATTATTATTCAACGCTAATTCTTAGATCGTTTGTGCAATGCAACACTAATGTTATCTTTTCATTGCACATGAGGTATGAAGTAGTTTATTCTATGCATTGTGACGCAAGAGGTAAATTCAATAATTTCCCTTCAAAGCAAAAATGAATCAGTTAGTTATTCAGTGCAATGTGATAGCACATATGTTATGAGTCAAATCAGGCATACTCTTTGACCTACGGAACATATTTTCTGTCCAAAGAGTTCTTACTATACATACAGACTGACTTCTTGTGATGTTGTATTAGCTGACATATCTGACCTCAAAATTTTTCAAACTATATAAAGTTATAGACTCCTTTTGACGATCTGAAGCATCAGAAGGAGTCTATGAGTATGTATAGAAAATGAAAGATCGAGGACTCTTTGGCCAGAAATATGTTCAGTAGGTCAAATATGTTATGTGCAATCTGTATAGCTGATTTATCATCAAAAGGAGTCTATATCTTTAAATAGTTTTACATTTGTTTTAGGACACTCTGACCACAAATAAGTTCAAAATGTCAGATATGGACATCTATATGGCTTATGAAGCATCAGAAGGAGTCTATGAGTATGTATAGAAAGCCCAAGATCGAGGACTCTTTGGCCAGAAATATGTTCAGTAGGTCAAAAGGGGACCTCTGTATAGCTGATTTATCATCAAAAGGAGTCTATAACTTTATATAGTTTGAAAAATTTTGAGGACACTTTGACCACAAATAAGTTCAAAATGTCAGATATGGCCATCTATATGGCTTATGAAGCACCAGAAGGAGTATGTATAGAACATGCAAGATCGAGGACTCTTTGGCCAGAAATATTTTCAGGAGGTCAAAAGGGGACCTCTGTATAGCTGATTTATCATCAAAAGGAGTCTATAACTTTATATAGTTTAAATTTTTTTTAGGACACTTTGACCACAAATAAGTTCAAAAGGTCAGATATGGACATCTATATGGCTTATGAAACATCAGAAGGAGTCTATGAGTATGTATATAAAGCATAAGATCGAGGACTCTTTGGCCAGAAATATGTTCAGGAGGTCAAAAGGGGACCTCTGTATAGCTGATTTATCATCAAAAGGAGTCTATAATTTCTATAGTTGGAAAAAAAATTAGGACACTTTGACCACAAATAAGTTCAAAATGTCAGATATGGACATCTATATGGCTTATGAAGCATCAGAAGTAATCTATGAGTATGTATAGAAAGCCCAAGATTGAGGACTCTTTGGCCAGAAATATGTTCAGGAGGTCAAAAGGGGACCTCTGTATAGCTGATTTATCATCAAAAGGAGTCTATAACTTTATATAGTTTTATTTTTTTTTTTTTTTTACTGTGACCACAAATAAGTTTTTTCCCGTTTCAATTGACATTATTTTATTACAGTGCATTTGTCAGTGCCGCACTCGTACTGACTCTTATTCTGCCTGACAGAAAGAAAAGCTCGTCGCTTACTGAAGGCAGAGCGTTTCGACCAATCAGATGAAAGGGGCGTTTCTGCGCCGCCCACGTGTGCAAATTAAATATCTAACCCATAAACCGATTTGTAAACCACAAACGAAAAATGAAAAATCAAGCCAAAACCTCATTTTTCATTTTTTAAACTAAACTAAAAAAACGAATAAACGAGCTGGTTTTCATTTCTCGTTATTCCATTTCAAACAGGAAATCAAATGATCAAAAAGTTTTTATTTTTATTTTTTATGTTGTATTGAACACCAAAAAAGTAACAAATATAGAATATACATCTATAATGGCATTGACAAATACAGATAAATGAGTAGGCACATGTCAGTCAAATAAATGGATAATGACAAAAGAACATTACGTATATTTGAAGGAAAAAAAGAAAAAAAGAACAAGAAGGGGTCTCTTCATTCCTCTTTTAAGAAATCAAGGTCTCTTCAATTCAAGCCAATTTCTGGGCCTTTTTACTTTTCATACATTGCAACGATGGAAAGAAATTACAAATAAAGTCTCTTTTAAATACAGAAAAATAAGGTTTCGTCTTCATACATTTGCATTTATGAATAAAGAATTTGCCCAGAATCAACATTACATTAATAAAAAATTCATTTTTTTTCTCATCCAACAACATTCCAAACATAATATGCTTCCTAGCAAAAGTTGGCAGTGAATGGATCTTTGTCTCCAACCAGTAAGACATATTTTCCCAAAAGGTATTTGAAAAAACACAAGAAAAAAAAAGGTGATCGTTGTCTCTATGTCAACTTGACAGAAAGTACAGGCATTTTCTTCAAAATTAAACCGTTGTCTTAAAAATTCACTTGACCATTGAATATTTTAAAATGGGTTTCCTTAGCTTTAGGAGCCACTGGAAAGCTAATATACTGTGTTCGCAATTCTTTAATAAATGTCATAAGCTTGCAAAACACAGTTACTGTATTATACAAAAATGTCGGATATAATATAGAATTGAAACAAGAGCGAACAAGTTTGTTGGGAAGCATTGCCCTGAGGTCATTGAAGAGAAGGGAGTTCACAAGATCCATCTGGCATGTTGACAGAAGCGTTTTGTACAAAATTTATAAAACTTTTTGGAATGGCATTTAAGACACGCTCAAATTGTTTGCGTTCACATTGTAAATTGTATTTAGTACAGAAGTCTCTAAAAGTTAACAAGCTCCCATCTTCATCCATTACAGTAAATGAAGAACTGACCAAATACCCTTTTCAAGCCAATCAAGAACACATAGAGACTTGTATCTAGATACAATAAATCTATTGTTCCATATAGGGAATCTGTGTGGAGAAAAGTTGTGGTTATATAACAAAATCTGCTGGTGAAAGGAAGATAATTTGATTGGCAGTCTGGAAACAGTAAAATCAAATCTCAGGAGAAAATCAATTCCACCCAATTTTCTAAATATACCTCTGGGAATGCAAAACCAGAAATTAGTTTCATTTGTTATACATTTTTTAAGCCATTTGACCTTCAACATACCATTTATACAATAGAAGTCAAAGGCTTGTAATCCACCATTTTCATAATCTTGTATAAGATTTGCCCTCTTTATATAGTGCACACGTTTACTCCATATATAATTGAAATGAATTTGATTAATGGTCTTAATAGCTCTATTAGAAATGGAGAGACAAGATGCAGGATAGATACACACTTTCCATTTTAGTTAAATAAATTCTACCAAAGATAGACAAATCCCTTTGCATCCATGCATCAAGCCTGCCTTTGCATTCATTCCACCTATTCCAGACATTTTGCTTTTCCATCATGACCTCATCCTTAGAAATGTTTATGCCTAAATATCTGACATTCGACTTGACTGGAATATTATATGAAATTTTAAGAGGGCATTCATGTATGGTAATAATTTCTGAGAATTTAGAAAAATAGTTAACTATCTCAATTGCTTTAGGAACCTGGTCAAGACCTTTTAAAAATAATGTTGTATCGTCAGCCAATTGACTAAGTATAATTTCCTGTCCAAACACATTTAATTTGTCAATATTTGAGTTTTTAATTAGGAGAGCCAACATCTCTGTAGCCAGAATAAACAATGAGGGTGAGATGGGCCATCCTTGTTTAACTCCTCTCTTAATATCAAATCTGGGTGAAGTACCTGTTGGTAGGGCCACTGAACTATTGGTATTTGTGTAGAATAACTGAATAACATTACAAAAATGTTCACCAAACCCATACATTTTCAAACATTTAAAAATAAATGAATGTTCTAACATATCAAAGGCTTTATAGAAATCTAAAAATAAAATAACCCCATCATCCTCTGTTTCTTGATTATACTCCAGCAAGTCCAAAACCAGTCGAATATTGTTATGTATAGAACCATGGTTTTAGTGATTTCCTGAAAAGCTGCAAAAATAAATTCCCTTAATAAGTCCCAAAAAATGGCGCTAAAAATTAGACGTAATACCATCTGGGCCAGGTGATTTATCCAATGACAAACACATAACAGCAGAATCAAGCTCTTCGATTGTTAATTCTGTATCACATATCATTTTGAACTGTTCATCTATATGAGGAACAAATTCTCCGTATTTTTAATGATTAAAATTGCCATTATTTTATATGAAAAAGTTAATAATTTTATTTTATTGACAAAATATTTTATTTTGTCTTTTGTATATTTTTTGATTAGATCAGATAACATTTTAATCTGTCATATGATCATGTGATAATGACTACTCGGGGCATGTTGTCTCATTTCACTTCATTCATTCAGGGTAAATCAAGAGAAAAGTATACGCTGTAATGAAACAAAACCACTACTAGACGTGTGAAATTAAGGGGAAAATAAATACTCTGAACCTTAAGTAGATTTACACAAACTGAGAAAGTCTAAAAGCGTAAGGTTGTGCCCCGCTCTCCCCTATCTGTAAACACTTTTTTTTTTTTCAAATTTATGTCTCAAAAACATAAATAAATAAATAAATTATGTACAAATTCAACATTTGCTTCTTTAATTAAAAAAGACAAGGACAAGCGTTAATGTCGAGCCCTGATATGTTTTCCTTGACTGGTTTTCCCTGCAGAATTACGTTGTTGAAAACGAAAGTAAAAGAGTGATGCACGTTCATGGGCTGCAGCAGGCACATTATGTATTACATAATCATAAAGTAGCCTATTTCTTTTCGTTTTGAATATTTTCGTTTAAAAGTAGACATTTCAAGCTTTCTATAATAGATAGCTTATATTTCTCAAATCTGTGAGGCACAAGCTGAGTTTCGGCGCCCTCCAGTTCACGTGCAATGCAAGCATTGTCTGCTATATATTTGCTTATTATTTATTAAATACAGGCAATTGGTTGATAAAACACTGATCAAAATTAAGATACAATTTATACAAAACGAAAATCTTTTAGTAAAAAGTCTTTCTATAAAACTAAAGTCAGTGAAGTGGTCAAAATCACTAGGTGGAGTACATTATCACATGATCATAGATTAAAATGATTAAAATGTTATCTGACCTTATCAAGATTAAAATGTTATCTGATCTAATCAAAACATATAGGCCTACAGAAGACAAAATAAAATATTTTGTCAATAAAATAAAATTATTAACTTTTTTATATAAAATAATGGCAATTTTTAATAATTAAAAATATATTTTGACAACACACACACAGCTATACAGCATAGTTCAAAACATAATAATAATGAATAATTTCAGTCTTTATTCACCTTTTTTCTCAATAGAATTGATGAAAGTATAGAATAGAATATCATAGTTCTAATAGTAACATTCATTGTAACTCATTGTGACAACATGCTTTATATAATTCGTGTGCACTTTAAACCCGTTTTGCTAGTTTAAACCCGGCGAGTGTTTCTGCATTAAACAACTATCTCAACTGTTAAATAACAGATGTAAGATTAAAATAATATCATATCTGTCTTATTTTAAATAAACACAAAAAAAAACAGAGATGAAAAATTAACATGAGTAAGAAATGTTCATTTGCTCCATCTAGTGGCAATAGTCATGAAATGCCATGTTATACTATTTTTGTCCACAAGAGGTCGGCAGAGACACCCAAAGCAGTGCAATGAGTTATTTTGTATTTAAATTAAAGAATGTGGAAAATGTGCTTTTTTTTTTTTTGTTAAAATGTAATATTGTTTTATCTTGTTTGTGAAAAATGACTCAAGGACTTGTCATTCTGATGGCAGAGTTCACTGACATAAATACTGACTTTTGAGAGGTGAACTAAGGGTTTTTAGGCTTTTGCAGATAATCCATTGTGTTCTGCGGTTTGTATGAATTGTTTGGAGAATTGCACTTACTGGTTTGCAAATGTTTTTTTTCTTTTCCTCACTTTATTTAAATTTTCCATTTAAACAAAATAAAACATACACTTACAAAACATATACTTATATAACCTTTATATATATTGAAGAAATTATTATTATTAACAAATTGTTAATAAAAGGATCCACACAACAAATAACAAAAGAATAAAATGTATACTAGAAAAAAAGAACAATAATAATATTATATTATAATATTATAATATAAATAAATGAATAAAATAATAATAATTAAAAAAAAAAGAATAATTCTTTACAAAATAAAATCACAGGTACAAAAAGGTGCTAAACATCCTGAGCACAGCCGACATATCCCTAAAGCAGGGTACCAATCTATATACCGGGGGAGGGAAATAATTACTACCAGAGGAGATGTGTAGTCAGGTGAATGAAGGCCTTTCATTTCCCTACATATCCTATAGGAAAGATCCCCAAATTCTATTGAAATTATCCGAAGATCTCTTCATTGTGTGTCTGCTTTTTTCTAGCTTAATAAAATGGAAAATATCTTGAATCCATAAAGAATGAGTCGATTTCCAGTTTAATAAAATGAAACGCCTTGCCAGCAGTGTGACAAAGGCTACGAAGTCAGACTTGTATTTGGGCATATCAAGAGAAGTGGGAAGAGTACCGAATAAAGCAGTGAAAGCCAGAGGTTCAATATGATTTGTTAGAACTTCAGATAATGTTTTACAAATTAATTTTGTAGGGAGGGACAGGACCAAAACATGTGTGCAGTAGTTGCGTGGGCCTGGTGACAACGGTCACATGTGGGATCCACTTCAGGATATATTTTTAACAGTCTAACTTTGGTCCAGTGGGTACGGTGGAGAATTTGAAACTGAATCAGAGCATGTCTGGCACAAAAAGATGAAGAGTGCACACTTTCCACTGTTCTTCTGACATGTTTTCTCCAATGTCCTCCTCCCACTGAGATTTAATAGTTGCAAGTGCTGGGCAAAGTGCAAATGGCATTATAAAGATATGAGATCATACCCTTCATAATATGGTTGGGCTTCAAAAAAAAGTCAATAGGAGTAGCTCTAGGGAGATTGAGGGTGCATGTCTTGAACGAAGCTACGAACCTGCAAATACCTAAAAAAGTGGTGTGTACATTTTTCTGCTAGTTGCTGGAAAGATGCAAAGACATTATCTATATATAGATCATTAAATGTTATAATGCCCAGTGCTGACCACTGTGAAAAAGTGCTATCATCAATGATGGTGGGAAAGCAACATTTGCTGCTACAGGTGCGAAGATAGAATAGGCTTGTTATCCAAAATGGGGTCTGAATTGCCTCCAGATTCTCAGCGTAGTTTTAACAATGACATTTTTAGCATAGGGAGACGAAGAGCATTTAATGGGGGCATGTCAGTGAATAACAGGAGAATTTGGGAAGAATATTCATTTTAACTGAATTAATTCTTCCAGCCAAGGATAGGGGAAGCAAAGACCAGCGCTCAAAATCTTTCTCCATCTGGAGTAACAAATTAGCAAAGTTAAATAAGTAAATCTATGGTGTGCAATCATAAATGGAAAATTATAGTCCCTAGCTGCAGAATTCAGTGGAGAAATTTCACTCTTGCTCAGATTTAATTTGTAACCAGAAATTATTCCGAATGATTTCAAAATATTAAGAGCTGCCGGTAAGCTAAATCAGAAATATAAAGGAGGAGATCATCCGCATACAAAGACACTTTTTGCTCTGTACCCATTCTTTTTATACCTTTTATAGTTGAATCAACCCTCAGTGCAATAGCAAGGGGTTCGATAGCGATGGCGAAGAGGAGTGGACTCAAGGGACATCCCTGACGAGTGGACCGCGGTGGAGGGAAAATAGTCAGAACGGGTATTGTTGGTTCTGACAGACGCTTGGGGGGCGGAATATAATAACCTCACCCAAGAAATAAAGTTATCACCAAAACCAAATTTCTCTAGTGTGTAAAAGAGGTATTTCCACTCCACCCAGTCAAAAGCCTTCTCTACATCTTCTCTGCATTCTCTGTAACAGTAAATAAAGTCAGTCTGGTTAGCAATAAAAAGTGAAGCTGGTAATGCTGTTTGTGGAGTTGTTTAGTCAGATCTTCAGAGAGTTCATGTCTTTTATCTTCAGTTCAAGGCTGTGTCTGAATAAAGTTGTAGTTTGTGTTCTTATTACTCTTTTGAAAGATGATTGAAAGAATGTTTCAGGAACATCACACTAACCTTTCAATAACATTCTAGCAACATTCAGGAAACTGGACATTTTTATGTTCTTGGAATGTCACGTTTCAACAAGAACGTTTCAGGAACATTATACCTTTTAAAACACGTTCCTCTAACGCCAAGAAAGCTGGACATTTTTACTCTTTTACTTTCGTTTTCAACGTAATTCTCCTCAGGGAAAGGGAAAACAACACACAAAAAAGCACATTTTCCACATTCTTTAATTTAAACACAAAAAACACAAAATAACTCATTGCTTTGGGTGTCTCTGCCGACCTCTTGTGGACAAAAATAGTATAACATGCATTTCATGACTATTGCCACTAGATGGAGCAAATGAACATTTCTCACTCATGCTAATTTTTCATTCTTTCATTAAAAAAGAGGGAGAATTGATGCTAAATTTATGTTTTTGATTAAAGATTAAAGTGCACACGAATTAAACAATAAGAATAATGATAAACATTGCAATATTCTGTTAAAAAAATATGATCAATTTTGAATTCATGGTAATGGGAGACAAAATTCTTTTTGACCATGGTTCAACTAAATCTGCTGGATTAGCTATTTTGTTTTGCAATTCACTTGGTAAAGTAGTGACCTCTAAGGGTAGCAATAACGGTCACTGGTTACTTTGTGTTTTGACCATTGATGACCAGTATATCATTCTAATAAATGTTTATGGATATAATAATCTAGTTCAAAACAGACAATTGATTTCAGATGTGTCAGACGTCATAGATGGCCTTAAAGTTTTCTACCCAACTGCTAACATTATTATGGGGGGTGACTTTAACATGGTATATGATGAATGGCTTGATAGATATCCTCCCAAATGTCAATATAGTTCTTATAACCCTACTCTGTCTGATTTCTGTTGCAAACACAACTTATTAGATCCCTGGCGTATCAAACATCCGGATATTGAACAATATTCTTGGTTTAAACCAAATAATACAGCAAAGTCAAGAATAGATTTCTGGTTAATCTCCTCCTCTATCATAAATATTGTTTCTGATTGTTGTATGTCAGCAGCACCTCTCACAGATCACTCTGTTATTAAATTGCTTATCAATCCTTCTGGTGTTAGAGGCAATAATAAGGGGTATTGGAAATTGAATTCTTATCTATTAAAATGCCAATCATTTCAGGATGGTATTAAAAACATAATTTCTAAGGTTATGAACGATGATTCAATAATGTCCTATGTTGCTAAGTGGGAATTCCTTAAATTTAAAATGAGAGAATTTTCTATTCATTTTGGAAAATCCCTTAATAGAAATAACAAATTAACAGAAATGACCGTCATTAAGGAAATAAACGAATATTATAACAGAACATCACTTACCGACACTGATAAACAGATATTACAATGTCTACTATCTAAACTGGATGATATCTATCTTCAAAAAGCTGAAGGAGCCTTCATAAGATCTAGGGCAAAGTGGATTGAGGAAGGGGAGAAAAGTACTGCTTATTTTTGTCGTCTAGAAAAAAGAAGGCAGGAGAGACTTGCTATTAAAGCATTATTAATTAATGGTAATGTAGTCACAGACCGATCTTTGATTGCTAAGGAAGCTGTCTCTTTCTATAAAAAATGATATTCCTCAACATTTTCCTCAGATAATGCCGAATCTTTTTTCAGCCATATTAAAGATCTGATTCCCCGTATAGATGATGAGTATGCACTGCTATGTGATGCTGATATTACCTCTGATGAGCTGGATAAAGCTGTAGACAGTTTGTCTGTAAATAAATCTCCAGGCAGCGATGGTTTCACAGCCAATTTCTATAAACACTTTTGGGGTTTATTGAAAGATCCTTTTTCTCTCATGTTAAAAGAAGCTATAGATAATATGACATTCCCCCTTACAATGAAACAAGGTGTAATAACTTTAATCCCTAAACCTGATAAGGACTCCAAATTGTTAAATAATTTTAGACCCATTACTCTATTAAACACCGATTACAAAATTGTAACCACTGTCTACGCTAGCAGACTGAAAAAAATCCTACATAAAATTATAAGCGACTCTCAATCAGCTTTTATGAAAGGAAGATCTATCCATAACAATATTCGGTTAGTTCTGGATATTTTAGATTATAGACATCTCATTGATGATGATGGTTTTATTTTATTTCTTGATTTCTTTAAGGCATTTGATTCAATTGAACACCCATTTATTTTGAATAGTTTAAGATTATTTGGTTTTGGAGAGAAATTTAGAAACATAATTGAATCCCTTTATGAAAATTCAAATAGCTCAATTTCTTTATCAGGAGGTACTTCACCCCGATTCTCTATCAAACGTGGAGTTAAACAGGGTTGCCCCTTATCCCCATTTCTCTTTATAATAACCACAGAGCTGCTTTCTATCTTTCTTAAAAATTCAAATATAGCTCCATTAGAGGTGTTTGGGCATCCAGTTCTCATAAGCCAGTTAGCTGATGACACTACTATCTTTATGAAGCAGCTTTCGGAAGTCCCCCAAATCCTGCAAAATATCCAAATCTTTTCTAAAGCTTCTGGCTTAGAATTAAATTTGCAAAAGTGTGAGTTGATGCCAGTTCATCAATGCCAGTTAACCGAGGCCTATAACATCCCTATTAAATCTATAGTGAAATATTTAGGAATATATCTTTCTAAAGATATAATGGAATGTGAAAATCTGAATCTGTGGAAAGTAGTTGAAAATTGTCAATCCAAACTTAATTTATGGTTATTGAGAGATATTAGTTTATTGGGAAGAATTTTTTTAACCAAAATGGATAGTTTATCTAGATGTATCTACCCTGCATACTCATTATCGATACCGAATAAAGTGATTAAAAAGATTAATCAGATTAATTTTGATTATATCTGGAGAAAGAAAGCTCATTACATTAAAAGAGCCGAGTTGACTAAAGAATTCAAAGATGGAGGTCTACAAGCCATTGATTTTGATTTCATAAATGGAACTCTTAAAATTAACTGGTTGAAATCCTTCCTTAATAATGATAACCTTTGGTTTCACATCCCCAGAGAAATATTTCAGAAAATTGGAGGGATCGAATTTTTACTTAGATGTGATTTCATTCCCCAGCGTCTCCCTATCAAACTATCCCAGTTTCACCAGCAAGTCTTGTTGTACTGGAAGCTCTTATACAACCATAATTTTACACCACACAAAACCCCAATGTGGAATAATAGATATATCACAATAAGAAACAAATCACTGTATAAAAAGGAGTGGATGGAGAAAGGAATATGGTCGGTGGTTCATTTAACTGATAGTAGAGGTTTTTTTTTATCACATGATAATTTCTGTCTCAAATATGATATAACCTGTAGTCAGAATGCATTTAGCTCTATGATCAAAGCTATCCCCAATGCTTTCATGTGTTTGGTTCAAGCATACCTTTCAACAACGAATCCTCCCATTTGTTGTCTCCCATTACTTTTAGTTGAAGGTGTAGATTTGAAAGAAATTAAACTTCCAAACAAAACTATTAGAAATATGTTTGATAACATCTTATTTCCTATAGTATCCTATAGAAACTTGATTTCACAGTTCTTCTCAAAAAAAAATATTCACAGGTTACGAACAACTTACTTAAAATTTCCTTTATCTCCCAAAGCTAAGGAAGTCCATTTTAAAATTATAAATGGTGTATATTCATCCAGTGAATTTGTACAGCGAAGATTTGGTTTTGAAACTAGTAATTGTGTTTTTTGTGATAATATTGAAACTACAGATCATTTATTTTTTCATTGTATGCATGTAGAGGCTTTATGGCTTGATATTCATGACTGGCTATATCCAAAGATTCCTCATCTTGAAGTCTTCTCTCACAAGGACATTATTTATGGACTCGTCTTGGAAAGCAACAAAGACGATTTTTTGGTTAATAGCATCCTTATTCTAGTTAAATTCTATATACACAAATCTAAATACTTGAAAGTGAACCCTAAATTCTGTGTATATCACAATGAGTTTCTCTCTTATACAAATTCCCTTAAAATGATGAAAAGTAAAAATGCTAAAAAACTTTTTGCTATAATAGAAGAATATGACTTGAAAAGTAAACCCTAGCCCTTTTTTTATTTTTTTTTTTATTTTATTTTATTTATTCATTTTTGGTAATGCAATTCTGCACCTGATTCTACTGTCACTATGTAATTATATATTTTTGTTGCCATGTTGTTTGTACATGACATTGTTCAATAAAAAAAAAAAAAAAAAAAAAAAAAAAAATTGAATTCATGGTGACTTTAAGTGAATGTCGTCACTTCCTCAGTTCCCGTCACTATGGTTACGGTAAACAGACACGGCAGAACAGCAGTGGGTGGAGCTGAACTAATGTTCATTCGCATCATTTATAATCTAACAACAAACAAATAAACAAACAAACAAACAAACAAACAGCCTCCACTTTCGTCTTGTTATGAAAGCGACGGAGGCAGGTGAGAAAACTGATTTTTATTTTCTCTCACTAAGTATAAATCATTCGAGCTATTAATAACGCGGTGTATATTGGGAAACAGTTTGATAAATTATGTTTTTTTCCCCTGTTTTGCAGAGGAAGACATGAACGAGTCATCCAGTTAGAACTATGAAGAACTATTATAAGGTTATTATAACTATTAAAGGTTATATTTATATTTTATAACTATTTTTTTAACCTTTATAAAGGGCATTTTTTTCCCTAATTTTATTAAATGCAAGCTCCATCTTTCATTTCAAATTCTTAAATTTGATCAATACATTCAATTAGAATAATAAGACACTAGGCTGTTACCAATCAAATAAAATAATTTACATTGAAAAATTACTGTATTAAATGAGATTATGGGAGTGTAAATATTTTTTGAATTAAACAAATAAGGAATGTTGAAAAGAATGATACTTTGAAACTAAACCGCCAGTAGGAGGCGGCAGGCGACCGTGTGTTAATGAGCGAGTCATTGAGTCATTCATTCAAACGATTCATTCAATGGGCCATTGGATCTTTGAGTCAACCGATTCGTTCAAAACGCTGAATCATTCAGCGTTTGAAACATGGCTGAGTGTTCATGTGAGATGCGCGTGATCTGTGCTATCAATCGCCACTTACATTAAATAAAATAAAACCAGAATCATCCTCGCGTTTTCGGTGATTCCCTAGTAATTTTTTTTATTTTTTATTTTATGTTAAAAATGATTTTAATCATGGCATTTGTCCGATTGGGCGAGTACACTTCTCTTTCACGTGTCCCTTCAAAAAAAAAAAAAAAAACCAAACAAACAAAACAAACAAACAAAAAAAAACCCCACACGTGTCCCGGGCAAGTTAATGTGGAGCCCTGATATGTTTTCCTTGACTGGTTTTCCCTGAGGAGAGTTACGTGGTTGAAAACGAAAGTAAAAAAGGGGGACGCACGTTCATTGCGTTTTACAGTGATGACTTTATTAAACTCAACACATTATAATGATTTATCTGTCATCCACCCTCGATTAATTAGAATGTTTTTTTTTTATTTTTATTACTTGGCTTGCCCGACCCGCGGGTTATGATGATCCGCAGCGCTATCGGCAAACTATACGGTTTGCATTGCATTGCTTTGGGTGTCTCTGCCGACCTCTTGTGGACAAAAATAGTATAACATGGCATTTCATGACTATTGCCACTAGATGGAGCAAATGAACATTTCTTACTCATGTTAATTTTTCATCTCTGTTTTTTGTGTTTATTTAAAATAAGACAAATCTGATATTATTTTAATCTTACATCAGTTATTTAACAGTTGAGATAGTTGTTTAATGCAGAAACACTCGCCGGGTTTAAAAACCGGTTTAAAGTGCACACGAATTAATTAGCATGTTGTCACAATGAGTTACAATGACTGTTACTATTAGAACTATATATTCTATTCTATACTTTTATCAATTCTATTGAGAAACCATGAGAAAAAGGTGAATAAATACTGAAATTATTCATTATTATTATGTTTTGAACTATGCTGTATAGCTGTGTTTTGCAGTGTGTGTGTTGTCAAAATGTATTTTTAATTATTAAAATTGCCATTATTTTATATGAAAAAGTTAATTTTATTTTATTGACAAAATATTTTTTTGGTATTTTTTATATTTTTTGATTAGATCATAACATTTTAATCTGTCATATGATCATGTGATAATGTACTCCACCTATGGGGCATGTTGTCTCATTTCACTTCATTCATTCAGGGTAAATCAAGAGAAAAGTATACGCTGTATTAATGAAAGTTCCGTGTATCTTTTGATCATTTCATTTCCTGTTTGGAATGGAATAACGAGAAATGAAAACCAGCTCGTTTATTCGTTTTTTAGTTTATTTTAAAAAACGAAAAATTAGATTTTGGCTCGATTCATTTGCACACGTGGGCGGCGCTGAAACGCCCCTTTCATCTGATTGGTCGAAACGCTCCGCCTTCAGTAAGCGACGAGCTTTTCTTTCTGTCAGGCAGAATAAGAGTTGGTACGAGTGCGGCACTGACAAACGCACTGTAATAAAATAATGTCTGAAACCACCACTCACTGTTAACTACGCACAATATTTGAAGCAGAAATATGTTGCTGGTCACGTAATTCGCGCTGCTGAGACTTGCAAAGCGACCCCAATAATGTGAACCACAGTATATGACAGATTATTTTAGCATGATGTATTTCCCATTGATAAATACAGTGCAAATAGTTCCGTCTCTTTGGATAAAAGTGAAGTGGAAATAAAAATCAATAATAGGCTGCTGAACTGTACCATGATAATATGTCCGTAACATTTACCACTCTCGTCTTTTATTTACATCAAAAGGCAGGTGTGTGTGACGTATAAATCATTTTGAAAATTGAACAGAAATAAAGTTTATATTAATGAATGTAAGCACGTGTAGCCTACTCAGTTCACATGAAAAGAAAGAGACAGAAAAGAGAGAAGCTAGAATCAGTGAACGTACATTAATACTGACAAAATTACCAGGTTTGGGATTAATTAAAATCATGTCGGTTGAAGAGCACGGCATACCTTTAAAATGTTATTAGTTTTATTATAAAACTAACACAATTTTATTAAATACTGAATTGGTCGATGTTTCTCTGAGTTTTCTTTATTATGTTGGCTTAAGAAAGCATTTAAACATTATTATTATGCATTATTATTATTATGAGAAATTGACTCCGCCTAGAACTTTAATGCTTCACCAAACTCAGCTCAGACCTTCAGACTGGTCTGACTCGCTTATATCTTTTCTAACTGGTCAGACTTACTTTCCCCAAAAAATCCATTGATTTGCGTTCTCTGAGCAATGAAGGCCGTAATACTCAATGCTGTCCACTAGAGGGGGCGACAGGATAATAAGTGTTTTCTACTCTTTTTCCCTGTTTGCATCAGTTTAAATGACAAATGCATGAATTTCATTCATAAATAGGCCATATCTGTGTATGAGAACAATATTTACACTTCAAGCTTTACAACTAATTAAAACTTTAACCCTACTTCAAAGTTTGCCACTCTGTCATTTCTTTTAAGATATTGTTATTCCACTGGTTTTTGCATTTAATGTTTGTCCATCTGGAACTTGTATTTGTCATGAGCTCTATATTTAAGATGTACTAGAAAAAAATATGATTCAACAACACAAACTCTGTTTTTACTCGGCAAATTTGTTTTCCTTTCAAGTAGGCTTATCCTGCAGGTTATCCTGCTTTTTGCCATGGCTTGCCACGCTGCCCAGAATAAACTATATTTTCTCCACACGAGATGTGGACGAGCGCATATCTTACACAGCTTCCAGTTCTGTTTAGGCTATTGTAGTTTGTAATGCTTGTTATGTTCCTTAATTTAGATATAATCTGGTTGTCTGTTTGTCTGTCTGACTATAGTGTTTAAACATAAACATATAACCTTTTTTAAACTATTTAAAAATCTGCTATATTTCACAAAGGAAGCCCATTATAAGGCGTTATTAAGGCGTTATTAAGTTATTATATTATTAAGGCGTTATACGAGAATGACATTCTGAGTATGAGCCTATTGTTAGCTGGTTTAAAAATGCGGATTGATCATTGCAGAGTTATTCCTTATTGCAATGCAATACAAGAAGTGCATAGCCTATGTTATTCTTCACTGCACAACGTTAGATCGTTTGTGCAATGCAATGCAACAACACACATGTCATCTCTTTAATGAACATGGGAATGAGTTAGTACTGGTGTGCAATGCAATGCAAAAAGTTCATTAAAGAGATAACATGTTGCACTGCATTGCACAAACGATCTAACGTTGTGCATTGAAGAATAGCATATAGGCTATGCACTTTTTGCATTGCATTGCACAGCAGAACAAACTCCTTCAAATGTTCATTAAAGAGATAACATTTTGCATTGCACAATCGATCTAGCGTTGTGCAATGAAGAGTAACATAGGCCATGCACTTTTTGCATTGCATTGCACACCAGAACTACCTCATTCCCATGTTCATTAAAGAGATAACATGTTACATTGCATTGCACAAACAATCTTGTGCATTGAAGAATAACATATAGGCTATGCACTTTTTGCTTTGCATTGCACACCAGAACTAACTCCTTCAAATGTTTATTAACATGTTGCATTGCACTGCACAAACGATCTAACGTTGTGCATTGAAGAATAACATATAGGCTATGCACTTCTTGCATTGCACACCAGAACTAACTCATTCCCAAACTCATTGCGTTGTGCTTTGAGGCAATACAATATGTGCTGTTGCATTGCATTTCACAGACGATCAAACTTTGTGCATTGAAGAATAACATATAAGCTATGAGTGCATTGCAAACATAAAGCAACTATCTCATTCCGATGTGCATTGAAGAGATACATTTTTTGGAGTTACATTCCACTGCATAAAAGATCTAACTGATAAAGTTAGATATAATAATACATTATTATTCAACGCTAATTCTTAGATCGTTTGTGCAATGCAACACTAATGTTATCTTTTCATTGCACATGAGGTATGAAGTAGTTTATTCTATGCATTGTGACGCAAGAGGTAAATTCAATAATTTCCCTTCAAAGCAAAAATGAATCAGTTAGTTATTCAGTGCAATGCGATAGCACATATGTTATGAGTCAAATCAGGCATACTCTTTGACCTACGGAACATATTTTCTGTCCAAAGAGTTCTTACTATACATACAGACTGACTTCTTGTGATGTTGTATTAGCTGACATATCTGACCTTTTGAACTTATTTGTGAAAACAATTTAGGACACTTTGACCACAAATAAGTTCAAAAGGTCAGATATGGACATCTATATGGCTTATGAAGCATCAAAAGGAGTATGTATAGAAAACGCAAGATCGAGGACTCTTTGGCCAGAAATATGTTCTGGAGGTCAAAAGGGGACCTCTGTATAGCTGATTTATCATCAAAAGGAGTCTATCACTTTATATAGTTTGAAAAAAATTTAGGACACTTTGACCACAAATAAGTTCAAAAAGTCAGATATGGACATCTATACGGATTATGAAGCATCAGGAGGAGTATGTATAGAAAATGCAAGATCGAGGACTCTTTGGCCAGAAATATGTTCTGGAGGTCAAAAGGGGACCTCTGTATAGCTGATTTATCATCAAAAGGAGTCTATCACTTTATATAGTTTGAAAAAAATTTAGGACACTTTGACCACAAATAAGTTCAAAATGCCAGATATGGACATCTATACGGATTATGAAGCATCAGGAGGAGTCTATGAGTATGTATAGAAAGCCCAAGATCGAGGACTCTTTGGCCAGAAATATGTTCTGGAGGTCAAAAAGGGACCCTCTGTATAGCTGATTTATCATCAAAAGGAGTCTGTAACTTTATATAGTTTGAGAAATTTTGAGGACACTTTGACCACAAATAAGTTCAAAAAGTCAGATATGGACATCTATATGGCTTATGAAGCATCAGAAGGAGTATGTATAGAAAACGCAAGATCGAGGACTCTTTAGCCAGAAATATGTTCAGTTATTCATGAGGCTACGGACCCCGAGGCTAAGGTTAGTGCCTTCACTTCCACGATCAAGTCTATCTTAGACAAATCAATTCCATTTAAGAAAGTTTCTATTACAAATAATGATAAACCTTGGATGACCATACAAATCAGAGATCTGATAAAAGAAAGACAGCGTGCCTTTTGTTCTGGCAATAAAACATCCTACAGTAAACTAAAAACAATTATTGCCAAAAAAATTAAGAATGCAAAGAAACAATATTATAAACATGAGGTCGAGAAACTGCAAAACACCAAGCCTAAGCAATGGTTTAAGTCTGTGAAGGCTTTAATGGGGATGGAAGGAGATAAGAGTGATGTGGTGTCTCAGGATCATAACATCATGCAATATGAGTGTGATAATTTGGCAAAGCACTTTGCTTCTGTGTGGGATTATGCGAGTCATATTTCTCCGTCTGAGGAAGAGGTTGCCGGCAAGCTATCCAGTTGTAGTATACCTCCTTTGAGTATTGGACAAGTTAAGGTCAGACTCCGCAAAGTGAAGGCAGCAAAGGCTGCTGGTCCTGACGACATTCCTCCTTGGATATTAAAGACCTTTCACGAGGAATTGACACCGGTGCTATGTGATATTTTTAACACGTGCATGCAAAATAATATTTTCCCAAAACTATGGAAGGAGGCTGTGGTCAAGGCTGTTCCCAAAAAAACAAAGCCTAGTTTTCCAGTAGACTACCGGCAGATTTCATTACTCAGCTGTGTTGGAAAAGTGTATGAAGGAATCCTCAGAGATGCCATTCTAGAGGATACAGTTGCTAAAATTCAACCATCACAACATGGCTTCATGGCGAACAGATCAACTGATACTGCTCTGATTCATATTTTGCAATCCTGGCATGATGCACTTAACGCCAATCCTAAATTGGACATCCATGCTGTTTTTGTTGATTTTACTCGAGCTTTTGACACAATTGATCATTGTCAACTTCTCTATGCTTTAGCTGACATGAATGTCAGACGACCGCTCTGGCTCAGTGTAAGGAGCTATCTGAGTAACAGAGAGCAAAAGGTGAAGTGGGGCTCCTGTGTGTCTAACTCCTATCCAATTACAGCTGGTGTTCCTCAGGGTGGTCTTCTATCCCCTCTGCTTTTTGTCATCGCCATAAACAGCTTGGATTCCTTTCTGCCTCCTTCAGTAATTCCGGTAAAATATGCTGATGACTTAACAATTACTGAACTTTTAATGGGATCCCTACCAGGATTAACTCAGAGGGCCTTGGATTCAGTGGCGAATTGGGGACAGGAATTTTCATTGGCAATGAACAGAGGTAAGACAGTGGACATGGTCATAAGCGCCAGGAAAGATGAAAACATTCCCTGTCCTTCCTCTCCCGTAATATCAGGACATGCAATTGGCAGAGTTTCCACTTTTAAATTGCTTGGAGTCCAAATTTCTTCTGATCTGTCGTGGGATGCCCATATTAAGTACATGATTTCGAAGGTGCATCCTAGAATACACTATCTCTGTGTTGCTAAAAATGCGGGTCTCCCTTGTGATGTTTTAATGAAAGTGTATCTAACATTTATAAGGCCAGTCCTTGAGTACGCTAGCCCAGTATGGGGTGGACTACCTAAAGGTCTCTCTGATGAGCTAGAGAGGGTCCAAAAACATTGCTGTCGGATAATAGGTGTTCCAACTTCTACTCTCCCATCTCTGAGTGAGAGGCGCGACGAGGCCACTATACGTACTTTTACAAAACTACTCAAGGACAGTTCATCACCACTGCATTGTTTCCTGTCTGTGGCTCCAAGACCTACTTACCTACTACGGAAGCATAGGGAGTTTGTTGTGCCCAGGAGTAAATCAAAAAGACATGAACTTTCTTTTATTCCACGTGCTCTCAAACTGTTTTATAAATAATTTACAGTTTGTTTTTTGCATGATGCCTGATGTATTCCAGGTTTTCTGTGTATCTGTTTTTACTCTACCTGGTTGTTTTATTTAATTTATTTAAATTAGGTAAGGTTGTTTTGAGTATGTGTTCTGTTTGATACATTTCAGGGTTTTGTCCTTCAATATCCTGCCTTGTCAAACTTTAAATAAAACTAACTAACTAGGTCAAAAGGGGACCTCTGTATAGCTGATTTATCATCAAAAGGAGTCTATAACTTTAAATAGTTTGAAAAATTTGTAGGACGCTTTGACAACAAATAAGTTCAAAAGGTCAGATATGGACATCTATATGGCTTATGAAGCATCAGAAGGAGTCTATGAGTATGTATAGAAAGCCCAAGATCGAGGACTCTTTGGCCAGAAATATGTTCTGGAGGTCAAAAGGGGCCCTCTGTATAGCTGATTTATCATCAAAAGGAGTCTATCACTTTATATAGTTTGAAAAAAATTTAGGACACTTTGACCACAAATAAGTTCAAAATGTCAGATATGGAAATCTATATGGCTTATGAAGCATCAGAAGGAGTCTATGAGTATGTATAGAAAGCCCAAGATCGAGGACTCTTTGGCCAGAAATATGTTCAGGACGTCAAAAGGGGCCCTCTGTATAGCTGATTTATCATCAAAAGGAGTCTATCACTTTATATAGTTTGAAAAAAATTTAGGACACTTTGACCACAAATAAGTTCAAAATGTCAGATATGGAAATCTATATGGCTTATGAAGCATCAGAAGGAGTCTATGAGTATGTATAGAAAGCCCAAGATCGAGGACTCTTTGGCCAGAAATATGTTCAGGAGGTCAAAAGGGGACCTCTGTATAGCTGATTTATCATCAAAAGGAGTCTATCACTTTATATAGTTTGAAAAATGTCTTGGACACTTTGACCACAAATAAGTTCAAAAGGTCAGATATGGACATCTATATGGCTTATGAAGCATCAGAAGGAGTATGTATAGAAAACGCAAGATCGAGGACTCTTTGGCCAGAAATATGTTCTGGAGGTCAAAAGGGGCCCTCTGTATAGCTGATTTATCATCAAAAGGAGTCTATAACTTTCTATAGTTTGAAAAAAATTTAGGACACTTTGACCACAAATAAGTTCAAAAAGTCAGATATGGACATCTATATGGCTTATGAAGCATCAGAAGGAGTCTATGAGTATGTATAGAAAATGCAAGATCGAGGACTCTTTGGCCAGAAATATGTTCAGTAGGTCAAAAGGGGCCCTCTGAATAGCTGATTTATCATCAAAAGGAGTCTATCACTTTATATAGTTTGAAAAATGTCTTGGACACTTTGACCACAAATAAGTTCAAAAGGTCAGATATGGACATCTATATGGCTTATGAAGCATCAGAATGAGTCTATGAGTATGTATAGAAAGCCCAAGATCGAGGACTCTTTGGCCAGAAATATGTTCAGGAGGTCAAAAGGGGACCTCTGTATAGCTGATTTATCATCAAAAGGAGTCTATAACTTTCTATAGTTTGAAAAATTTTGAGGACACTTTGACCACAAATAAGTTCAAAAAGTCAGATATGGACATCTATATGGCTTATGAAGCATCAGAAGGAGTCTATGAGTATGTATAGAAAATGCAAGATCGAGGACTCTTTGGCCAGAAATATGTTCAGTAGGTCAAAAGGGGCCTTCTGTATAGCTGATTTATCATCAAAAGGAGTCTGTAACTTTATATAGTTTGAATAATGTCTTGGACACATTGACCACAAATAAGTTCAAAATGCCAGATATGGACATCTATATGGCTTATGAAGCATCAGAAGGAGTATGTATAGAAAATGCAAGATCGAGGACTCTTTGGCCAGAAATATGTTCAGTAGGTCAAAAGGGGCCTTCTGTATAGCTGATTTATCATCAAAAGGAGTCTGTAACTTTATATAGTTTGAATAATGTCTTGGACACATTGACCACAAATAAGTTCAAAATGCCAGATATGGACATCTATATGGCTTATGAAGCATCAGGAGGAGAATGTATAGAAAGCCCAAGATTGAGGACTCTTTGGCCAGAAATATGTTCTGGAGGTCAAAAGGGGCCCTCTGTATAGCTGATTTATCATCAAAAGGAGTCTATAACTTTCTATAGTTTGAAAAAAATTTAGGACACTTTGACCACAAATAAGTTCAAACGGTCAGATATGGACATCTATATGGCTTATGAAGCATCAGAAGGAGTCTATGAGTATGTATAGAAAACGTCTCCGGTTACTTAACTGTAACCTTGTTCCCTGAGAAAGCGGAACGAGATGCTGCGCTGCTCAGCGCATTGGGAACATATTTTATCGTGACCAGTTGTGAATATTGTGTATAACACGTCAATGAAATTGACCCGGAGGTAATATAGCCTCGGTCGGTGACGTCATCGGCGCGCCCCCGCGACACGAGGCTATAAGTAGATGAGCCACAGGTGCATCGTCAGGATATTTTGTCTGAAGAGCAGTCCTGGGACATCTTCAGCACGGCAAAGTAGCGCAGCATCTCGTTCCGCTTTCTCAGGGAACAAGGTTACAGTTAAGTAACCGGAGACGTTCCCTTTCGAAAGCTACAATCGATGCTGCGCTGCTCAGCGCATTGGGAACGAGAATACCCACGCCGCCGTGCTTGAAAATGTCTGGACCCCCACGGTTGTGCAGGTGTGTTTCACAAGAACGCAAGAAGGCCTAGACATTAGCTTGTGATGTCGACTCAAGGACATGAGAGCCCGGAGTGGCATGAACATCCAAACTATAAAATCTTATGAACGTGTGCGGAGAGGACCAACCTGCCGCATCACAAATAAACTGCAAGGGGCACCTCTTGCCAAAGCACTAGAGGAGGCGACCCCTCTGGTGGAGTGAGCCCTTAGACCCGTTGGCGAAACTTGGCCGCGCGCCTCATAGGCAAGAGCAATAGCATCCCTCACCCAATGTGACATGGTCTGCTTAGTGGCAGCAGCCATCGGTTGTGGCCCCCATAACAGGTGAAAAGTCGCTCTGACTTACACCACTGGCTAGTGCGGTGGACGTAGGCCTGAAGAGCACGGACTGGACATAGTCTATGAGATCTCTCCTGTCCCGGCGTTGTGAACGGCGGAGAGCAGAAGGCCTCAAGCGTGACAGGATGTACAGTCGAAAAAGGCACCTTAGGCAGGTAATCAGGATGAGGATGCAAAATCACTTTCACCATTCCTGGGGCAAAGTTTAAATAGGGTGGCGAAATCGACAGAGCCTGCATATCCCCAATTCTTTCAAAGAAGTTATTGCCATAAGAAAAAACATTTAGAGTCAGAAGTTTGTCAGACGCTGATTCTAGAGGTTCTAAAGGAGTCTCAACCAGACCCTCTAGGACTAAAGATAAGTCCCATGATAGGATCTTAGTTTTATGAGAGGCCTCAGTCGCCATGAATGACCTGAACGAACAGAGGATGTCTCCCGAGTGGCACCCCGTCAACCAAGGCATGGCAAGCCGAAAGAGCGGCCACATAAACCTTGAGAGTGGCGGGGCATGTGCCTGATGATAATATTTCCTGCAGGAATTCCAGAACTGAAGCAATCTGGCAGTTGACTGGATCTGCATTATGACACACCACCTTTCAAAGACACTCCATTTGTTGACATAACTCTTTTTAGTGAAGGAAGCACTAGCACTGAGAATGGTCTCAACAACAACAGGCGAAAAGCCCAGTGCCCCTCAGTTGGTACCCATCAGGGGCCAAACATGAAGGTTCCAGAGGTTGGGTCTGGGATGGAATACCGTGCGCTCCGTCTGAGACACAAGGTCCCTCCTCTCCGGAATCGTCCAAGGCGAGCCGTTGAGGAGAGATATTATCTCGGAGAACCAAACTCTGGCTAGAACTCCTGGGAGCAGAGAAACTGGAGGAAAACGCATACATGCACATTCTAGGCCATGTGTGCGCCATCGCATCCAGACCCAGGGGCTGGGTGATTCAGAGATAAGTAGAGGGAACATTGCGCTTTCTGATAAGAGGCGAAGAGGTCCATCTCCGCTTCGTATCCAAATCTGTTTGACTACTTCTGGGTGGAGTTTCCATTCCCCTCTCAGTAGTTTCTGTCTGGACAGTAAATCCGCTCCCACATTCAGGTGCCCTGAGATGTACACTGCCCTGAGTGACAGGAACTTTTCCTGGGCCCAGAGAAAGATGTGCCCCGCTATTCTGTTCAGATTGCGTGAGCACAAACTTCCCTGGTGATTATGTGAGAGACTGCCGCTGTGCCGCACTAGGACATGACAGTCTCTCAACTGAGGGAGAGAGTATTTCAGGGCCAAAAATACAGTCATCAGCTTGAAGCAGTTGATGCCCCTCATTCCCCTTGAGCTGGACGACCACTTAAGACCGCTCCCCAGCCCATCAGGGAGGCGTCTGCCGTTAGCATTCTGCGACAGCAAGACACACCTAAAGTGGGACCCAAAGCAAGGAACCGGGGTCTGAACCACATAGAAAGGGAACGAAGCCGCAGCGCGTAATGGTCTGAAGACAAAAGACCTGACGATGCACCTGTGGCTCATCTACTTATAGCCTCGTGTCGCGGGGGTGCGCCGATGACGTCACCGACCGAGGCTATATTACCTCCGGGTCAATTTCATTGACGTGTTATACACAATATTCACAGCTGGTCACGATAAAATATATTCCCAATGCGCTGAGCAGCGCAGCATCGATTGTAGCTTTCGAAAGGAAACGCAAGATCGAGGACTCTTTGGCCAAAAATATGTTCAGGAGGTCAAAAAGGAACCTCTGTATAGCTGATTTATCATCGAAAGGAGTCTATAACTTTCTATAGTTTGAAAAATTTTGAGGACACTTTGACCTCAAATAAATTTAAACGGTCAGATATGGACATCTATATGGCTTATGAAACATCAGAAGGAGTCTATGAGTATGTATAGAAAACGCAAGATTGAGGACTCTTTGGCCAGAAATATGTTCAGGAGGTCAAAAGGGGCCCTCTGTATAGCTGATTTATCATCAAAAGGAGTCAATCACTTTATATAGTTTGAAAAATTTGTAGGACACTTTGACCACAAATAAGTTCAAAAAGTCAGATATGGACATCTATATGGCTTATGAAGCATCAGAAGGAGTATTTATAGAAAATGCAAGATCGAGGACTCTTTGGCCAGAAATATGTTCAGGAGGTCAAAAGGGGCCCTCTGTATAGCTGATTTATCATCAAAAGGAGTCTATAACTTTATATAGTTTGAGAAATTTTGAGGACACTTTGACCACAAATAAGTTCAAACGGTCAGATATGGACATCTATATGGCTTTTGAAGCATCAGAAGGAGTCTATGAGTATGTATAGAAAGCCCAAGATCGAGGACTCTTTGGCCAGAAATATGTTCTGGAGGTCAAAAGGGTACTTCTGTATAGCTGATTTATCATCAAAAGGAGTCTATAACTTTCTATAATTTGAAAAATTTTGAGGACACTTTGACCACAAATAAGTTCAAAAAGTCAGATATGGACATCTATATGGCTTATGAAGCATCAGAAGGAGTATGTATAGAAAACGGAAGATCGAGGACTCTTTGGCCAGAAATATGTTCAGGACGTCAAAAGGGGACCTCTGTATAGCTGATTTATCATCAAAAGGAGTCTATCACTTTATATAGTTTGAAAAA
Organism: Vimba vimba; assembly: GCA_022828995.1. Taxonomy (NCBI): domain Eukaryota; kingdom Metazoa; phylum Chordata; class Actinopteri; order Cypriniformes; family Leuciscidae; genus Vimba; species Vimba vimba. The sequence continues at coordinate 6,834,354 of CM040825.1, read as the reverse complement.
ATTTTAGGACACTTTGACCACAAATAAGTTCAAAAGGTCAGATATGGAAATCTAGATGGCTTATGAAGCATCAGAACGAGTCTATGAGTATGTATAGAAAACGCAAGATTGAGGACTCTTTGGCCAGAAATATGTTCAGGACGTCAAAAGGGGACCTCTGTATAGCTGATTTATCATCAAAAGGAGTCTATAACTTTCTATAATTTGAAAAATTTAGGACACTTTGACCACAAATAAGTTCAAAATGTCAGATATGGACATCTATATGGCTTATGAAGCATCAGAAGGAGTCTATGAGTATGTATAGAAAACGCAAGATCGAGGACTCTTTGGCCAGAAATATGTTCTGGAGGTCAAAAGGGGACCTCTGAATAGTTGATTTATCATCAAAAGGAGTCTATAACTTTCTATAGTTTGAAAATTTTTTAGGACACTTTGACCACAAATAAGTTCAAAATGTCAGATATGGACATCTATATGGCTTATGAAGCATCAGAACGAGTCTATGAGTATGTATAGAAAACGCAAGATTGAGTTTTATGATATGCTTCATAAGCCATATAGATGTCCATATCTGACATTTTGAACTTTTTTGTGGTCAAAGTGTCCTAAAAAATTTTCAGAAATATGTTCTGGAGGTCAAAAGGGGCCCTCTGTATAGCTGATTTATCATCAAAAGGAGTCTATAACTTTCTATAATTTGAAAAATTTTGGACACTTTGACCACAAATAAGTTCAAAATGTCAGATATGGACATCTATATGGCTTATGAAGCATCAGAACGAGTCTATGAGTATGTATAGAAAACGCAAGATTGAGGACTCTTTGGCCAGAAATATGTTCAGGAGGTCAAAAGGGGACCTCTGTATAGCTGATTTATCATCAAAAGGAGTCTATAACTTTCTATAGTTTGAAAAATTTTGAGGACACTTTGACCACAAATAAGCTCAATAAGTCAGATATGGACATCTATATGGCTTATGAAGCATCAGAAGGAGTATGTATAGAAAACGCAAGATCGAGGACTCTTTGGCCAGAAATATGTTCAGGAGGTCAAAAGGGGACCTCTGAATAGCTGATTTATCATCAAAAGGAGTCTATCACTTTATATAGTTTGAAAAATTTTGAGGACACTTTGACCACAAATAAGTTCAATAAGTCAGATATGGACATCTATATGGCTTACGAAGCATCAGAAGGAGTATGTATAGAAAACGGAAGATCGAGGACTCTTTGGCCAGAAATATGTTCAGGACGTCAAAAGGGGACCTCTGAATAGCTGATTTATCATCAAAAGGATTCTATAACTTTCTATAGTTTGAAAAAAATGTAGGACACTTTGACCACAAATAAGTTCAAAAGGTCAGATATGGACATCTATATGGCTTATGAAGCATCAGAAGCAGTCTATGAGTATGTATAGAAAACGCAAGATCGAGGACTCTTTGGCCAGAAATATGTTCAGGAGGTCAAAAGGGGACCTCTGAATAGCTGATTTATCATCAAAAGGAGTCTATAACTTTCTATAGTTTGAAAATTTTTTAGGACACTTTGACCACAAATAAGTTCAAAAGGTCAGATATGGACATCTATATGGCTTATGAAGCATCAGAAGGAGTCTATGAGTATGTATAGAAAACGCAAGAGGACTCTTTGGCCAGAAATATGTTCAGGAGGTCAAAAGGGGACCTCTGTATAGCTGATTTATCATCAAAAGGAGTCTATCACTTTATATTGTTTGAAAAATTTGTAGGACACTTTGACCACAAATAAGTTCAAAAGGTCAGATATGGACATCTATATGGCTTATGAAGCATCAGAAGCAGTCTATGAGTATGTATAGAAAACGCAAGATTGAGGACTCTTTGGCCAGAAATATGTTCAGGAGGTCAAAAGGGGACCTCTGTATAGCTGATTTATCATCAAAAGGAGTCTATAACTTTCTATAGTTTGAAAACTTTTGAGGATACTTTGACCACAAATAAGTTCAAAAGGTCAGATATGGACATCTATATGGCTTTTGAAGCATCAGAAGGAGTCTATGAGTATGTATAGAAAACGCAAGATGGAGGACTCTTTGGCCAGAAATATGTTCAGGAGGTCAAAAGGGGACCTCTGTATAGCTGATTTATCATCAAAAGAAGTCTATAACTTTCTATAGTTTGAAAACTTTTGAGGATACTTTGACCACAAATAAGTTCAAAAGGTCAGATATGGACATCTATATGGCTTATGAAGCATCAGAAGGAGTATGTATAGAAAACGCAAGATCGAGGACTCTTTGGCCAGAAATATGTTCAGGAGGTCAAAAGGGGCCCTCTGAATAGCTGATTTATCATCAAAAGGAGTCTATCACTTTATATAGTTTGAAAAATATTTAGGACACTTTGACCACAAATAAGTTCAAAAGGTCAGATATGGACATCTATATGGCTTATGAAGCATCAGAAGCAGTCTATGAGTATGTATAGAAAACGCAAGATCGAGGACTCTTTGGCCAGAAATATGTTCAGGAGGTCAAAAGGGGCCCTCTGAATAGCTGATTTATCATCAAAAGGAGTCTATCACTTTATATAGTTTGAAAAATATTTAGGACACTTTGACCACAAATAAGTTCAAAAGGTCAGATATGGACATCTATATGGCTTATGAAGCATCAGAAGGAGTCTATGAGTATGTATAGAAAACGCAAGAGGACTCTTTGGCCAGAAATATGTTCAGGAGGTCAAAAGGGGACCTCTGTATAGCTGATTTATCATCAAAAGGAGTCTATCACTTTATATTGTTTGAAAAATTTGTAGGACACTTTGACCACAAATAAGTTCAAAAGGTCAGATATGGACATCTATATGGCTTATGAAGCATCAGAAGCAGTCTATGAGTATGTATAGAAAACGCAAGATTGAGGACTCTTTGGCCAGAAATATGTTCAGGAGGTCAAAAGGGGACCTCTGTATAGCTGATTTATCATCAAAAGGAGTCTATAACTTTCTATAGTTTGAAAACTTTTGAGGATACTTTGACCACAAATAAGTTCAAAAGGTCAGATATGGACATCTATATGGCTTTTGAAGCATCAGAAGGAGTCTATGAGTATGTATAGAAAACGCAAGATGGAGGACTCTTTGGCCAGAAATATGTTCAGGAGGTCAAAAGGGGACCTCTGTATAGCTGATTTATCATCAAAAGAAGTCTATAACTTTCTATAGTTTGAAAACTTTTGAGGATACTTTGACCACAAATAAGTTCAAAAGGTCAGATATGGACATCTATATGGCTTATGAAGCATCAGAAGGAGTATGTATAGAAAACGCAAGATCGAGGACTCTTTGGCCAGAAATATGTTCAGGAGGTCAAAAGGGGCCCTCTGTATAGCTGATTTATCATCAAAAGGAGTCTATCACTTTATATTGTTTGAAAAATTTGTAGGACACTTTGACCACAAATAAGTTCAAAAGGTCAGATATGGACATCTATATGGCTTATGAAGCATCAGAAGCAGTCTATGAGTATGTATAGAAAACGCAAGATTGAGGACTCTTTGGCCAGACATATGTTCAGGAGGTCAAAAGGGGCCCTCTGTATAGCTGATTTATCATCAAAAGGAGTCTATAACTTTCTATAGTTTGAAAACTTTTGAGGATACTTTGACCACAAATAAGTTCAAAAGGTCAGATATGGACATCTATATGGCTTATGAAGCATCAGAAGGAGTCTATGAGTATGTATAGAAAACGCAAGATCGAGGACTCTTTGGCCAGAAATATGTTCAGGAGGTCAAAAGGGGCCCTCTGTATAGCTGATTTATCATCAAAAGAAGTCTATCACTTTATATAGTTTGAAAAATTTTGAGGACACTTTGACCACAAATAAGTTCAAAAGGTCAGATATGGACATCTATATGGCTTATGATGCATCAGAAGGAGTATGTATAGAAAACGCAAGATCGAGGACTCTTTGGCCAGAAATATGTTCAGGAGGTCAAAAGGGGACCTCTGTATAGCTGATTTATCATCAAAAGTAGTCTATAACTTTCTATAATTTGAAAAATTTTGAGGACACTTTGACCACAAATAAGTTCAAAAACTCAGATATGGACATCTATATGGCTTATGAAGCATCAGAAGGCGTCTATGAGTATGTATAGAAAACTCAAGATCGAGGACTCTTTGACCAGAAATATGTTCAGGAGGTCAAAAGGGGACCTCTGGATAGCTGATTTATCATCAAAAGGAGTCTATAACTTTCTATAGTTTGAAAATTTTTTAGGACACTTTGACCACAAATAAGTTCAAAATGTCAGATATGGACATCTATATGGCTTATGATGCATCAGAAGGAGTATGTATAGAAAACGGAAGATCGAGGACTCTTTGGCCAGACATATGTTCAGGACGTCAAAAGGGGACCTCTGTATAGCTGATTTATCATCAAAAGGAGTCTATAACTTTCTATAGTTTGAAAAAAATTTAGGATACTTTGACCACAAATAAGTTCAAAAGGTCAGATATGGACATCTATATGGCTTATGAAGCATCAGAAGGAGTATGTATAGAAAACGCAAGATCGAGGACTCTTTGGCCAGAAATATGTTCAGGAGGTCAAAAGGGGACCTCTGTATAGCTGATTTATCATCAAAAGGAGTCTATAACTTTCTATAGTTTGAAAATGTTTTAGGACACTTTGACCACAAATAAGTTCAAAATGTCAGATATGGACATCTATATGGCTTATGATGCATCAGAAGGAGTATGTATAGAAAACGCAAGATCGAGGACTCTTTGGCCAGAAATATGTTCAGGAGGTCAAAAGGGGACCTCTGTATAGCTGATTTATCATCAAAAGGAGTCTATAACTTTCTATAATTTGAAAAATTTAGGACACTTTGACCACAAATAAGTTCAAAATGTCAGATATGGACATCTATATGGCTTATGAAGCATCAGAAGGATTCTATGAGTATGTATAGAAAACGCAAGATCGAGGACTCTTTGGCCAGAAATATGTTCAGGTGGTCAAAAGGGGACCTCTGCATAGCTGATTTATCATCAAAAGGAGTCTATAACTTTCTATAATTTGAAAAATTTAGGACACTTTGACCACAAATAAGTTCAAAATGTCAGATATGGACATCTATATGGCTTATGAAGCATCAGAAGGATTCTATGAGTATGTATAGAAAACGCAAGATCGAGGACTCTTTGGCCAGAAATATGTTCAGGTGGTCAAAAGGGGACCTCTGCATAGCTGATTTATCATCAAAAGGAGTCTATAACTTTCTATAATTTGAAAAATTTAGGACACTTTGACCACAAATAAGTTCAAAATGTCAGATATGGACATCTATATGGCTTATGAAGCATCAGAAGGATTCTATGAGTATGTATAGAAAACGCAAGATCGAGGACTCTTTGGCCAGAAATATGTTCAGGTGGTCAAAAGGGGACCTCTGTATAGCTGATTTATCATCAAAAGGAGTCTATAACTTTCTATAGTTTGAAAATGTTTTAGGACACTTTGACCACAAATAAGTTCAAAATGTCAGATATGGACATCTATATGGCTTATGATGCATCAGAAGGAGTATGTATAGAAAACGCAAGATCGAGGACTCTTTGGCCAGAAATATGTTCAGGTGGTCAAAAGGGGACCTCTGTATAGCTGATTTATCATCAAAAGGAGTCTATAACTTTCTATAATTTGAAACATTTTGAGGACACTTTGACCACAAATAAGTTCAAAAAGTCAGATATGGACATCTATATGGCTTATGATGCATCAGAAGGAGTCTATGAGTATGTATAGAAAACGCAAGATCGAGGACTCTTTGGCCAGAAATATGTTCAGGAGGTCAAAAGGTGACCTCTGAATAGCTGATTTATCATCAAAAGGAGTCTATAACTTTCTATAGTTTGAAAATTTTTTAGGACACTTTGACCAAAATAAGTTAAAAATGTCAGATATGGAAATCTATATGGCTTATGAAGCATCAGAAGGAGTATGTATAGAAAACGCAAGATTGAGGACTCTTTGGCCAGAAATATGTTCAGGAGGTCAAAAGGGGACCTCTGTATAGCTGATTTATCATCAAAAGGAGTCTATAACTTTCTATAGTTTGAAAATTTTTTAGGACACTTTGACCACAAATAAGTTCAAAATGTCAGATATGGACATCTATATGGCTTATGAAGCATCAGAAGGAGTATGTATAGAAAACGCAAGATTGAGGACTCTTTGGCCAGAAATATGTTCAGGAGGTCAAAAGGGGACCTCTGTATAGCTGATTTATCATCAAAAGGAGTCTATAACTTTCTATAGTTTGAAAATTTTTTAGGACACTTTGACCAAAATAAGTTAAAAATGTCAGATATGGAAATCTATATGGCTTATGAAGCATCAGAAGGAGTATGTATAGAAAACGCAACATTGAGGACTCTTTGGCCAGAAATATGTTCAGGAGGTCAAAAGGGGACCTCTGTATAGCTGATTTATCATCAAAAGGAGTCTATAACTTTCTATAGTTTGAAAAAAATTTAGGACACTTTGACCACAAATAAGTTCAAAAGGTCAGATATGGACATCTATATGGCTTATGAAGCATCAGAAGGCGTCTATGAGTATGTATAGAAAACTCAAGATCGAGGACTCTTTGACCAGAAATATGTTCAGGAGGTCAAAAGGGGACCTCTGTATAGCTGATTTATCATCAAAAGGAGTCTATCACTTTCTATAGTTTGAAAATTTTTTAGGACACTTTGACCACAAATAAGTTCAAAAGGTCAGATATGGACATCTATATGGCTTATGAAGCATCAGAAGGCGTCTATGAGTATGTATAGAAAACTCAAGATCGAGGACTCTTTGACCAGAAATATGTTCAGGAGGTCAAAAGGGGACCTCTGTATAGCTGATTTATCATCAAAAGGAGTCTATCACTTTCTATAATTTGAAAAATTTGTAGGACACTTTGACCACAAATAAGTTCAAAATGTCAGATATGGACATCTATATGGCTTATGAAGCATCAGAAGGAGTATGTATAGAAAACGCAAGATCGAGGACTCTTTGGCCAGAAATATGTTCAGGAGGTCAAAAGGGGCCCTCTGTATAGCTGATTTATCATCAAAAGGAGTCTATCACTTTCTATAATTTGAAAAATTTAGGACACTTTGACCACAAATAAGTTCAAAATGTCAGATATGGACATCTATATGGCTTATGAAGCATCAGAAGGAGTATGTATACAAAACGCAAGATCGAGGACTCTTTGGCCAGAAATATGTTCAGGAGGTCAAAAGGGGACCTCTGTTTAGCTGATTTATCATCAAAAGGATTCTATAACTTTCTATAGTTTGAAAAAAAATTAGGACACTTTGACCACAAATAAGTTCAAAAGGTCAGATATGGACATCTATATGGCTTACGAAGCATCAGAAGGAGTCTATGAGTATGTATAGAAAACGCAAGATCGAGGACTCTTTGGCCAGAAATATGTTCTGGAGGTCAAAAGGGGACCTCTGTATAGCTGATTTATCATCAAAAGGAGTCTATAACTTTCTATAGTTTGAAAAAAATTTAGGACACTTTGACCACAAATAAGTTCAAAATGTCAGATATGGACATCTATATGGCTTATGAAGCATCAGAAGGAGTCTATGAGTATGTATATAAAGCATAAGATCGAGGACTCTTTGGCCAGAAATATGTTCTGGAGGTCAAAAGGGGACCTCTGTATAGCTGATTTATCATCAAAAGGAGTCTATAACTTTCTATAATTTGAAAAATTTAGGACACTTTGACCACAAATAAGTTCAAAATGTCAGATATGGACATCTATATGGCTTATGAAGCGTCAGAAGGAGTCTATGAGTATGTATAGAAAACGCAAGATTGAGGACTCTTTGACCAGAAATATGTTCAGGAGGTCAAAAGGGGACCTCTGTATAGCTGATTTATCATCAAAAGGAGTCTATAACTTTCTATAGTTTGAAAAATTTTAGGACACTTTGACCACAAATAAGTTCAAAATGTCAGATATGGACATCTATATGGCTTATGAAGCATCAGAAGGAGTCTATGAGTATGTATAGAAAACTCAAGATCGAGGACTCTTTGACCAGAAATATGTTCAGGAGGTCAAAAGGGGACCTCTGTATAGCTGATTTATCATCAAAAGGAGTCTATAACTTTCTATAGTTTGAAAAAAATTTAGGACACTTTGACCACAAATAAGTTCAAAATGTCAGATATGGACATCTATATGGCTTGTGAAGCATCAGAAGGAGTCTATGAGTATGTTTAGAAAGCCCAAGATCGAGGACTCTTTGGCCAGAAATATGTTCTGGAGGTCAAAAGGGGACCTCTGTATAGCTGATTTATCATCAAAAGGAGTCTATAACTTTCTATAGTTTGAAAAATATTTAGGACACATTGAACACAAATAAGTTCAAAATGTCAGATATGGACATCTATATGGCTTATGAAGCATCAGAAGGAGTATGTATACAAAACGCAAGATCGAGGACTCTTTGGCCAGAAATATGTTCAGGAGGTCAAAAGGGGACCTCTGTTTAGCTGATTTATCATCAAAAGGAGTCTATAACTTTCTATAATTTGACAAATTTAGGACACTTTGACCACAAATAAGTTCAAAATGTCAGATATGGACATCTATATGGCTTATGAAGCGTCAGAAGGAGTCTATGAGTATGTATAGAAAACTCAAGATCGAGGACTCTTTGACCAGACATATGTTCAGGAGGTCAAAAGGGGACCTCTGTTTAGCTGATTTATCATCAAAAGGAGTCTATAACTTTCTATAGTTTGAAAAAATTTAGGACACTTTGACCACAAATAAGTTCAAAAAGTCAGATATGGACATAGCTTACGAAGCATCAGAACGAGTATGTATAGAAAACGCAAGATCGAGGACTCTTTGGCCAGAAATATGTTCAGGAGGTCAAAAGGGGACCTCTGTATAGCTGATTTATCATCAAAAGGAGTCTATAACTTTCTATAGTTTGAAAAAAATGTAGGCACTTTGACCACAAATAAGTTCAAAATGTCAGATATGGACATCTATATGGCTTATGAAGCATCAGAAGGAGTATGTATAGAAAACGGAAGATCGAGGACTCTTTGGCCAGAAATATGTTCAGGAGGTCAAAAGGGGACCTCTGTATAGCTGATTTATCATCAAAAGGAGTCTATAACTTTGTATAATTTAAAAAATTTTGAGGACACTTTGACCACAAATAAGTTCAAAAAGTCAGATATGGACATCTATATGGCTTATGAAGCATCAGAAGGAGTATGTATAGAAAACGCAAGATCGAGGACTCTTTGGCCAGAAATATGTTCAGGAGGTCAAAAGGGGACCTCTGTATAGCTGATTTATCATCAAATGGAGTCTATAACTTTCTATAGTTTGAAAAATATTTAGGACACTTTGACCACAAATAAGTTCAAAAGGTCAGATATGGACATCTATATGGCTTATGAAGCATCAGAAGGAGTATGTATAGAAAACGCAAGATCGAGGACTCTTTGGCCAGAAATATGTTCTGGAGGTCAAAAGGGGACCTCTGTATAGCTGATTTATCATCAAAAGGAGTCTATAACTTTCTATAGTTTGAAAAATTTTTAGGACACTTTGACCACAAATAAGTTCAAAAGGTCAGATATGGACATCTATATGGCTTATGAAGCATCAGAAGGAGTCTATGAGTATGTATAGAAAGCCCAAGATTGAGGACTCTTTGGCCAGAAATATGTTCTGGAGGTCAAAAGGGGACCTCTGTATAGCTGATTTATCATCAAAAGGAGTCTATAACTTTCTATAGTTTGAAAAATTTTTAGGACACTTTGACCACAAATAAGTTCAAAAGGTCAGATATGGACATCTATATGGCTTATGAAGCATCAGAAGGAGTCTATGAGTATGTATAGAAAGCCCAAGATCGAGGACTCTTTGGCCAGAAATATGTTCAGTAGGTCAAAAGGGGACCTCTGTATAGCTGATTTATCATCAAAAGGAGTCTATAACTTTCTATAGTTTGAAAAATTTTAGGACACTTTGACCACAAATAAGTTCAAAATGTCAGATATGGACATCTATATGGCTTACGAAGCATCAGAAGGAGTATGTATAGAAAACGCAAGATTGAGGACTCTTTGGCCAGAAATATGTTCTGGAGGTCAAAAGGGGACCTCTGTATAGCTGATTTATCATCAAAAGGAGTCTATAACTTTCTATAGTTTGAAAAAAATGTAGGACACTTTGACCACAAATAAGTTCAAAATGTCAGATATGGACATCGTCTCCGGTTACTTAACTGTAACCTTGTTCCCTGAGAAAGCGGAACGAGATGCTGCGCTGCTCAGCGCATTGGGAACGTCTTTAGTCGTGACCAGCTGTGAATATTGTGTGTAACACGTCGATAGAATTGACCCGGAGGTAATATAGCCTCGGTCGATGACGTCATCGGCGCGCACCCGCAACACAAGGCTATAAATAGATGAGCCACAGGTGCATCGTCAGGATATTTTGTCTGAAGAGCAGTCCTGGGACATCTTCAGCACGGCAAAGTAGCGCAGCATCTCGTTCCGCTTTCTCAGGGAACAAGGTTACAGTTAAGTAACCGGAGACGTTCCCTTTCGAAAGCTACAATCGATGCTGCGCTGCTCAGCGCATTGGGAACGAGAATACCCACGCCGCCGTGCTTGAACATGTCTGGACCCCCACGGTTGTGCATGTGTGTTTCACAAGAACGCAAGAAGGCCTAGACATTAGCTTGTGATGTCGACTCAAGGACATGAGAGCCCGGAGTGGCATGAACATCCAAACTATAAAATCTTATGAATGTGTGCGGAGAGGACCAACCTGCCGCATCACAAACCTGTTGTAGGGGGGCACCTCTTGCCAAAGCACTAGAAGAGGCGACCCCCCTGGTGGAGTGAGCCCTAAGACCTTTAGGCGAAGCTTGACCGCGCGCCTCATAAGCAAGAGCAATAGCATCCCTGACCCAATGAGACATGGTCTGCTTGGTGGCAGCTGCTCCCCTGTTACTACCACCATAACAGACGAACAATTGCTCTGACTTACGCCACTGGCTAGTGCGGTGGACGTAGGCCTGAAGAGCACGGACTGGACACAGTCTGTGAGATTTCTCCTGCTCCGGCGTTGCGAACGGTGGAGGACAAAAGGCTTCTAGAATGACCGGATGTACAGCCGAAAATGGAACCTTAGGCAGGTAATCAGGATGAGGATGCAAAATCACTTTCACCATTCCTGGGGCAAAGTCTAAGCAGGATGGAGAGATAGACAGAGCCTGCATATCCCCAATTCTCTTCAAGGAAGTTATTGCCATTAGAAAAACCATTTTTAGAGTCAGAAGTTTATCAGACGCTGATTCTATAGGTTCAAAGGGGGTGTCAACCAGACCCTCGAGAACTGTAGCTAAGTCCCATGAAGGGATCTTGGTTTTTACTGGAGGCCTCAGTCGCCTGGCCCCACGAAGGAAGCGAGAGAGCAGAGGGTGTCTCCCGAGCGGTGCCCCGTCTACCAAGGCATGGCAAGCCGAAAGAGCGGCCACATAAACCTTAAGAGTAGCAGGGCATGTGCCCGTTGATAATTTCTCTTGCATGAAGTCCAGAACTGAAGCAACCTGGCAGTTGACTGGATCTACACTGTGTACAACACACCATCTTTCAAAAACACCCCATTTATTGGCATAACTTTGTCTAGTGGAGGAAGCCCTAGCACTCAGAATGGTCTCAATAACGGCAGGCGAAAGCCCAGTGTCCCTCAGTTGGTTCCCATCAGGGGCCAAACGTGAAGATTCCACAGGTCGGGCCTGGGATGGAATATCGTGCCCTGCGCCTGAGACAGAAGGTTCCTCCTCTCCGGAATCGCCCACGGCGAGCCGTCGAGGAGAGCTATTATCTCCAAGAACCACACTCTGTTCGGCCAACGTGGCGCTATCAGCAAGAGGCAAGACCCTTGTTGGTGAACCCTGGCTAGAACTCCCGGGAGCAGAGAAACTGGAGGAAACGCATACAGGCGCATCTTGGGCCATGTGTGCGCCATCGCATCCAGACCCAGTGGAGCTGGGTGACTCAGAGCGAAATAAAGGGGACATTGCGCTGTCTGTTGGGAGGCGAAGAGGTCCACCTCCGCTTTGTAAAATTTGGTCCAAATCTGTTTCACTACTTCCGGGTGGAGTTTCCATTCCCCCGTCGGTAGTGTCTGTCTGGACAGTAAATCTGCTCCCACATTCAAATGCCCTGGAATGTATACTGCCCTGAGTGACAGGAACTTGTCCTGGGCCCAGAGAAAAATCTGCCTCGCTATTCTGTTCAGATTGCGTGAGCACAGACCTCCCTGGTGATTTATATAAGAGACTGCCGCTGTGTTGTCCACCCGCACTAGGACATGACAGCCCCTCAATTGATGGAGAAAATATTTCAGAGCCAGAAATACAGCCATCAGCTCGAGGCAATTGATGTGCCAATCGAGCTGATGGCCCTCCCATTCCCCTTGAGCTGGACGGCCATCTAAGACCGCTCCCCAGCCCATCAGGGAGGCGTCTGTCGTTAGCAATCTGCGACGACACGGCGCCCCTAGAGTGGGACCCAAGGTGAGGAACCGGGGTCTGAGCCACGGAGATAGTGTACGAAGCCCGCGGCGCGTCACTTTTATTTGCCTTTGAGGATTGGCTCTTGGATGAAATCCTCTGGCTTTTAGCCACAACTGAAACGGTCTCATGTGCAACAGCCCCAGAGGAATCACCGTGGATGCTGATGCCATGAAACCTAACATTTTCTGGTACTGACGAACAGTGCGTTCTTGGCCTAGCCTGACTTTGCTCATGGTCTGGCGAATGGTCTCGATTCGAGCGGGAGACACTTGTGCCCGCATCGTGATCGAATCCCAAACGATCCCGAGATAAATCGTTCTCTGGGCAGGAGAAAGAACACTTTTCTTGGTGTTGAGTCTTAACCCTAGAGAAACTAGATGAGCTAACACGATATCTCTGTGTTGGAGCGCCATCTCTCGCGATTGTGCTAGTATTAACCAATCGTCGATGTAATTCAAAATGCGAATGCCCTGGAGTCGTAATGGAGCCAGTGCTGCATCCATGCATTTTGTGTATGTGCGGGGTGACAGTGCTAGACCGAATGGAAGAACCCGAAATTGGTACGCTTCGCCCCCGAAAGCGAACCTCAGGAATTTCCTGTGTTGTGGCAATATTTCTATGTGGAAATATGCGTCCTTCAGATCGATCGTGACGAACCAATCGCGATGTTGAATTTGCGACACGACCGTCTTGACGGTTAACATTTTGAACTTGAGTGCTTTGACTGTGCGGTTTAAGCCTCGAAGATCTAATATTGGACGCAACCCCCCATCCTTTTTGGGTACTAGGAAGTATCTGCTGTAATAACCTGACTCCCTCTCTGGAAGAGGAACATGTTCTATGGCCTCTTTGCTCAGAAGAGTTTGCAGCTCTTGCGACAGTACATGCATCTGCTCCGGTTTCACGGTAGTGAAAATCACGCCGTTGAAACGCGGAGGACGACGAATAAACTGGATTCTGTATCCCAACTGTACTGTGCTTAATACCCACGCAGAAACGTCTGGCAGAAGTTCCCACGCTGCCAGACTTTCTGAGAGTGGTATTAATTTTAATACTTCCTTTTGAGGGGATGTTAGATGTTCCGCGTCCGGAATGACAGCCGGAAACGACGGAACATCTAACATTTCGCTGGAAACCGCTGCCCCCCGAGGCACGAGAGGTGGCGGGGATGGAGTGGTTTTGTGAGGGTAGCGGGAAGGGGCGAAGAGATCTTGAACGCGCCCCATCCCGCGGGGGACTACCCCCACCAGATTGGGCGCCAGACCATCAGGACTTTCGCTTCCTGTTAATGATAGTCCTGAGGTCTGGCTTGGGAGGTTGCTGAGCGCGGCGAGCCTGTCCCCAGTCTCTACGAGGGGGAGCACGCTCCGCCACGCTCTGCTTCTTCACCTCCCTGGCTTTTGAAGGACCGGGGCGGGGCTGGGTGGCAGACGGCCCCTCCCCTTGAGTGCGGCGAGGAAGGAATTGAACGAATGCTTCTTCGTGTTTCTTCACCTCTTTAAATCTAGTCACTACGGTATTAACGGAGTCGCCAAATAAACCAGAGGGAGAAACAGGGGAGTCTAATAGAAACAGACGATCCTTCTCTTTAATGCCTGTCAAATTCAGCCACAGGTGCCTCTCCGTGCTGACTAAAGCACTCATTGAACGGCCGATGGCACGGGCCGTTTGCTTGGTCGCACGGAGAGACAGGTCTGTGGCTCGACGAAGCTCAGAGAACGCTTCCTCGTCGATGGTACTGCCCACACTCAAATCCTTCAATAGGTCAGCCTGGTACGCCTGTAACACTGCCATAGTGTGCAGCGCAGCACCAGCCTGACCTGCAGCTTGGTAAGCTTTACCCACAAGTGAAGATGTTATGCGACACGGTTTATTGGGGAGGGTAGGTTTCTTTATGGAAGATGCGGCTTCGGGCGAGAGATAGCCCGCGAGCATCTCTTCAACCTGCGGCATCTCCGTATACCCCCGCAACTTCGCACCCACGATAGTCGAAAAAGTCGACGTCGAAGGCACAAAGACACGAGAAGTATACGGTTTACTCCATGACTTAGACAGCTCATCATGGAGGTCCTCGAAAAAGGGAAGAGACTGATGTTGTGGTATCTCCCCCCTGCCACCGGACAGAAACCTATCCTCTAGCTTACTACGTTTGGGGGTCTCTTGTTCGCGTGGCCAGTCAAGCTGTAACCTGGCCACCGCGCGAGTAACCACCTCTAGCAATTCCTCGACAGATCTCTTTTCGCGCGAGGAATGCTCAGAGGCTGGCTGCTCGTGATCTGAAGAAACAAGAGATATCTCATCCCCCTCGTGAACCGAAGAAGCACCGGAGCGCGCTTCGAGATCACGAGAAGGGATGTTAGGATCTGGTGACGCAGCAAGCGAAAGGGACGGACCCGTCTCTTGCTCGTCATGCAGATCCATACGAGAGCCCCACGATGGTAATGCGGGTGCGGACTGGAAATAGTTCAGACGGGAGCGAAGCATCTTAACTGTGAGCTGGTCACAATGCTCGCACCCGCCTTTCTCTATAGCCAGAACCGCGTGCTCTTCCCCCAAACAAACAAAACAGTAATCGTGTGTATCCAGCTCAGACATGGGACGGGAGCATGGAGGAACACAACGCTTACTGATTTGTTGGCTCATTTCTCTTTCTTTTTTTACTTTTTAAACTCTTTGTTGTAACGTGAGAGAAAAAGATTTGAAAATGTGAAATTTCTGCACACTGCCTGACAAAAACTAACTCCTAACAAAGATCTGAGAACAGATGAGAGTAGAGAGAGTGTTTTTCAACGTACACATGCACAGAATGGTCTGAAGACAAAAGACCTGACGATGCACCTGTGGCTCATCTATTTATAGCCTCGTGTTGCGGGTGCGCGCCGATGACGTCATCGACCGAGGCTATATTACCTCCGGGTCAATTCTATCGACGTGTTACACACAATATTCACAGCTGGTCACGACTAAAGACGTTCCCAATGCGCTGAGCAGCGCAGCATCGATTGTAGCTTTCGAAAGGGAACTATATGGCTTATGAAGCATCAGAAGGAGTATGTATAGAAAACGGAAGATCGAGGACTCTTTGGCCAGAAATATGTTCAGGAGGTCAAAAGGGGACCTCTGTATAGCTGATTTATCATCAAAAGGAGTCTATAACTTTCTATAGTTTGAAAAATTTTGAGGACACTTTGACCACAAATAAGTTCAAAAAGTCAGATATGGACATCTATATGGCTTATGAAGCATCAGAAGGAGTCTATGAGTATGTATAGAAAACGGAAGATCGAGGACTCTTTGGCCAGAAATATGTTCTGGAGGTCAAAAGGGGACCTCTGTATAGCTGATTTATCATCAAAAGGAGTCTATAACTTTATATAGTTTTATTTTTTATTTTTTTTTACTGTGACCACAAATAAGTTTTTTCCCGTTTCAATTGACATTATTTTATTACAGTGCATTTGTCAGTGCCGCACTCGTACTGACTCTTATTCTGCCTGACAGAAAGAAAAGCTCGTCGCTTACTGAAGGCAGAGCGTTTCGACCAATCAGATGAAAGGGGCGTTTCTGCGCCGCCCACGTGTGCAAATTAAATATCTAACCCATAAACCGATTTGTAAACCACAAACGAAAAATGAAAAATCAAGCCAAAACCTAATTTTTCATTTTTTAAACTAAACTAAAAAAACGAATAAACGAGCTGGTTTTCATTTCTCGTTATTCCATTTCAAACAGGAAATCAAATGATCAAAAAGTTTTTATTTTTATTTTTTATGTTGTATTGAACACCAAAAAAGTAACAAATATAGAATATACATCTATAATGGCATTGACAAATACAGATAAATGAGTAGGCACATGTCAGTCAAATAAATGGATAATGACAAAAGAACATTACGTATATTTGAAGGAAAAAAAGAAAAAAAGAACAAGAAGGGGTCTCTTCATTCCTCTTCTAAGAGATCAAGGTCTCTTATTATTCTAGCCAATTTCTGGGCCTTTTTACTTTTCATACATTGCAACGATGGAAAGAAATTACAAATAAAGTCTCTTTTAAATACAGAAAAATAAGGTTTCGTCTTCATACATTTGCATTTATGAATAAAGAATTTGCCCAGAATCAACATTACATTAATAAAAAAATAATTTTTTTTCTCATCCAACAACATTCCAAACATAATATGCTTCCTAGCAAAAGTTGGCAGTGAATGAATCTTTGTCTCCAACCAGTAAGACATATTTTCCCAAAAGGTATTTGAAAAAACACAAGAAAAAAAAAGGTGATCGTTGTCTCTATGTCAACTTGACAGAAAGTACAGGCATTTTCTTCAAAATTAAACCGTTGTCTTAAAAATTCACTTGACCATTGAATATTTTAAAATGGGTTTCCTTAGCTTTAGGAGCCACTGGAAAGCTAATATACTGTGTTCGCAATTCTTTAATAAATGTCATAAGCTTGCAAAACACAGTTACTGTATTATACAAAAATGTCGGATATAATATAGAATTGAAACAAGAGCGAACAAGTTTGTTGGGAAGCATTGCCCTGAGGTCATTGAAGAGAAGGGAGTTCACAAGATCCATCTGGCATGTTGACAGAAGCGTTTTGTACAAAATTTATAAAACTTTTTGGAATGGCATTTAAGACACGCTCAAATTGTTTGCGTTCACATTGTAAATTGTATTCAGTACAGAAGTCTCTAAAAGTTAACAAGCTCCCATCTTCATCCATTACAGTAAATGAAGAACTGACCAAATACCCTTTTCAAGCCAATCAAGAACACATAGAGACTTGTATCTAGATACAATAAATCTATTGTTCCATATAGGGAATCTGTGTGGAGAAAAGTTGTGGTTATATAACAAAATCTGCTGGTGAAAGGAAGATAATTTGATTGGCAGTCTGGAAACAGTAAAATCAAATCTCAGGAGAAAATCAATTCCACCCAATTTTCTAAATATACCTCTGGGAATGCAAAACCAGAAATTAGTTTCATTTGTTATTCATTTTTTAAGCCATTTGACCTTCAACATACCATTTATACAATAGAAGTCAAAGGCTTGTAATCCACCATTTTCATAATCTTGTATAAGATTTGCCCTCTTTATATAGTGCACACGTTTACTCCATATATAATTGAAATGAATTTGATTAATGGTCTTAATAGCTCTATTAGAAATGGAGAGACAAGATGCAGGATAGATACACACTTTCCATTTTAGTTAAATAAATTCTACCAAAGATAGACAAATCCCTTTGCATCCATGCATCAAGCCTGCCTTTGCATTCATTCCACCTATTCCAGACATTTTGCTTTTCCATCATGACCTCATCCTTAGAAATGTTTATGCGAAAATATCTGACATTCGACTTGACTGGAATATTATATGAAATTTTAAGAGGGCATTCATGTATGGTAATAATTTCTGAGAATTTAGAAAAATAGTTAACTATCTCAATTGCTTTAGGAACCTGGTCAAGACCTTTTAAAAATAATGTTGTATCGTCAGCCAATTGACTAAGTATAATTTCCTGTCCAAACACATTTAATTTGTCAATATTTGAGTTTTTAATTAGGAGAGCCAACATCTCTGTAGCCAGAATAAACAATGAGGGTGAGATGGGCCATCCTTGTTTAACTCCTCTCTTAATATCAAATCTGGGTGAAGTACCTGTTGGTAGGGCCACTGAACTATTGGTATTTGTGTAGAATAACTGAATAACATTACAAAAATGTTCACCAAACCCATACATTTTCAAACATTTAAAAATAAATGAATGTTCTAACATATCAAAGGCTTTATAGAAATCTAAAAATAAAATAACCCCATCATCCTCTGTTTCTTGATTATACTCCAGCAAGTCCAAAACCAGTCGAATATTGTTATGTATAGAACCATGGTTTTAGTGATTTCCTGAAAAGCTGCAAAAATAAATTCCCTTAATAAGTCCCAAAAAATGGTGCTAAAAATTAGACGTAATACCATCTGGGCCAGGTGATTTATCCAATGACAAACACATAACAGCAGAATCAAGCTCTTCGATTGTTAATTCTGTATCACATATCATTTTGAACTGTTCATCTATATGAGGAACAAATTCTCTGTATTTTTAATGATTAAAATTGCCATTATTTTATATGAAAAAGTTAATAATTTTATTTTATTGACAAAATATTTTATTTTGTCTTTTGTATATTTTTTGATTAGATCAGATAACATTTTAATCTGTCATATGATCATGTGATAATGTCTACTCGGGGCATGTTGTCTCATTTCACTTCATTCATTCAGGGTAAATCAAGAGAAAAGTATACGCTGTAATGAAACAAAACCACTACTAGACGTGTGAAATTAAGGGGAAAATAAATACTCTGAACCGTTACACAAACTGAGAAAGTCTAAAAGCGTAAGGTTGTGCCCCGCTCTCCCCTATCTGTAAACACTTTTTTTTTTTTCAAATTTATGTCTCAAAAACATAAATAAATAAATAAATTATGTACAAATTCAACATTTGCTTCTTTAATTAAAAAAGACAAGGACAAGCGTTAATGTCGAGCCCTGATATGTTTTCCTTGACTGGTTTTCCCTGCAGAATTACGTTGTTGAAAACGAAAGTAAAAGAGTGATGCACGTTCATGGGCTGCAGCAGGCACATTATGTATTACATAATCATAAAGTAGCCTATTTCTTTTCGTTTTGAATATTTTCGTTTAAAAGTAGACATTTCAAGCTTTCTATAATAGATAGCTTATATTTCTCAAATCTGTGAGGCACAAGCTGAGTTTCGGCGCCCTCCAGTTCACGTGCAATGCAAGCATTGTCTGCTATATATTTGCTTATTATTTATTAAATACAGGCAATTGGTTGATAAAACACTGATCAAAATTAAGATACAATTTATACAAAACGAAAATCTTTTAGTAAAAAGTCTTTCTATAAAACTAAAGTCAGTGAAGTGGTCAAAATCACTAGGTGGAGTACATTATCACATGATCATAGATTAAAATGATTAAAATGTTATCTGACCTTATCAAGATTAAAATGTTATCTGATCTAATCAAAACATATAGGCCTACAGAAGACAAAATAAAATATTTTGTCAATAAAATAAAATTATTAACTTTTTTATATAAAATAATGGCAATTTTTAATAATTAAAAATATATTTTGACAACACACACACAGCTATACAGCATAGTTCAAAACATAATAATAATGAATAATTTCAGTCTTTATTCACCTTTTTTCTCAATAGAATTGATGAAAGTATAGAATAGAATATCATAGTTCTAATAGTAACATTCATTGTAACTCATTGTGACAACATGCTTTATATAATTCGTGTGCACTTTAAACCCGTTTTGCTAGTTTAAACCCGGCGAGTGTTTCTGCATTAAACAACTATCTCAACTGTTAAATAACAGATGTAAGATTAAAATAATATCATATCTGTCTTATTTTAAATAAACACAAAAAAAAACAGAGATGAAAAATTAACATGAGTAAGAAATGTTCATTTGCTCCATCTAGTGGCAATAGTCATGAAATGCCATGTTATACTATTTTTGTCCACAAGAGGTCGGCAGAGACACCCAAAGCAGTGCAATGAGTTATTTTGTATTTAAATTAAAGAATGTGGAAAATGTGCTTTTTTTTTTTTGTTAAAATGTAATATTGTTTTATCTTGTTTGTGAAAAATGACTCAAGGACTTGTCATTCTGATGGCAGAGTTCACTGACATAAATACTGACTTTTGAGAGGTGAACTAAGGGTTTTTAGGCTTTTGCAGATAATCCATTGTGTTCTGCGGTTTGTATGAATTGTTTGGAGAATTGCACTTACTGGTTTGCAAATGTTTTTTTTTCTTTTCCTCACTTTATTTAAATTTTCCATTTAAACAAAATAAAACATACACTTACAAAACATATACTTATATAACCTTCATATATATTGAAGAAATTATTATTATTAACAAATTGTTAATAAAAGGATCCACACAACAAATAACAAAAGAATAAAATTTATACTAGAAAAAAAGAACAATAATAATATTATATTATAATATTATAATATAAATAAATGAATAAAATAATAATAATTAAAAAAAAAAGAATAATTCTTTACAAAATAAAATCACAGGTACAAAAAGGTGCTAAACATCCTGAGCACAGCCGACATATCCCTAAAGCAGGGTACCAATCTATATACCGGGGGAGGGAAATAATTACTACCAGAGGAGATGTGTAGTCAGGTGAATGAAGGCCTTTCATTTCCCTACATATCCTATAGGAAAGATCCCCAAATTCTATTGAAATTATCCGAAGATCTCTTCATTGTGTGTCTGCTTTTTTCTAGCTTAATAAAATGGAAAATATCTTGAATCCATAAAGAATGAGTCGATTTCCAGTTTAATAAAATGAAACGCCTTGCCAGCAGTGTGACAAAGGCTACGAAGTCAGACTTGTATTTGGGCATATCAAGAGAAGTGGGAAGAGTACCGAATAAAGCAGTGAAAGCCAGAGGTTCAATATGATTTGTTAGAACTTCAGATAATGTTTTACAAATTAATTTTGTAGGGAGGGACAGGACCAAAACATGTGTGCAGTAGTTGCGTGGGCCTGGTGACAACGGTCACATGTGGGATCCACTTCAGGATATATTTTTAACAGTCTAACTTTGGTCCAGTGGGTACGGTGGAGAATTTGAAACTGAATCAGAGCATGTCTGGCACAAAAAGATGAAGAGTGCACACTTTCCACTGTTCTTCTGACATGTTTTCTCCAATGTCCTCCTCCCACTGAGATTTAATAGTTGCAAGTGCTGGGCAAAGTGCAAATGGCATTATAAAGATATGAGATCATACCCTTCATAATATGGGTGGGCTTGAAAAAAAAGTCAATAGGAGTAGCTCTAGGGAGATTGAGGGTGCATGTCTCGAACGAAGCTACGAACCTGCAAATACCTAAAAAAGTGGTGTGTACATTTTTCTGCTAGTTGCTGGAAAGATGCAAAGACATTATCTATATATAGATCATTAAATGTTATAATGCCCAGTGCTGACCACTGTGAAAAAGTGCTATCATCAATGATGGTGGGAAAGCAACATTTGCTGCTACAGGTGCGAAGATAGAATAGGCTTGTTATCCAAAGTGGGGTCTGAATTGCCTCCAGATTCTCAGCGTAGTTTTAACAATGACATTTTTAGCATAGGGAGACGAAGAGCATTTAATGGGGGCATGTCAGTGAATAACAGGAGAATTTGGGAAGAATATTCATTTTAACTGAATTAATTCTTCCAGCCAAGGATAGGGGAAGCAAAGACCAGCGCTCAAAATCTTTCTCCATCTGGAGTAACAAATTAGCAAAGTTAAATAAGTAAATCTATGGTGTGCAATCATAAATGGAAAATTATAGTCCCTAGCTGCAGAATTCAGTGGAGAAATTTCACTCTTGCTCAGATTTAATTTGTAACCAGAAATTATTCCGAATGATTACAAAATATTAAGAGCTGCCGGTAAGCTAAATCAGAAATATAAAGGAGGAGATCATCCGCATACAAAGACACTTTTTGCTCTGTACCCATTCTTTTTATACCTTTTATAGCTGAATCAACCCTCAGTGCAATAGCAAGGGGTTCGATAGCGATGGCGAAGAGGAGTGGACTCAAGGGACATCCCTGACGAGTGGACCGCGGTGGAGGGAAAATAGTCAGAACGGGTATTGTTGGTTCTGACAGACGCTTGGGGGGCGGAATATAATAACCTCACCCAAGAAATAAAGTTATCACCAAAACCAAATTTCTCTAGTGTGTAAAAGAGGTATTTCCACTCCACCCAGTCAAAAGCCTTCTCTACATCTTCTCTGCATTCTCTGTAACAGTAAATAAAGTCAGTCTGGTTAGCAATAAAAAGTGAAGCTGGTAATGCTGTTTGTGGAGTTGTTTAGTCAGATCTTCAGAGAGTTCATGTCTTTTATCTTCAGTTCAAGGCTGTGTCTGAATAAAGTTGTAGTTTGTGTTCTTATTACTCTTTTGAAAGATGATTGAAAGAATGTTTCAGGAACATCACACTAACCTTTCAATAACATTCTAGCAACATTCAGGAAACTGGACATTTTTATGTTCTTGGAATGTCACGTTTCAACAAGAACGTTTCAGGAACATTATACCTTTTAAAACACGTTCCTCTAACGTCAAGAAAGCTGGACATTTTTACTCTTTTACTTTCGTTTTCAACGTAATTCTCCTCAGGGAAAGGGAAAACAACACACAAAAAAGCACATTTTCCACATTCTTTAATTTAAACACAAAAAACACAAAATAACTCATTGCTTTGGGTGTCTCTGCCGACCTCTTGTGGACAAAAATAGTATAACATGCATTTCATGACTATTGCCACTAGATGGAGCAAATGAACATTTCTCACTCATGCTAATTTTTCATTCTTTCATTAAAAAAGAGGGAGAATTGATGCTAAATTTATGTTTTTGATTAAAGATTAAAGTGCACACGAATTAAACAATAAGAATAATGATAAACATTGCAATATTCTGTTAAAAAAATATGATCAATTTTGAATTCATGGTAATGGGGAGACAAAATTCTTTTTGACCATGGTTCAACTAAATCTGCTGGATTAGCTATTTTGTTTTGCAATTCACTTGGTAAAGTAGTGACCTCTAAGGGTAGCAATAACGGTCACTGGTTACTTTGTGTTTTGACCATTGATGACCAGTATATCATTCTAATAAATGTTTATGGATATAATAATCTAGTTCAAAACAGACAATTGATTTCAGATGTGTCAGACGTCATAGATGGCCTTAAAGTTTTCTACCCAACTGCTAACATTATTATGGGGGGTGACTTTAACATGGTATATGATGAATGGCTTGATAGATATCCTCCCAAATGTCAATATAGTTCTTATAACCCTACTCTGTCTGATTTCTGTTGCAAACACAACTTATTAGATCCCTGGCGTATCAAACATCCGGATATTGAACAATATTCTTGGTTTAAACCAAATAATACAGCAAAGTCAAGAATAGATTTCTGGTTAATCTCCTCCTCTATCATAAATATTGTTTCTGATTGTTGTATGTCAGCAGCACCTCTCACAGATCACTCTGTTATTAAATTGCTTATCAATCCTTCTGGTGTTAGAGGCAATAATAAGGGGTATTGGAAATTGAATTCTTATCTATTAAAATGCCAATCATTTCAGGATGGTATTAAAAACATAATTTCTAAGGTTATGAACGATGATTCAATAATGTCCTATGTTGCTAAGTGGGAATTCCTTAAATTTAAAATGAGAGAATTTTCTATTCATTTTGGAAAATCCCTTAATAGAAATAACAAATTAACAGAAATGACCGTCATTAAGGAAATAAACGAATATTATAACAGAACATCACTTACCGACACTGATAAACAGATATTACAATGTCTACTATCTAAACTGGATGATATCTATCTTCAAAAAGCTGAAGGAGCCTTCATAAGATCTAGGGCAAAGTGGATTGAGGAAGGGGAGAAAAGTACTGCTTATTTTTGTCGTCTAGAAAAAAGAAGGCAGGAGAGACTTGCTATTAAAGCATTATTAATTAATGGTAATGTAGTCACAGACCGATCTTTGATTGCTAAGGAAGCTGTCTCTTTCTATAAAAAATGATATTCCTCAACATTTTCCTCAGATAATGCCGAATCTTTTTTCAGCCATATTAAAGATCTGATTCCCCGTATAGATGATGAGTATGCACTGCTATGTGATGCTGATATTACCTCTGATGAGCTGGATAAAGCTGTAGACAGTTTGTCTGTAAATAAATCTCCAGGCAGCGATGGTTTCACAGCCAATTTCTATAAACACTTTTGGGGTTTATTGAAAGATCCTTTTTCTCTCATGTTAAAAGAAGCTATAGATAATATGACATTCCCCCTTACAATGAAACAAGGTGTAATAACTTTAATCCCTAAACCTGATAAGGACTCCAAATTGTTAAATAATTTTAGACCCATTACTCTATTAAACACCGATTACAAAATTGTAACCACTGTCTACGCTAGCAGACTGAAAAAAATCCTACATAAAATTATAAGCGACTCTCAATCAGCTTTTATGAAAGGAAGATCTATCCATAACAATATTCGGTTAGTTCTGGATATTTTAGATTATAGACATCTCATTGATGATGATGGTTTTATTTTATTTCTTGATTTCTTTAAGGCATTTGATTCAATTGAACACCCATTTATTTTGAATAGTTTAAGATTATTTGGTTTTGGAGAGAAATTTAGAAACATAATTGAATCCCTTTATGAAAATTCAAATAGCTCAATTTCTTTATCAGGAGGTACTTCACCCCGATTCTCTATCAAACGTGGAGTTAAACAGGGTTGCCCCTTATCCCCATTTCTCTTTATAATAACCACAGAGCTGCTTTCTATCTTTCTTAAAAATTCAAATATAGCTCCATTAGAGGTGTTTGGGCATCCAGTTCTCATAAGCCAGTTAGCTGATGACACTACTATCTTTATGAAGCAGCTTTCGGAAGTCCCCCAAATCCTGCAAAATATCCAAATCTTTTCTAAAGCTTCTGGCTTAGAATTAAATTTGCAAAAGTGTGAGTTGATGCCAGTTCATCAATGCCAGTTAACCGAGGCCTATAACATCCCTATTAAATCTATAGTGAAATATTTAGGAATATATCTTTCTAAAGATATAATGGAATGTGAAAATCTGAATCTGTGGAAAGTAGTTGAAAATTGTCAATCCAAACTTAATTTATGGTTATTGAGAGATATTAGTTTATTGGGAAGAATTTTTTTAACCAAAATGGATAGTTTATCTAGATGTATCTACCCTGCATACTCATTATCGATACCAAATAAAGTGATTAAAAAGATTAATCAGATTAATTTTGATTATATCTGGAGAAAGAAAGCTCATTACATTAAAAGAGCCGAGTTGACTAAAGAATTCAAAGATGGAGGTCTACAAGCCATTGATTTTGATTTCATAAATGGAACTCTTAAAATGAACTGGTTGAAATCCTTCCTTAATAATGATAACCTTTGGTTTCACATCCCCAGAGAAATATTTCAGAAAATTGGAGGGATCGAATTTTTACTTAGATGTGATTTCATTCCCCAGCGTCTCCCTATCAAACTATCCCAGTTTCACCAGCAAGTCTTGTTGTACTGGAAGCTCTTATACAACCATAATTTTACACCACACAAAACCCCAATGTGGAATAATAGATATATCACAATAAGAAACAAATCACTGTATAAAAAGGAGTGGATGGAGAAAGGAATATGGTCGGTGGTTCATTTAACTGATAGTAGAGGTTTTTTTTTATCACATGATAATTTCTGTCTCAAATATGATATAACCTGTAGTCAGAATGCATTTAGCTCTATGATCAAAGCTATCCCCAATGCTTTCATGTGTTTGGTTCAAGCATACCTTTCAACAACGAATCCTCCCATTTGTTGTCTCCCATTACTTTTAGTTGAAGGTGTAGATTTGAAAGAAATTAAACTTCCAAACAAAACTATTAGAAATATGTTTGATAACATCTTATTTCCTATAGTATCCTATAGAAACTTGATTTCACAGTTCTTCTCAAAAAAAAATATTCACAGGTTACGAACAACTTACTTAAAATTTCCTTTATCTCCCAAAGCTAAGGAAGTCCATTTTAAAATTATAAATGGTGTATATTCATCCAGTGAATTTGTACAGCGAAGATTTGGTTTTGAAACTAGTAATTGTGTTTTTTGTGATAATATTGAAACTACAGATCATTTATTTTTTCATTGTATGCATGTAGAGGCTTTATGGCTTGATATTCATGACTGGCTATATCCAAAGATTCCTCATCTTGAAGTCTTCTCTCACAAGGACATTATTTATGGACTCGTCTTGGAAAGCAACAAAGACGATTTTTTGGTTAATAGCATCCTTATTCTAGTTAAATTCTATATACACAAATCTAAATACTTGAAAGTGAACCCTAAATTCTGTGTATATCACAATGAGTTTCTCTCTTATACAAATTCCCTTAAAATGATGAAAAGTAAAAATGCTAAAAAACTTTTTGCTATAATAGAAGAATATGACTTGAAAAGTAAACCCTAGCCCTTTTTTTTTTATTTTTTTTTTTATTTTATTTTATTTATTCATTTTTGGTAATGCAATTCTGCACCTGATTCTACTGTCACTATGTAATTATATATTTTTGTTGCCATGTTGTTTGTACATGACATTGTTCAATAAAAAAAAAAAAAAAAAAAAAAAAAATTTGAATTCATGGTGACTTTAAGTGAATGTCGTCACTTCCTCAGTTCCCGTCACTATGGTTACGGTAAACAGACACGGCAGAACAGCAGTGGGTGGAGCTGAACTAATGTTCATTCGCATCATTTATAATCTAACAACAAACAAATAAACAAACAAACAAACAAACAAACAGCCTCCACTTTCGTCTTGTTATGAAAGCGACGGAGGCAGGTGAGAAAACTGATTTTTATTTTCTCTCACTAAGTATAAATCATTCGAGCTATTAATAACGCGGTGTATATTGGGAAACAGTTTGATAAATTATGTTTTTTTCCCCTGTTTTGCAGAGGAAGACATGAACGAGTCATCCAGTTAGAACTATGAAGAACTATTATAAGGTTATTATAACTATTAAAGGTTATATTTATATTTTATAACTATTTTTTTAACCTTTATAAAGGGCATTTTTTTCCCTAATTTTATTAAATGCAAGCTCCATCTTTCATTTCAAATTCTTAAATTTGATCAATACATTCAATTAGAATAATAAGACACTAGGCTGTTACCAATCAAATAAAATAATTTACATTGAAAAATTACTGTATTAAATGAGATTATGGGAGTGTAAATATTTTTTGAATTAAACAAATAAGGAATGTTGAAAAGAATGATACTTTGAAACTAAACCGCCAGTAGGAGGCGGCAGGCGACCGTGTGTTAATGAGCGAGTCATTGAGTCATTCATTCAAACGATTCATTCAATGGGCCATTGGATCTTTGAGTCAACCAATTCGTTCAAAACGCTGAATCATTCAGCGTTTGAAACATGGCTGAGTGTTCATGTGAGATGCGCGTGATCTGTGCTATCAATCGCCACTTACATTAAATAAAATAAAACCAGAATCATCCTCGCGTTTTCGGTGATTCCCTAGTAATTTTTTTTATTTTTTATTTTATGTTAAAAATGATTTTAATCATGGAATTTGTCCGATTGGGCGAGTACACTTCTCTTTCACGTGTCCCTTCAAAAAAAAAAAAAAAAACCAAACAAACAAAACAAACAAACAAAAAAAACCCCACACGTGTCCCGGGCAAGTTAATGTGGAGCCCTGATATGTTTTCCTTGACTGGTTTTCCCTGAGGAGAGTTACGTGGTTGAAAACGAAAGTAAAAAAGGGGGACGCACGTTCATTGCGTTTTACAGTGATGACTTTATTAAACTCAACACATTATAATGATTTATCTGTCATCCACCCTCGATTAATTAGAATGTTTTTTTTTATTTTTATTACTTGGCTTGCCCGACCCGCGGGTTATGATGATCCGCAGCGCTATCGGCAAACTATACGGTTTGCATTGCACTGCTTTGGGTGTCTCTGCCGACCTCTTGTGGACAAAAATAGTATAACATGGCATTTCATGACTATTGCCACTAGATGGAGCAAATGAACATTTCTTACTCATGTTAATTTTTCATCTCTGTTTTTTGTGTTTATTTAAAATAAGACAAATCTGATATTATTTTAATCTTACATCAGTTATTTAACAGTTGAGATAGTTGTTTAATGCAGAAACACTCGCCGGGTTTAAAAACCGGTTTAAAGTGCACACGAATTAATTAGCATGTTGTCACAATGAGTTACAATGACTGTTACTATTAGAACTATATATTCTATTCTATACTTTTATCAATTCTATTGAGAAACCATGAGAAAAAGGTGAATAAATACTGAAATTATTCATTATTATTATGTTTTGAACTATGCTGTATAGCTGTGTTTTGCAGTGTGTGTGTTGTCAAAATGTATTTTTAATTATTAAAATTGCCATTATTTTATATGAAAAAGTTAATTTTATTTTATTGACAAAATATTTTTTTGGTATTTTTTATATTTTTTGATTAGATCAGATAACATTGTAATCTGTCATATGATCATGTGATAATGTACTCCACCTATGGGGCATGTTGTCTCATTTCACTTCATTCATTCAGGGTAAATCAAGAGAAAAGTATACGCTGTATTAATGAAAGTTCCGTGTATCTTTTGATCATTTCATTTCCTGTTTGGAATGGAATAACGAGAAATGAAAACCAGCTCGTTTATTCGTTTTTTAGTTTATTTTAAAAAACGAAAAATTAGATTTTGGCTCGATTCATTTGCACACGTGGGCGGCGCTGAAACGCCCCTTTCATCTGATTGGTCGAAACGCTCCGCCTTCAGTAAGCGACGAGCTTTTCTTTCTGTCAGGCAGAATAAGAGTTGGTACGAGTGCGGCACTGACAAATGCACTGTAATAAAATAATGTCTGAAACCACCACTCACTGTTAACTACGCACAATATTTGAAGCAGAAATATGTTGCTGGTCACGTAATTCGCGCTGCTGAGACTTGCAAAGCGACCCCAATAATGTGAACCACAGTATATGACAGATTATTTTAGCATGATGTATTTCCCATTGATAAATACAGTGCAAATAGATCCGTCTCTTTGGATAAAAGTGAAGTGGAAATAAAAATCAATAATAGGCTGCTGAACTGTACCATGATAATATGTCCGTAACATTTACCACTCTCGTCTTTTATTTACATCAAAAGGCAGGTGTGTGTGACGTATAAATCATTTTGAAAATTGAACAGAAATAAAGTTTATATTAATGAATGTAAGCACGTGTAGCCTACTCAGTTCACATGAAAAGAAAGAGACAGAAAAGAGAGAAGCTAGAATCAGTGAACGTACATTAATACTGACAAAATTACCAGGTTTGGGATTAATTAAAATCATGTCGGTTGAAGAGCACGGCATACCTTTAAAATGTTATTAGTTTTATTATAAAACTAACACAATTTTATTAAATACTGAATTGGTCGATGTTTCTCTGAGTTTTCTTTATTATGTTGGCTTAAGAAAGCATTTAAACATTATTATTATGCATTATTATTATTATGAGAAATTGACTCCGCCTAGAACTTTAATGCTTCACCAAACTCAGCTCAGACCTTCAGACTGGTCTGACTCGCTTATATCTTTTCTAACTGGTCAGACTTACTTTCCCCAAAAAATCCATTGATTTGCGTTCTCTGAGCAATGAAGGCCGTAATACTCAATGCTGTCCACTAGAGGGGGCGACAGGATAATAAGTGTTTTCTACTCTTTTTCCCTGTTTGCATCAGTTTAAATGACAAATGCATGAATTTCATTCATAAATAGGCCATATCTGTGTATGAGAACAAGATTTACACTTCAAGCTTTACAACTAATTAAAACTTTAACCCTACTTCAAAGTTTGCCACTCTGTCATTTCTTTTAAGATATTGTTATTCCACTGGTTTTTGCATTTAATGTTTGTCCATCTGGAAATTGTATTTGTCATGAGCTCTATATTTAAGATGTACTAGAAAAAAATATGATTCAACAACACAAACTCTGTTTTTACTCGGCAAATTTGTTTTCCTTTCAAGTAGGCTTATCCTGCAGGTTATCCTGCTTTTTGCCATGGCTTGCCACGCTGCCCAGAATAAACTATATTTTCTCCACACGAGATGTGGACGAGCGCATATCTTACACAGCTTCCAGTTCTGTTTAGGCTATTGTAGTTTGTAATGCTTGTTATGTTCCTTAATTTAGATATAATCTGGTTGTCTGTTTGTCTGTCTGACTATAGTGTTTAAACATAAACATATAACCTTTTTTAAACTATTTAAAAATCTGCTATATTTCACAAAGGAAGCCCATTATGAGGCGTTAAGGCGTTATTAAGTTATTATATTATTAAGGCGTTATACGAGAATGACATTCTGAGTATGAGCCTATTGTTAGCTGGTTTAAAAATGCGGATTGATCATTGCAGAGTTATTCCTTATTGCAATGCAATACAAGAAGTGCATAGCCTATGTTATTCTTCACTGCACAACGTTAGATCGTTTGTGCAATGCAATGCAACAACACACATGTCATCTCTTTAATGAACATGGGAATGAGTTAGTACTGGTGTGCAATGCAATGCAAAAAGTTCATTAAAGAGATAACATGTTGCACTGCATTGCACAAACGATCTAACGTTGTGCAATGAAGAGTAACATAGGCCATGCACTTTTTGCATTGCATTGCACACCAGAACTACCTCATTCCCATGTTCATTAAAGAGATAACATGTTACATTGCATTGCACAAACAATCTTGTGCATTGAAGAATAACATATAGGCTATGCACTTTTTGCTTTGCATTGCACACCAGAACTAACTCATTCCCAAACTCATTGCGTTGTGCTTTGAGGCAATACAATATGTGCTGTTGCATTGCATTTCACAGACGATCAAACTTTGTGCATTGAAGAATAACATATAAGCTATGAGTGCATTGCAAACATAAAGCAACTATCTCATTCCGATGTGCATTGAAGAGATACATTTTTTGGAGTTACATTCCACTGCATAAAAGATCTAACTGATAAAGTTAGATATAATAATACATTATTATTCAACGCTAATTCTTAGATCGTTTGTGCAATGCAACACTAATGTTATCTTTTCATTGCACATGAGGTATGAAGTAGTTTATTCTATGCATTGTGACGCAAGAGGTAAATTCAATAATTTCCCTTCAAAGCAAAAATGAATCAGTTAGTTATTCAGTGCAATGCGATAGCACATATGTTATGAGTCAAATCAGGCATACTCTTTGACCTACGGAACATATTTTCTGTCCAAAGAGTTCTTACTATACATACAGACTGACTTCTTGTGATGTTGTATTAGCTGACATATCTGACCTTTTGAACTTATTTGTGAAAACAATTTAGGACACTTTGACCACAAATAAGTTCAAAAAGTCAGATATGGACATCTATATGGCTTATGAAGCATCAGAAGGAGTCTATGAGTATGTATAGAAAACTCAAGATCGAGGACTCTTTGACCAGAAATATGTTCAGGAGGTCAAAAGGGGCCCTCTGAATAGCTGATTTATCATCAAAAGGAGTCTATAACTTTCTATAGTTTGAAAAATTTTGAGGACACTTTGACCACAAATAAGTTCAAAAAGTCAAGATATGGACATCTATATGGCTTATGAAGCATCAGAAGGAGTATGTATAGAAAACGCAAGATCGAGGACTCTTTGGCCAGAAATATGTTCAGGAGGTCAAAAGGGGCCCTCTGTATAGCTGATTTATCATCAAAAGGAGTCTATAATTTATATAGTTTGAAAAATTTTTAGGACGCTTTGACCACAAATAAGTTCAAAAAGTCAGATATGGACATCTATATGGCTTATGAAGCATCAGAAGGAGTCTATGAGTATGTATAGAAAGCCCAAGATCGAGGACTCTTTGGCCAGAAATATGTTCAGGAGGTCAGATATGGACATCTATATGGCTTATGAAACATCAGAAGGAGTCTATGAGTATGTATAGAAAACGCAAGATCGAGGACTCTTTGGCCAGAAATATGTTCAAGAGGTCAGAAGGGGCCCTCTGTATAGCCGATTTATTATCAAAAGGAGTCAATCACTTTATATAGTTTGAAAAATTTGTAGGACACTTTGACCACAAATAAGTTCAAAAAGTCAGATATGGACATCTATATGGCTTATGAAGCATCAGAAGGAGTCTATGAGTATGTATAGAAAGCCCAAGATCGAGGACTCTTTGGCCAGAAATATGTTCAGGAGGTCAAAAGGGGACCTCTGTATAGCTGATTTATCATCAAAAGGAGTCTATAACTTTCTATAGTTTGAAAAATTTTGAGGACACTTTGACCACAAATAAGTTCAAAAAGTCAGATATGGACATCTATATGGCTTATGAAGCATCAGAAGGAGTCTATGAGTATGTATAGAAAACGCAAGATCGAGGACTCTATGGCCAGAAATATGTTCAGTAGTTCAAAAGGGGCCCTCTGTATAGCTGATTTATCATCAAAAGGAGTCTATAACTTTCTGTAATTTGAAACATTTTGAGGACACTTTGACCACAAATAAGTTCAAAATGTCAGATATGGACATCTATATGGCTTATGAAGCATCAGAAGGAGTATGTATAGAAAACGCAAGATCGAGGACTCTTTGGCCAGAAATATGTTCTGGGGGTCAAAAGGGGACCTCTGTATAGCTGATTTATCATCAAAAGTAGTCTATAACTTTCTATAGTTTGAAAAATTTGTAGGACACTTTGACCACAAATAAGTTCAAAAAGTCAGATATGGACATCTATATGGCTTATGAAGCATCAGAAGGAGTCTATGAGTATGTATAGAAAATGCAAGATCGAGGACTCTTTGGCCAGAAATATGTTCAGTAGGTCAAAAGGGGCCCTCTGTATAGCTGATTTATCATCAAAAGGAGTCTATAACTGTCTGTAATTTGAAACATTTTGAGGACACTTTGACCACAAATAAGTTCAAAAAGTCAGATATGGACATCTATATGGCTTATGAAGCATCAGAAGGAGTATGTATAGAAAACGCAAGATCGAGGACTCTTTGGCCAGAAATATGTTCAGGAGGTCAAAAGGGGCCCTCTGTATAGCTGATTTATCATCAAAAGTAGTCTATCACTTTCTATAGTTTGAAAAAAATTTAGGACACTTTGACCACAAATAAGTTCAAAATGTCAGATATGGACATCTATATGGCTTATGAAGCATCAGAAGGAGAATGTATAAGTTCAAAATGTCAGATATGGATATCTATATGGCTTATGAAGCATCAGAAGGAGAATGTATAGAAAGCCCAAGATTGAGGACTCTTTGGCCAGAAATATGTTCTGGAGGTCAAAAGGGGACCTCTGTATAGCTGATTTATCATCAAAAGGAGTCTATAACTTTCTATAGTTTGAAAATTTTTTAGGACACTTTGACCACAAATAAGTTCAAAAAGTCAGATATGGATATCTATATGGCTTATGAAGCATCAGAAGGAGAATGTATAGAAAGCCCAAGATTGAGGACTCTTTGGCCAGAAATATGTTCTGGAGGTCAAAAGGGGACCTCTTTATAGCTGATTTATCATCAAAAGGAGTCTATAACTTTCTATAGTTTGAAAAATTTGTAGGACACTTTGACCACAAATAAGTTCAAAAAGTCAGATATGGACATCTATATGGTTCCCTTTCAAGGGAACTCCCGTTGCGTCGAGAATGACGCTATGGGGAACGCTTTGCGTGATGACGTCTTGAAGCACATGTAAAATCAGTCCAATGGTGTGGCGGAACGTCAGAGGCGGGTGACGTCACTTACCAGGAAACTATAAAAGCCGGCCCGAAACAGAAAACGAAAGCTTTCTGAGTCTTCAGTTGCGCTCTGTGTTGAAATATGTCCTTGTTATTTGGTGTTGTCTGTCTATATATATATATATATTTATTCAGATATGGCGAGCAAGCAGCAGTATCGAGTGTGTGTCCATCCCTGCCCGCGTTATTTAACGGGAGGTGACACACACACTCTTTGTGTTATTTGTTTGGGAGAGGAACATGCCCAGTCAGCACTCGAGGGTGGTGACTGTGTGCATTGCTGTGCGCTTCCATTGCGTACGCTCTGATCCCGTTTGGCTCGGTTCAATCCCGACCACGTTCCCCAGGGCTCGGGTCCCGCCGCGGCTGAGGCTCGGCGGCGATCTCAGACCTGGGGTTCGCAAATGGATCTGTCAGTGGATGTTGAGACGGGCTCTGCCTTATCTCAGCCTCTTACTGACAGATCCAGTGCCTCTCATCAGGGTGCGGAAGCACGCGCTGCGGTTTCTTCCCCCCCTGTGGAGGCACCAGTACTGCAACTATCCAGCTCTGAGGAGTTGGATGTTGTGAGTATTGAAGCTGAGTCTGAGGATTCGCCACCTCAGTCTCACTCGTTTGAGGAACTGCTCGATGTAGTGACTAGAGCAGTAGACAGACTTTCTCTTGAGTGGCCAGAGGATAGGCAGGACGTTCGTTCGAAAAGCAAACTCGACGAACGCTTCCTGCCATCTCGTGCACAGCCTCAGCGTAGGAG
This sequence comes from Vimba vimba, assembly GCA_022828995.1. Taxonomy (NCBI): domain Eukaryota; kingdom Metazoa; phylum Chordata; class Actinopteri; order Cypriniformes; family Leuciscidae; genus Vimba; species Vimba vimba. The sequence continues at coordinate 6,799,446 of CM040825.1, read as the reverse complement.
TCTTCCGTTTTTCCCCGATCTCCACACCGAGGTGTCGAGATCGTGGGGAAAACCTATGTCATACAGAGTATACACACCTCAAACATCACATTACTCTTCCATCTACAAATATAAAGAGTATGGTTATGGGGAGATGCCGAAGGTGGAAGAGACGCTTGCTAGCTATCTCTCTCCAGCAACGGCATCTTCCCTGAAGGCTCCTACACTCCCCACTAAACCAGTTAAATTCACTTCCTCCCTGATTCATAAGTCGTATGCAGCCGCTGGTCAAGCTGCAGCGTGTCTGCATACGATGTCCCTTATGCAAGCTTATCAGGCAGAATTACTGGGTGATTTAGAGGAGGGCGGGGGTATTGGTCCTGACACAGTAGCCGAACTGCGTAGAGCCACAGATTTGTCTCTCAGGGCCACCAAGGAGACCGCTAAATCAATCGGGCGGTCTATGGCAGCCCTGGTGGCCACTGAGAGGCATCTGTGGCTCAATCTGAGTGACATCAAAGATAGAGAGAAACATGTTCTATTAGATGCTCCGGTTTCTACTGTTGGGTTATTTGGAGATGCAGTGAACAGTGCGGTAGCTAAATCACAAGAAGCTTCAAAACAGGCTGCTGCACTCCAGAAACTTCTCCCCCGCCGCTCTTTCATTGAGGCTGCTGAGCGGGAGCAGCCTCACTCCTCTAAAAAGAGCGCTGATCATCGTGCCACTCAAAAGCAGAGTGTGTCCTCCCGTGCTCCCCCACAAAAATCTCGGGGACACGGAGGGCGCGCTCAAACCCAGCAGTCTTCGAGGGGTAGAGCGGATCTGCGGACCGTTATTACTGCCAAGAAGGCTGCTGGGAAGAAATCCTGATGTCCGATGGCTCAGGACAAATGAGGGTAGTCCCCCCCGAAGCAGAGCGGTTAACACCTCTTTTTACGGTGCCCGTCTCTCTTCGGTACCCTCAGGGGACCGTTCTGCCAACCCTGCCGCCTCCGGTGTTACAGGGCGCAGCGGTCTCCGGCGAGCACATATCTCAAGGACCACCCGGAAACGTAGTGGCCTCGGGATGCCCGCCCCCTCCGAGGAGGGTGTTAGAGCAGTCTGTTCGGTTGTTCCCTGCCGGTGCGCCGTTACAGGGCGACGAATTGACTACTCAACAACAACAAAATCCAGAAACCAGTCTCGAGAGGCTGGTACCTCTAGTAGAATCTTTGACAGCGTGGAAGCTACTGTCAAATGTTTCTCGTTGGGTCCTGCAGACCGTGGAAAAAGGGTATCAGATACAATTCAAAAAACGCCCACCTCGGTTTATGGGGGTCCTGCCCACAGTGGTGGGCCCCGAGCAGGTTCTGGTTATGGAACAGGAAGTAAACACTTTGTTAGAGAAAGGGGCCATAGAATATGTACCTCCCTCCAACAGGGAAACCGGGTTCTACAGCCGGTACTTCATAGTTCCGAAGAAGGACGGGGGATTGCGTCCCATTTTAGATCTTCGAGTTCTGAACGAGTCAGTCATGCAGCTCAAGTTCAAAATGTTAACATTGAGACAGATCGTGCCACAGATCAGGTCCGAGGACTGGTTTGTCACGATAGACCTCAAGGACGCATATTTCCATATTTCCATCCGTCCGTGTCATTGGAAGTTCCTGAGGTTTGCTTTCGGGGGCAAAGCATACTAATATCGTGTTCTTCCATTCGGCCTAGCTTTATCACCCCGCACTTTCACCAAATGCATGGATGCAGCTCTGGCTCCGCTGCGCCTCCAGGGTATTCGCATCATGAACTACATCGACGATTGGTTGATTTTAGCTCAGTCGCATCAGTTGGCGGTTCAACATCGAGATGTTGTTCTCGCCCACATGAAAGAGTTGGGGTTACGGCTGAACGCCAAGAAGAGTGTGCTTTCTCCACTCCAGAGGACCACTTTTTTAGGCGTGGTTTGGGACTCAGTGTCGATGCAGGCGCGCCTGTCACCGCCACGTATAGAGTCCATCCTTGCAGCTGTGAAAAGTGTAAAGCTAGGCCAGCTACTCACTGTCAAACAGTTCCAGAGACTGTTGGGTCTCATGGCAGCAGCTTCCAACGTGATACCTTTTGGACTGCTGCACATGAGGCCCCTGCAGTGGTGGCTCAGGACCAGGGGGTTTTCCCCGAGGGGCAACCCATTTCGCACAATCAAGGTCACGCGGCGATGCTTACGTGCCCTGGTTATGTGGAAGAAACCTTGGTTCCTGTCCCAGGGCCCAGTGTTGGGAGCTCCTTGTCGTCGCAAACTGCTAACGACGGATGCTTCCCTCACGGGTTGGGGGGCGATCCTGGAGGGTCGCTCATCTCAAGGTCTGTGGGAAGACCATCATCGTTCCTGGCATATCAATCGCCTAGAGATGTTAGCTGTCTTCCGGGCTCTGAGGAGCTTTATCACAGATCTCAGGGGACACCATGTGCTAGTACATACGGACAACACGTCGGTAGTCGCCTATATCAACCACCAAGGGGGTTTGCGTTCGCGCCCGTTATCCAACTTGGCACGCCATATCCTCTTGTGGTCCCAGGGGAAGTTACTGTCACTCAGGGCAGCTTACATCCCCGGGGTCCAGAATATAGGAGCAGACACTCTGTCGAGGCAGGGGCCGAGGCCCGGGGAATGGAGGCTCCACCCCGAGGTGGTGGAGCTGATATGGAGGGAGTTCGGCCAAGCACAAGTGGATCTGTTTGCGTCTCGAGAGACGTCTCACTGTCCACTTTGGTTCTCCCTCACGCATCCAGCTCCTCTGGGACTGGATGCTATGGTTCAGACGTGGCCGAGGCTACGTCTGTACGCCTTTCCCCCAGTGGCTCTGCTCCCGGGAGTTCTGGAGAGAGTTCGCAGGGACCGGGTTTGCCTGCTTCTTATAGCCCCGCGCTAGCCGGGCAGAGTATGGTTTCCCGATCTGGTGTCCCTCCTCGACGGGCATCCTCTGGAGTTACCCGTCAGGAGAGACCTTCTGTCCCAAGCAGGGGGATCAATATTTCACCCCCGCCCAGAACTGTGGAACCTGTGGGCTTGGCCTCTGAGGGGGCCCAGCTCATAGAGTCAGGTCTCTCAACTGAGGTTGTGGAGACCATTCTTCAGTCCAGAGCTCCCTCCACGAGGAAAATTTATGCCCTGAAGTGGAGAGTCTTCACTTCTTGGTGTAGTGACCGTCGGTTGGACCCAGTTAACTGCCCAATTGGTACAGTGCTGGAGTTCCTGGAAGACCGGTTCACGGCAGGTCTGACCCCGTCCACTTTAAAGGTTTATGTGGCGGCCATAGGTGCTTACCACATTCCTTTGGGTGGAATGTCTGTGGGGAAAGACCCTTTGATATCTCGTTTCCTTCGTGGCACTTGGAGGCTGAGGCCTGCAGTTCGCTCTAGGGTTCCGCCATGGGACCTGTCCATTGCATTACAAGGCTTGTCCCTGGCCCCCTTTGAGCCCATTGAGGAGGTTCCTGAGAAGTTTTTAACTCTGAAAGCTCTTTTTCTTCTTGCTATTTCTTCTCTCAAGAGAATAGGGGATCTTCAAGCATTGTCGGTTGCTCCGTCATGCTTAGAGTTTGCTCCGGGTATGGTTAAAGCGTTTCTTCATCCAAGACCGGGTTATATCCCCAAGGTCCCCACTAATGTGGTCAGACCTATTGTCCTGCAGGCCTTCTGTCCTCCTCCCTTTCAAAATGCTGACCAGGAGGCTAATAATTTGCTTTGCCCTGTGCGGGCGTTAGACGCGTATGTCCACAGAGCTGCCCTGTGGCGTAAAAGTGATCAATTATTTGTGTGCTTTGGGTCCCCTAACAAAGGAGGTCCAGTGTCTAAGCAAAGGATGAGCAAGTGGGTGGTCGAGGCTATCTCACTTGCTTATGAGGCGGCTGGGCAGCCTTCTCCTTTGGCTGTCCGGTCGCACTCGACGAGGAGTATGGCGGCCTCTAAGGCCCTTATTTCAGGAGTTTCTTTACAGGACGTCTGTGATGCGGCAGGCTGGTCCTCACCGCACACTTTCGTCAGGTTTTACTCTCTGGATCTAGACTCTGCTCCAGGGTCTCATGTTTTGTCTTCCTAGTGCTGCTCTCCAGATTACACACAGGACAGACATTCGTAGCTATGGAGGCGTTGGTATAGACGTTCCCCATAGCGTCATTCTCGACGCAACGGGAGTTCCCTTGAAAGGGAACGCCTCGGTTACGACTGTAACCTCGGTTCCCTGAAGAGGGAACGAGCGTTGCGTCGCCTTGCCATATCTCCTTCATGCCTGTCAGCTCTACTTCAGACTTTTACGAAGCTTTCGTTTTCTGTTTCGGGCCGGCTTTTATAGTTTCCTGGTACGTGACGTTACCCGCCTCTGACGTTCCGCCACACCATTGGACTGATTTTACATGTGCTTCAAGACGTCATCACGCAAAGCGTTCCCCATAGCGTTATTCTCGACGCAACGCTCGTTCCCTCTTCAGGGAACCGAGGTTACAGTCGTAACCGAGGCGCTTATGAAGCATCAGAAGGAGTCTATGAGTATGTATAGAAAGCCCAAGATCGAGGACTCTTTGGCCAGAAATATGTTCAAGAGGTCAAAAGGGGACCTCTGTATAGCTGATTTATCATCAAAAGGAGTCTATAACTTTCTATAGTTTGAAAAAAATTTAGGACACTTTGACCACAAATAAGTTCAAAAAGTCAGATATGGACATCTATATGGCTTATGAAGCATCAGAAGGAGAATGTATAGAAAGCCCAAGATTGAGGACTCTTTGGCCAGAAATATGTTCAGTAGGTCAAAAGGGGACCTCTGTATAGCTGATTTATCATCAAAAGGAGTCTATAACTTTAAATAGTTTGAAAAATTTGTAGGACGCTTTGACAACAAATAAGTTCAAAAGGTCAGATATGGACATCTATATGGCTTATGAAGCATCAGAAGGAGTCTATGAGTATGTATAGAAAGCCCAAGATCGAGGACTCTTTGGCCAGAAATATGTTCTGGAGGTCAAAAGGGGCCCTCTGTATAGCTGATTTATCATCAAAAGGAGTCTATAACTTTCTATAGTTTAAAAAAAATGTAGGACACTTTGACCACAAACAAGTTCAAAATGTCAGATATGGACATCTATATGGCTTATGAAGCATCAGAAAGAGTATGTATAAAAAACGCAAGATCGAGGACTCTTTGGCCAGAAATATGTTCAGTAGGTCAAAAAGGGACCTCTGTATAGCTGATTTATCATCAAAAGGAGTCTATCACTTTATATTGTTTGAAAAAGTTGTAAGACGCTTTGACCACAAATAAGTTCAGACGGTCAGATATGGACATCTATATGGCTTTTGAAGCATCAGAAGGAGTATGTATAGAAAACGCAAGATCGAGGACTCTTTGGCCAGAAATATGTTCAGTAGGTCAAAAGGGGACCTCTGTATAGCTGATTTTTCATCAAAAGGAGTCTATAACTTTAAATAGTTTGAAAAATTTGTAGGACGCTTTGACAACAAATAAGTTCAAAAGGTCAGATATGGACATCTATATGGCTTATGAAGCATCAGAAGGAGTCTATGAGTATGTATAGAAAGCCCAAGATCGAGGACTCTTTGGACAGAAATATGTTCTGGAGGTCAAAAGGGGACCTCTGTATAGCTGATTTATCATCAAAAGGAGTCTATAACTTTCTATAGTTTGAAAAAAATGTAGGACACTTTGACCACAAACAAGTTCAAAATGTCAGATATGGACATCTATATGGCTTATGAAGCATCATAAGTAATCTATGAGTATGTATAGAAAGCCCAAGATCGAGGACTCTTTGGCCAGAAACATGTTTAGGAGGTCAAAAGGGGACCTCTGTATAGCTGATTTATCATCAAAAGGAGTCTATCACTTTATATTGTTTGAAAAATTTGTAGGACACTTTGACCACAAACAAGTTCAAAAGGTAAGATATGGACATCTATATGGCTTATGAAGCATCAGAAGGAGTCTATGAGTATGTATAGAAAGCCCAAGATTGAGGACTCTTTGGCCAGAAATATGTTCAGGAGGTCAAAAGTGGACCTCTGTATAGCTGATTTATCATCAAAAGGAGTCTATAACTTTACATAGTTTGAAAAAAATGTAGGACACTTTGACCACAAATAAGTTCAAAATGCCAGATATGGACATCTATACGGATTATGAAGCATCAGGAGGAGTATGTATAGAAAATGCAAGATCGAGGACTCTTTGGCCAGAAATATGTTCAGTAGGTCAATAGGGGACCTCTGTATAGCTGATTTATCATCAAAAGGAGTCTATAACTTTAAATAGTTTGAAAAATTTGTAGGACGCTTTGACAACAAATAAGTTCAAAAGGTCAGATATGGACATCTATATGGCTTATGAAGCATCAGAAGGAGTCTATGAGTATGTATAGAAAGCCCAAGATCGAGGACTCTTTGGCCAGAAATATGTTCTGGAGGTCAAAAGGGGCCCTCTGTATAGCTGATTTATCATCAAAAGGAGTCTATAACTTTCTATAGTTTAAAAAAAATGTAGGACACTTTGACCACAAACAAGTTCAAAATGTCAGATATGGACATCTATATGGCTTATGAAGCATCAGAAAGAGTACCGTATGTATAAAAAACGCAAGATCGAGGACTCTTTGGCCAGAAATATGTTCAGTAGGTCAAAAAGGGACCTCTGTATAGCTGATTTATCATCAAAAGGAGTCTATCACTTTATATTGTTTGAAAAAGTTGTAAGACGCTTTGACCACAAATAAGTTCAGACGGTCAGATATGGACATCTATATGGCTTTTGAAGCATCAGAAGGAGTATGTATAGAAAATGCAAGATCGAGGACTCTTTGGCCAGAAATACGTTCAGTAGGTCAATAGGGGACCTCTGTATAGCTGATTTATCATCAAAAGGAGTCTATCACTTTATATAGTTTGAAAAAATTTAGGACACTTTCACCACAAATAAGTTCAAAATGTCAGATATGGAAATCTATATGGCTTATGAAGCATCAGAAGGAGTATGTATAGAAAATGCAAGATCGAGGACTCTTTGGCCAGAAATATGTTCAGTAGGTCAAAAGGGGCCCTCTGTATAGCTGATTTATCTTTAAAAGGAGTCTATCACTTTCTATAGTTTGAAAACAATTTAGGACACTTTAACCACAAATAAGTTCAAAATGTCAGATATGGACATCTATATGGCTTATGAAGCATCAGAAGGAGTCTATGAGTATGTATAGAAAGCCCAAGATTGAGGACTCTTTGGCCAGAAATATGTTCAGGAGGTCAAAAGTGGACCTCTGTATAGCTGATTTATCATCAAAAGGAGTCTATAACTTTACATAGTTTGAAAAAAATGTAGGACACTTTGACCACAAATAAGTTCAAAATGCCAGATATGGACATCTATACGGATTATGAAGCATCAGGAGGAGTATGTATAGAAAATGCAAGATCGAGGACTCTTTGGCCAGAAATATGTTCAGTAGGTCAATAGGGGACCTCTGTATAGCTGATTTATCATCAAAAGGAGTCTATCACTTTATATAGTTTGAAAAAATTTAGGACACTTTCACCACAAATAAGTTCAAAATGTCAGATATGGAAATCTATATGGCTTATGAAGCATCAGAAGGAGTATGTATAGAAAATGCAAGATCGAGGACTCTTTGGCCAGAAATATGTTCAGTAGGTCAAAAGGGGCCCTCTGTATAGCTGATTTATCTTTAAAAGGAGTCTATCACTTTCTATAGTTTGAAAACAATTTAGGACACTTTAACCACAAATAAGTTCAAAATGTCAGATATGGACATCTATATGGCTTATGAAGCATCAGAAGGAGTCTATGAGTATGTATAGAAAGCCCAAGATCGAGGACTCTTTGGCCAGAAATATGTTCAGGAGGTCAAAAAGGGACCTCTGTATAGCTGATTTATCATCAAAAGGAGTCTGTAACTTTATATAGTTTGAGAAATTTTGAGGACACTTTGACCACAAATAAGTTCAAAAGGTCAGATATGGACATCTATATGGCTTATGAAACATCAGAAGGAGTCTATGAGTATGTATAGAAAATGCAAGATCGAGGACTCTTTGGCCAGAAACATGTTTAGGAGGTCAAAAGGGGACCTCTGTATAGCTGATTTATCATCAAAAGGAGTCTATAACTTTATATAGTTTGAAAAATTTTGAGGACACTTTGACCACAAATAAATTCAAAATGTCAGATATGGACATCTATATGGCTTATGAAGCATCAGAGGGAGTATGTATAAAAAACGCAAGATCGAGGACTCTTTGGCCAGAAATATGTTCTGGAGGTCAAAAGGGGCCCTCTGTATAGCTGATTTATCATCAAAAGGAGTCTATAACTTTCTATAGTTTGAAAAATTTGTAGGACACTTTGACCACAAATAAGTTCAAAAAGTCAGATATGGACATCTATATGGCTTATGAAGCATTAGAAGGAGTATGTATAGAAAGCCCAAGATCGAGGACTCTTTGGCCAGAAATATGTTCAGTAGGTCAAAAGGGGCCCTCTGTATAGCTGATTTATCATCAAAAGGAGTCTATAACTTTCTATAGTTTGAAAAAAATTTAGGACACTTTGACCACAAATAAGTTCAAAAAGTCAGATATGGACATCTATATGGCTTATGAAGCATCAGAAGGAGTCTATGAGTATGTATAGAAAATGCAAGATCGAGGACTCTTTGGCCAGAAATATGTTCTGGAGGTCAAAAGGGGCCCTCTGTATAGCTGATTTATCATCAAAAGGAGTCTATAACTTTCTATAGTTTGAAAAAAATTTAGGACACTTTGACCACAAATAAGTTCAAAAAGTCAGATATGGACATCTATATGGCTTATGAAGCATCAGAAGGAGTCTATGAGTATGTATAGAAAACGTCTCCGGTTACTTAACTGTAACCTTGTTCCCTGAGAAAGCGGAACGAGATGCTGCGCTGCTCAGCGCATTGGGAACATATTTTATCGTGACCAGTTGTGAATATTGTGTATAACACGTCAATGAAATTGACCCGGAGGTAATATAGCCTCGGTCGGTGACGTCATCGGCGCGCCCCCGCGACACGAGGCTATAAGTAGATGAGCCACAGGTGCATAGTCAGGATATTTTGTCTGAAGAGCAGTCCTGGGACATCTTCAGCACGGCAAAGTAGCGCAGCATCTCGTTCCGCTTTCTCAGGGAACAAGGTTACAGTTAAGTAACCGGAGACGTTCCCTTTCGAAAGCTACAATCGATGCTGCGCTGCTCAGCGCATTGGGAACGAGAATACCCACGCCGCCGTGCTTGAAAATGTCTGGACCCCCACGGTTGTGCAGGTGTGTTTCACAAGAACGCAAGAAGGCCTAGACATTAGCTTGTGATGTCGACTCAAGGACATGAGAGCCCGGAGTGGCATGAACATCCAAACTATAAAATCTTATGAACGTGTGCGGAGAGGACCAACCTGCCGCATCACAAACAAACTGCAAGGGGCACCTCTTGCCAAAGCACTAGAGGAGGCGACCCCTCTGGTGGAGTGAGCCCTTAGACCCGTTGGCGAAACTTGGCCGCGCGCCTCATAGGCAAGAGCAATAGCATCCCTCACCCAATGTGACATGGTCTGCTTAGTGGCAGCAGCCATCGGTTGTGGCCCCCATAACAGGTGAAAAGTCGCTCTGACTTACACCACTGGCTAGTGCGGTGGACGTAGGCCTGAAGAGCACGGACTGGACATAGTCTATGAGATCTCTCCTGTCCCGGCGTTGTGAACGGCGGAGAGCAGAAGGCCTCAAGTGTGACAGGATGTACAGTCGAAAAAGGCACCTTAGGCAGGTAATCAGGATGAGGATGCAAAATCACTTTCACCATTCCTGGGGCAAAGTTTAAATAGGGTGGCGAAATCGACAGAGCCTGCATATCCCCAATTCTTTCAAAGAAGTTATTGCCATAAGAAAAAACATCTTAGAGTCAGAAGTTTGTCAGACGCTGATTCTAGAGGTTCAAAAGGAGTCTCAACCAGACCCTCTAGGACTAAAGATAAGTCCCATGATAGGATCTTGGTTTTATGAGAGGCCTCAGTCGCCATGAATGACCTGAACGAACAGAGGATGTCTCCCGAGTGGCACCCCGTCAACCAAGGCATGGCAAGCTGAAAGAGCGGCTACATAAACCTTGAGAGTGGCGGGGCATGTGCCTGATGATAATATTTCCTGCAGGAATTCCAGAACTGAAGCAATCTGGCAGTTGACTGGATCTGCATTATGACACACCACCTTTCAAAGACACTCCATTTGTTGACATAACTCTTTTTAGTGAAGGAAGCACTAGCACTGAGAATGGTCTCAACAACAACAGGCGAAAAGCCCAGTGCCCCTCAGTTGGTACCCATCAGGGGCCAAACATGAAGGTTCCAGAGGTTGGGTCTGGGATGGAATACCGTGCGCTCCGTCTGAGACAGAAGGTCCCTCCTCTCCGGAATCGTCCAAGGCGAGCCGTTGAGGAGAGATATTATCTCGGAGAACCAAACTCTGGCTAGAACTCCTGGGAGCAGAGAAACTGGAGGAAAACGCATACATGCACATTCTAGGCCATGTGTGCGCCATCGCATCCAGACCCAGGGGCTGGGTGATTCAGAGATAAGTAGAGGGAACATTGCGCTTTCTGATAAGAGGCGAAGAGGTCCACCTCCGCTTCGTATCCAAATCTGTTTGACTACTTCTGGGTGGAGTTTCCATTCCCCTCTCAGTAGTTTCTGTCTGGACAGTAAATCCGCTCCCACATTCAGGTGCCCTGAGATGTACACTGCCCTGAGTGACAGGAACTTTTCCTGGGCCCAGAGAAAGATGTGCCCCGCTATTCTGTTCAGATTGCGTGAGCACAAACTTCCCTGGTGATTATGTGAGAGACTGCCGCTGTGCCGCACTAGGACATGACAGTCTCTCAACTGAGGGAGAGAGTATTTCAGGGCCAAAAATACAGTCATCAGCTTGAAGCAGTTGATGCCCCTCATTCCCCTTGAGCTGGACGACCACTTAAGACCGCTCCCCAGCCCATCAGGGAGGCGTCTGCCGTTAGCATTCTGCGACAGCAAGACACACCTAAAGTGGGACCCAAAGCAAGGAACCGGGGTCTGAACCACATAGAAAGGGAACGAAGCCGCAGCGCGTAATGGTCTGAAGACAAAAGACCTGACGATGCACCTGTGGCTCATCTACTTATAGCCTCGTGTCGCGGGGGTGCGCCGATGACGTCACCGACCGAGGCTATATTACCTCCGGGTCAATTTCATTGACGTGTTATACACAATATTCACAGCTGGTCACGATAAAATATGTTCCCAATGCGCTGAGCAGCGCAGCATCGATTGTAGCTTTCGAAAGGGAACGCAAGATCGAGGACTCTTTGGCCAGAAATATGTTCTGGAGGTCAAAAGGGGCCCTCTGTATAGCTGATTTATCATCAAAAGGAGTCTATCACTTTCTATGGTTTGAAAAAAATTTAGGACACTTTGACCACAAATAAGTTCAAAAAGTCAGATATGGACATATATATGGCTTATGAAGCATCAAAAGGAGTCTATAAATGTATAGAAAGCCCAAGATCGAGGACTCTTTGGCCAGAAATATGTTCAGGAGGTCAAAAGGGGACCTCTGTATAGCTGATTTATCATCGAAAGGAGTCTATAACTTTCTATAGTTTGAAAAATTTTGAGGACACTTTGACCACAAATAAATTCAAACGGTCAGATATGGACATCTATATGGCTTATGAAACATCAGAAGGAGTCTATGAGTATGTATAGAAAACGCAAGATTGAGGACTCTTTGGCCAGAAATATGTTCAGGAAGTCAAAAGGGGACCTCTGTATAGCTGATTTATCATCAAAAGGAGTCAATCACTTTATATAGTTTGAAAAATTTGTAGGACACTTTGACCACAAATAAGTTCAAAAAGTCAGATATGGACATCTATATGGCTTATGAAGCATCAGAAGGAGTATGTATAGAAAATGCAAGATCGAGGACTCTTTGGCCAGAAATATGTTCAGGAGGTCAAAAGGGGCCCTCTGAATAGCTGATTTATCATCAAAAGGAGTCTATAACTTTCTATAGTTTGAGAAATTTGAGGACACTTTGACCACAAATAAGTTCAAACGGTCAGATATGGACATCTATATGGCTTATGAAGCATCAGAAGGAGTATGTATAGAAAATGCAAGATTGAGGACTCTTTGGCCAGAAATATGTTCAGGAGGTCAAAAGGGGCCCTCTGTATAGCTGATTTATCATCAAAAGGAGTCTATAACTTTCTATAGTTTGAGAAATTTGAGGACACTTTGACCACAAATAAGTTCAAACGGTCAGATATGGACATCTATATGGCTTATGAAGCATCAGAAGGAGTATGTATAGAAAATGCAAGATTGAGGACTCTTTGGCCAGAAATATGTTCAGGAGGTCAAAAGGGGCCCTCTGTATAGCTGATTTATCATCAAAAGGAGTCTATAACTTTATATAGTTTGAGAAATTTTGAGGACACTTTGACCACAAATAAGTTCAAACGGTCAGATATGGACATCTATATGGCTTTTGAAGCATCAGAAGGAGTATGTATAGAAAACGCAAGATCGAGGACTCTTTGGCCAGAAATATGTTCAGTAGGTCAAAAGGGGACCTCTGTATAGCTGATTTATCATCAAAAGGAGTCTATCACTTTACATAGTTTGAAAAAAATGTAGGACACTTTGACCACAAATAAGTTCAAAATGCCAGATATGGACATCTATACGGATTATGAAGCATCAGGAGGAGTCTATGAGTATGTATAGAAAACGCAAGATCGAGGAGTCTTTGGCCAGAAATATGTTCAGTAGGTCAAAAGGGGACCTCTGTATAGCTGATTTATCATCAAAAGGAGTCTATAACTTTCTATAGTTTGAAAAATATTTAGGACACTTTGACCACAAATAAGTTCAAAATGTCAGATATGGACATCTATATGGCTTATGAAGCATCAAAAGGAGTCTATGAGTATGTATAGAAAGCCCAAGATCGAGGACTCTTTGGCCAGAAATATGTTCAGGAGGTCAAAAGGGGACCTCTGTATAGCTGATTTATCATCAAAAGGAGTCTATAACTTTCTATAGTTTGAAAAATTTTGAGGACACTTTGACCACAAATAAGTTCAAAATGTCAGATATGGACATCTATATGGCTTATGAAGCATCAGAACGAGTCTATGAGTATGTATAGAAAACGCAAGATTGAGGACTCTTTGGCCAGAAATATGTTCAGGACGTCAAAATGGGACCTCTGTATAGCTGATTTATCATCAAAAGGATTCTATAACTTTCTATAGTTTGAAAAAAATTTAGGACACTTTGACCACAAATAAGTTCAAAAGGTCAGATATGGACATCTATATGGCTTACGAAGCATCAGAAGGAGTATGTATAGAAAACGGAAGATCGAGGACTCTTTGGCCAGAAATGTGTTCAGGACGTCAAAAGGGGACCTCTGTATAGCTGATTTATCATCAAAAGGAGTCTATCACTTTATATAGTTTGAAAAAATTTTAGGACACTTTGACCACAAATAAGTTCAAAAAGTCAGATATGGACATCTATATGGCTTATGAAGCATCAGAACGAGTCTATGAGTATGTATAGAAAACGCAAGATTGAGGACTCTTTGGCCAGAAATATGTTCTGGAGGTTAAAAGGGGCCCTCTGAATAGCTGATTTATCATCAAAAGGAGTCTATCACTTTATATAGTTTGAAAAATATTGAGGACACTTTGACCACAAATAAGTTCAAAAAGTCAGATATGGACATCTATATGGCTTATTAAGCATCAGAAGGAGTATGTATAGAAAACGCAAGATCGAGGACTCTTTGGCCAGAAATATGTTCTGGAGGATAAAAGGGGCCCTCTGAATAGCTGATTTATCATCAAAAGGAGTCTATCACTTTATATAGTTTGAAAAATATTTAGGACACTTTGACCACAAATAAGTTCAAAATGTCAGATATGGACATCTATATGGCTTATGAAGCATCAGAACGAGTCTATGAGTATGTATAGAAAACGCAAGATTGAGGACTCTTTGGCCAGAAATATGTTCTGGAGGTTAAAAGGGGCCCTCTGTATAGCTGATTTATCATCAAAAGGAGTCTATAACTTTCTATAATTTGAAAAATTTTGAGGACACTTTGACCACAAATAAGTTCAAAATGTCAGATATGGACATCTATATGGCTTATGATGCATCAGAAGGAGTATGTATATAAAGCATAAGATCGAGGACTCTTTGACCAGAAATATGTTCAGGAGGTCAAAAGGGGACCTCTGTATAGCTGATTTATCATCAAAAGGAGTCTATATCACTTTCTATAGTTTGAAATTTTTTTAGGACACTTTGACCACAAATAAGTTCAAAATGTCAGATATGGACATCTATATGGCTTATGAAGCATCAGAAGGAGTCTATGAGTATGTATAGAAAACTCAAGATCGAGGACTCTTTGACCAGAAATATGTTCAGGAGGTCAAAAGGGGACCTCTGTATAGCTGATTTATCATCAAAAGGAGTCTATAACTTTATATTGTTTGAAAAATTTGTAGGACACTTTGACCACAAATAAGTTCAAAAGGTCAGATATGGACATCTATATGGCTTATGAAGCATCAGAAGGAGTCTATGAGTATGTATAGAAAACTCAAGATCGAGGACTCTTTGACCAGAAATATGTTCAGGAGGTCAAAAGGGGACCTCTGTATAGCTGATTTATCATCAAAAGGAGTCTATAACTTTCTATAGTTTGAAAAATTTTGAGGACACTTTGACCACAAATAAGTTCAAAAAGTCAGATATGGACATCTATATGGCTTATGAAGCATCAGAAGGAGTATGTATCGAAAACTCAAGATCGAGGACTCTTTGGCCAGAAATATGTTCAGTAGGTCAAAAGGGGACCTCTGTATAGCTGATTTATCATCAAAAGGAGTCTATAACTTTATATAGTTTGAAAAATTTTGAGGACACTTTGACCACAAATAAGTTCAATAAGTCAGATATGGACATCTATATGGCTTAAGAAGCATCAGAAGGAGTATGTATAGAAAACGCAAGATCGAGGACTCTTTGGCCAGAAATATGTTCAGGAGGTCAAAAGGGGACCTCTGAATAGCTGATTTATCATCAAAAGGAGTCTATAACTTTCTATAATTTGAACAATTTAGGACACTTTGACCACAAATAAGTTCAAAATGTCAGATATGGACATCTATATGGCTTATGAAGCATCAGAAGGAGTCTATGAGTATGTATAGAAAATGCAAGATCGAGGACTCTTTGGCCAGAAATATGTTCAGGACGTCAAAAGGGGACCTCTGTATAGCTGATTTATCATCAAAAGGAGTCTATAACTTTCTATAATTTGAAAAATTTTCAGGACACTTTGACCACAAATAAGTTCAATAAGTCAGATATGGACATCTATATGGCTTATGAAGCATCAGAAGGAGTCTATGAGTATGTATAGAAAGCCCAAGATCGAGGACTCTTTGGCCAGAAATATATTCAGGAGGTCAAAAAGGGACCTCTGTATAGCTGATTTATCATCAAAAGGAGTCTATCACTTTCTATAGTTTGAAATATTTTGAGGACACTTTGACCACAAATAAGTTCAATAAGTCAGATATGGACATCTATATGGCTTATGATGCACCAGAAGGAGTATGTATAGAAAACGCAAGATCGAGGACTCTTTGGCCAGAAATATTTTTAGGAGGTCAAAAGGGGACCTCTGTATAGCTGATTTATCATCAAAACGAGTCTATAATTTCTATAGTTGGAAAAAAATTTAGGACACTTTGACCACAAATAAGTTCAAAATGTCAGATATGGACATCTATATGGCTTATGAAGCATCAGAAGGAGTCTATGAGTATGTATAGAAAACGCAAGATCGAGGACTCTTTGGCCAGAAATATGTTCAGGAGGTCAAAAGGGGACCTCTGTATAGCTGATTTATCATCAAAAGGAGTCTATCACTTTCTACAGTTTGAAAAATTTTGAGGACACTTTGACCACAAATAAGTTCAATAGGTCAGATATGGAAATTTATATGGCTTATGAAGCATCAGAAGGAGTCTATGAGTATGTATAGAAAACTCAAGATCGAGGACTCTTTGGCCAGAAATATGTTCAGGAGGTCAAAAGGGGACCTCTGTATAGCTGATTTATCATCAAAAGGAGTCTATCACTTTATATTGTTTGAAAAATTTGTAGGACACTTTGACCACAAATAAGTTCAATAAGTCAGATATGGACATCTATATGGCTTATGAAGCATCAGAAGGAGTATGTATAGAAAACGCAAGATCGAGGACTCTTTGGCCAGAAATATGTTCAGGAGGTCAAAAGGGGCCCTCTGTATAGCTGATTTATCATCAAAAGGATTCTATAACTTTCTATAGTTTGAAAAAATTTTAGGACACTTTGACCACAAATAAGTTCAAAATGTCAGATATGGACATCTATATGGCTTATGAAGCATCAGAAGGAGTCTATGAGTATGTATAGAAAACGGAAGATCGAGGACTCTTTGGCCAGAAATATGTTCTGGAGGTCAAAAGGGGCCCTCTGAATAGCTGATTTATCATCAAAAGGAGTCTATCACTTTATATAGTTTGAAAAACATTTAGGACACTTTGACCACAAATAAGTTCAAAAGGTCAGATATGGACATCTATATGGCTTACGAAGCATCAGAAGGAGTATGTATAGAAAACGGAAGATCGAGGACTCTTTGGCCAGAAATGTGTTCAGGACGTCAAAAGGGGACCTCTGTATAGCTGATTTATCATCAAAACGAGTCTATAATTTCTATAGTTGGAAAAAAATTTAGGACACTTTGACCACAAATAAGTTCAAAATGTCAGATATGGACATCTATATGGCTTATGAAGCATCAGAAGGAGTCTATGAGTATGTATAGAAAACGCAAGTTCGAGGACTCTTTGGCCAGAAATATGTTCTGGAGGTCAAAAGGGGACCTCTGTATAGCTGATTTATCATCAAAAGGAGTCTATAACTTTCTATAGTTTGAAAATTTTTTAGGACACTTTGACCACAAATAAGTTCAAAATGTCAGATATGGACATCTATATGGCTTATGAAGCATCAGAAGGAGTCTATGAGTATGTATAGAAAGCCCAAGATCGAGGACTCTTTGGCCAGAAATATGTTCAGGAGGTCAAAAAGGGACCTCTGTATAGCTGATTTATCATCAAAAGAAGTCTATCACTTTATATAGTTTGAAAAATTTTGAGGACACTTTGACCACAAATAAGTTCAAAAGGTCAGATATGGACATCTATATGGCTTATGAAACATCAGAAGGAGTATGTATAGAAAACGCAAGATCGAGGACTCTTTGGCCAGAAATATGTTCAGGAGGTCAAAAGGGGACCTCTGTATAGCTGATTTATCATCAAAAGGAGTCTATAACTTTCTATAATTTGAAAAATTTTCAGGACACTTTGACCACAAATAAGTTCAAAATGTCAGATATGGACATCTATATGGCTTATGAAGCATCAGAAGGAGTCTATGAGTATGTATAGAAAATGCAAGATCGAGGACTCTTTGGCCAGAAATATGTTCAGGACGTCAAAAGGGGACCTCTGTATAGCTGATTTATCATCAAAAGGAGTCTATAACTTTCTATAATTTGAAAAATTTTCAGGACACTTTGACCACAAATAAGTTCAATAAGTCAGATATGGACATCTATATGGCTTATGAAGCATCAGAAGGAGTCTATGAGTATGTATAGAAAGCCCAAGATCGAGGACTCTTTGGCCAGAAATATATTCAGGAGGTCAAAAAGGGACCTCTGTATAGCTGATTTATCATCAAAAGGAGTCTATCACTTTATATAGTTTGAAAATTTTTTAGGACACTTTGACCACAAATAAGTTCAAAAGGTCAGATATGGACATCTATATGGCTTATGAAGCATCAGAAGGAGTCTATGAGTATGTATGGAAAGCCCAAGATCGAGGACTCTTTGGCCAGAAATATGTTCTGGAGGTCAAAAGGGGACCTCTGTATAGCTGATTTATCATCAAAAGGAGTCTATCACTTTCTATAGTTTGAAATATTTTGAGGACACTTTGACCACAAATAAGTTCAATAAGTCAGATATGGACATCTATATGGCTTATGATGCACCAGAAGGAGTATGTATAGAAAACGCAAGATCGAGGACTCTTTGGCCAGAAATATTTTTAGGAGGTCAAAAGGGGACCTCTGTATAGCTGATTTATCATCAAAACGAGTCTATAATTTCTATAGTTGGAAAAAAATTTAGGACACTTTGACCACAAATAAGTTCAAAATGTCAGATATGGACATCTATATGGCTTATGAAGCATCAGAAGGAGTCTATGAGTATGTATAGAAAACGCAAGATCGAGGACTCTTTGGCCAGAAATATGTTCAGGAGGTCAAAAGGGGACCTCTGTATAGCTGATTTATCATCAAAAGGAGTCTATCACTTTCTACAGTTTGAAAAATTTTGAGGACACTTTGACCACAAATAAGTTCAATAGGTCAGATATGGAAATTTATATGGCTTATGAAGCATCAGAAGGAGTCTATGAGTATGTATAGAAAACTCAAGATCGAGGACTCTTTGGCCAGAAATATGTTCAGGAGGTCAAAAGGGGACCTCTGTATAGCTGATTTATCATCAAAAGGAGTCTATCACTTTATATTGTTTGAAAAATTTGTAGGACACTTTGACCACAAATAAGTTCAATAAGTCAGATATGGACATCTATATGGCTTATGAAGCATCAGAAGGAGTATGTATAGAAAACGCAAGATCGAGGACTCTTTGGCCAGAAATATGTTCAGGAGGTCAAAAGGGGCCCTCTGTATAGCTGATTTATCATCAAAAGGATTCTATAACTTTCTATAGTTTGAAAAAATTTTAGGACACTTTGACCACAAATAAGTTCAAAATGTCAGATATGGACATCTATATGGCTTATGAAGCATCAGAAGGAGTCTATGAGTATGTATAGAAAACGGAAGATCGAGGACTCTTTGGCCAGAAATATGTTCTGGAGGTCAAAAGGGGCCCTCTGAATAGCTGATTTATCATCAAAAGGAGTCTATCACTTTATATAGTTTGAAAAACATTTAGGACACTTTGACCACAAATAAGTTCAAAAGGTCAGATATGGACATCTATATGGCTTACGAAGCATCAGAAGGAGTATGTATAGAAAACGGAAGATCGAGGACTCTTTGGCCAGAAATGTGTTCAGGACGTCAAAAGGGGACCTCTGTATAGCTGATTTATCATCAAAACGAGTCTATAATTTCTATAGTTGGAAAAAAATTTAGGACACTTTGACCACAAATAAGTTCAAAATGTCAGATATGGACATCTATATGGCTTATGAAGCATCGGAAGGAGTCTATGAGTATGTATAGAAAACGCAAGTTCGAGGACTCTTTGGCCAGAAATATGTTCTGGAGGTCAAAAGGGGACCTCTGTATAGCTGATTTATCATCAAAAGGAGTCTATAACTTTCTATAGTTTGAAAATTTTTTAGGACACTTTGACCACAAATAAGTTCAAAATGTCAGATATGGACATCTATATGGCTTATGAAGCATCAGAAGGAGTCTATGAGTATGTATAGAAAGCCCAAGATCGAGGACTCTTTGGCCAGAAATATGTTCAGGAGGTCAAAAAGGGACCTCTGTATAGCTGATTTATCATCAAAAGAAGTCTATCACTTTATATAGTTTGAAAAATTTTGAGGACACTTTGACCACAAATAAGTTCAAAAGGTCAGATATGGACATCTATATGGCTTATGAAACATCAGAAGGAGTATGTATAAAAAACGCAAGATTGAGGACTCTTTGGCCAGAAATATGTTCTGGAGGTTAAAAGGGGCCCTCTGAATAGCTGATTTATCATCAAAAGGAGTCTATAACTTTCTATAGTTGGAAAAATTTTGAGGACACTTTGACCACAAATAAGTTCAATAAGTCAGATATGGACATCTATATGGCTTATGAAGCATCAGAAGGAGTATGTATAAAAAACGCAAGATTGAGGACTCTTTGGCCAGAAATATGTTCTGGAGGTTAAAAGGGGCCCTCTGAATAGCTGATTTATCATCAAAAGGAGTCTATAACTTTCTATAGTTGGAAAAATTTTGAGGACACTTTGACCACAAATAAGTTCAATAAGTCAGATATGGACATCTATATGGCTTATGAAGCATCAGAAGGAGTATGTATAGAAAACGCAAGATCGAGGACTCTTTGGCCAGAAATGTGTTCAGGACGTCAAAAGGGGACCTCTGTATAGCTGATTTATCATCAAAAGGAGTCTATAACTTTCTATAGTTTGAAAAATTTTGAGGACACTTTGACCACAAATAAGTTCAAAATGTCAGATATGGACATCTATATGGCTTATGAAGCATCAGAACGAGTCTATGAGTATGTATAGAAAACGCAAGATTGAGGACTCTTTGGCCAGAAATATGTTCTGGAGGTTAAAAGGGGCCCTCTGAATAGCTGATTTATCATCAAAAGGAGTCTATCACTTTATATAGTTTGAAAAATATTGAGGACACTTTGACCACAAATAAGTTCAAAAGGTCAGATATGGACATCTATATGGCTTATGAAGCATCAGAACGAGTCTATGAGTATGTATAGAAAACGCAAGATTGAGGACTCTTTGGCCAGAAATATGTTCTGGAGGATAAAAGGGGCCCTCTGAATAGCTGATTTATCATCAAAAGGAGTCTATCACTTTATATAGTTTGAAAAATATTTAGGACACTTTGACCACAAATAAGTTCAAAAGGTCAGATATGGACATCTATATGGCTTATGAAGCATCAGAACGAGTCTATGAGTATGTATAGAAAACGCAAGATTGAGGACTCTTTGGCCAGAAATATGTTCTGGAGGTTAAAAGGGGACCTCTGTATAGCTGATTTATCATCAAAAGGAGTCTATAACTTTCTATAATTTGAAAAATTTTGAGGACACTTTGACCACAAATAAGTTCAAAATGTCAGATATGGACATCTATATGGCTTATGATGCATCAGAAGGAGTATGTATAGAAAACGGAAGATCGAGGACTCTTTGGCCAGAAATATGTTCAGGACGTCAAAAGGGGACCTCTGAATAGCTGATTTATCATCAAAAGGAGTCTATAATTTCTATAGTTGGAAAAAAATTTAGGACACTTTGACCACAAATAAGTTCAAAATGTCAGATATGGACATCTATATGGCTTATGAAGCATCAGAAGGAGTCTATGAGTATGTATATAAAGCATAAGATCGAGGACTCTTTGACCAGAAATATGTTCAGGAGGTCAAAAGGGGACCTCTGTATAGCTGATTTATCATCAAAAGGAGTCTATATCACTTTCTATAGTTTGAAATTTTTTTAGGACACTTTGACCACAAATAAGTTCAAAATGTCAGATATGGACATCTATATGGCTTATGAAGCATCAGAAGGAGTCTATGAGTATGTATAGAAAGCCCAAGATCGAGGACTCTTTGGCCAGAAATATGTTCAGGAGGTCAAAAGGGGACCTCTGTATAGCTGATTTATCATCAAAAGGAGTCTATAACTTTCTATAGTTTGAAAAATTTTGAGGACACTTTGACCACAAATAAGTTCAATAAGTCAGATATGGACATCTATATGGCTTATGAAGCATCAGAAGGAGTATGTATAGAAAACGCAAGATTGAGGACTCTTTGGCCAGAAATATGTTCAGGAGGTCAAAAGGGGACCTCTGTATAGCTGATTTATCATCAAAAGGAGTCTATAACTTTCTATAATTTGAAAAATTTTGAGGACACTTTGACCACAAATAAGTTCAATAAGTCAGATATGGACATCTATATGGCTTATGAAGCATCAGAAGGAGTATGTATAGAAAACGCAAGATCGAGGACTCTTTGGCCAGAAATATGTTCTGGAGGTTAAAAGGGGACCTCTGAATAGCTGATTTATCATCAAATGGAGTCTATAACTTTTTATAGTTTGAAAATTTTTTAGGACACTTTGACCACAAATAAGTTCAAAAGGTCAGATATGGACATCTATATGGCTTATGAAGCATCAGAAGGAGTCTATGAGTATGTATAGAAAACTCAAGATCGAGGACTCTTTGACCAGAAATATGTTCAGGAGGTCAAAAGGGGACCTCTGTATAGCTGATTTATCATCAAAAGGAGTCTATAACTTTATATTGTTTGAAAAATTTGTAGGACACTTTGACCACAAATAAGTTCAAAAGGTCAGATATGGACATCTATATGGCTTATGAAGCATCAGAAGGAGTCTATGAGTATGTATAGAAAACTCAAGATCGAGGACTCTTTGACCAGAAATATGTTCAGGAGGTCAAAAGGGGACCTCTGTATAGCTGATTTATCATCAAAAGGAGTCTATAACTTTCTATAGTTTGAAAAATTTTGAGGACACTTTGACCACAAATAAGTTCAAAAAGTCAGATATGGACATCTATATGGCTTATGAAGCATCAGAAGGAGTATGTATAGAAAACGCAAGATCGAGGACTCTTTGGCCAGAAATATGTTCAGGAGGTCAAAAGGGGACCTCTGAATAGCTGATTTATCATCAAAAGGAGTCTATAACTTTCTATAATTTGAACAATTTAGGACACTTTGACCACAAATAAGTTCAAAATGTCAGATATGGACATCTATATGGCTTATGAAGCATCAGAAGGAGTCTATGAGTATGTATAGAAAACGGAAGATCGAGGACTCTTTGGCCAGAAATATGTTCAGGACGTCAAAAGGGGACCTCTGTATAGCTGATTTATCATCAAAAGGAGTCTATCACTTTATATAGTTTGAAAAAAATTTAGGACACTTTGACCACAAATAAGTTCAAAATGTCAGATATGGACATCTATATGGCTTATGAAGCATCAGAAGGAGTCTATGAGTATGTATAGAAAGCCCAAGATCGAGGACTCTTTGGCCAGAAATATATTCAGGAGGTCAAAAAGGGACCTCTGTATAGCTGATTTATCATCAAAAGGAGTCTATCACTTTATATAGTTTGAAAATTTTTTAGGACACTTTGACCACAAATAAGTTCAAAAGGTCAGATATGGACATCTATATGGCTTATGAAGCATCAGAAGGAGTCTATGAGTATGTATGGAAAGGCCAAGATCGAGGACTCTTTGGCCAGAAATATGTTCTGGAGGTCAAAAGGGGACCTCTGTATAGCTGATTTATCATCAAAAGGAGTCTATAACTTTATATAGTTTAAATTTTTTTTAGGACACTTTGACCACAAATAAGTTCAAAATGTCAGATATGGACATCTATATGGCTTATGAAACATCAGAAGGAGTCTATGAGTATGTATATAAAGCATAAGATCGAGGACTCTTTGGCCAGAAATATGTTCAGGAGGTCAAAAGGGGACCTCTGTATAGCTGATTTATCATCAAAACGAGTCTATAATTTCTATAGTTGGAAAAAAATTTAGGACACTTTGACCACAAATAAGTTCAAAATGTCAGATATGGACATCTATATGGCTTATGAAGCATCAGAAGGAGTCTATGAGTATGTATAGAAAGCCCAAGATCGAGGACTCTTTGGCCAGAAATATGTTCAGGACGTCAAAAAGGGACCTCTGTATAGCTGATTTATCATCAAAAGAAGTCTATCACTTTATATAGTTTGAAAAATTTTGAGGACACTTTGACCACAAATAAGTTCAAAAGGTCAGATATGGACATCTATATGGCTTATGAAACATCAGAAGGAGTATGTATAGAAAACGCAAGATCGAGGACTCTTTGGCCAGAAATATGTTCAGGAGGTCAAAAGGGGACCTCTGTATAGCTGATTTATCATCAAAAGGAGTCTATAACTTTCTATAATTTGAAAATTTTTGAGGACACTTTGACCACAAATAAGTTCAAAAGGTCAGATATGGACATCTATATGGCTTATGAAACATCAGAAGGAGTATGTATAGAAAGCCCAAGATCGAGGACTCTTTGGCCAGAAATATGTTCAGGAGGTCAAAAGGGGCCCTCTGTATAGCTGATTTATCATCAAAAGGAGTCTATAACTTTATATAGTTTAAATTTTTTTTAGGACACTTTGACCACAAATAAGTTCAAAATGTCAGATATGGACATCTATATGGCTTATGAAACATCAGAAGGAGTCTATGAGTATGTATATAAAGCATAAGATCGAGGACTCTTTGGCCAGAAATATGTTCAGGAGGTCAAAAGGGGACCTCTGTATAGCTGATTTATCATCAAAAGGAGTCTATAACTTTCTATAATTTGAAAAATTTTGAGGACACTTTGACCACACATAAGTTCAAAAAGTCAGATATGGACATCTATATGGCTTATGAAGCATCAGAAGGAGTATGTATAGAAAACGCAAGATCGAGGACTCTTTGGCCAGAAATATGTTCAGGAGGTCAAAAGGGGCCCTCTGTATAGCTGATTTATCATCAAAAGGAGTCTATAACTTTCTATAGTTTGAAAAAAATTTAGGACACTTTGACCACAAATAAGTTCAAAAGGTCAGATATGGACATCTATATGGCTTATGAAGCATCAGAAGGAGTCTATGAGTATGTATAGAAAACTCAAGATCGAGGACTCTTTGACCAGAAATATGTTCAGGAGGTCAAAAGGGGACCTCTGTATAGCTGATTTATCATCAAAAGGAGTCTATAACTTTCTATAGTTTGAAGAATTTTGAGGACACTTTGACCACAAATAAGTTCAAAAAGTCAGATATGGACATCTATATGGCTTATGAAGCATCAGAAGGAGTCGATGAGTATGTATAGAAAACGCAAGATCGAGGACTCTTTGACCAGAAATATGTTCAGGAGGTCAAAAGGGGACCTCTGTATAGCTGATTTATCATCAAAAGGAGTCTATAACTTTCTATAGTTTGAAAATTTTTTAGGACACTTTGACCAAAATAAGTTCAAAATGTCAGATATGGAAATCTATATGGCTTATGAAGCATCAGAAGGAGTCTATGAGTATGTATAGAAAGCCCAAGATCGAGGACTCTTTGACCAGAAATATGTTCAGGAGGTCAAAAGGGGACCTCTGTATAGCTGATTTATCATCAAAAGGAGTCTATAACTTTCTATAGTTTGAAGAATTTTGAGGACACTTTGACCACAAATAAGTTCAAAAAGTCAGATATGGACATCTATATGGCTTATGAAGCATCAGAAGGAGTCTATGAGTATGTATAGAAAACTCAAGATCGAGGACTCTTTGACCAGAAATATGTTCAGGAGGTCAAAAGGGGACCTCTGTATAGCTGATTTATCATCAAAAGGAGTCTATAACTTTCTATAGTTTGAAGAATTTTGAGGACACTTTGACCACAAATAAGTTCAAAAAGTCAGATATGGACATCTATATGGCTTATGAAGCATCAGAAGGAGTCGATGAGTATGTATAGAAAACGCAAGATCGAGGACTCTTTGACCAGAAATATGTTCAGGAGGTCAAAAGGGGACCTCTGTATAGCTGATTTATCATCAAAAGGAGTCTATAACTTTCTATAGTTTGAAAATTTTTTAGGACACTTTGACCACAAATAAGTTCAAAATGTCAGATATGGACATCTATATGGCTTATGATGCATCAGAAGGAGTATGTATAGAAAACGGAAGATCGAGGACTCTTTGGCCAGAAATATGTTCAGGAGGTCAAAAGGGGACCTCTGTATAGCTGATTTATCATCAAAAGGAGTCTATCACTTTCTATAGTTTGAAATTTTTTTAGGACACTTTGACCACAAATAAGTTCAAAATGTCAGATATGGACATCTATATGGCTTATGAAACATCAGAAGGAGTCTATGAGTATGTATATAAAGCATAAGATCGAGGACTCTTTGGCCAGAAATATGTTCAGGAGGTCAAAAGGGGCCCTCTGAATAGCTGATTTATCATCAAAAGGAGTCTATAACTTTCTATAGTTTGAAAAAAATTTAGGACACTTTGACCACAAATAAGTTCAAAATGTCAGATATGGACATCTATATGGCTTAAGAAGCATCAGAAGGAGTATGTATAGAAAACGCAAGATCGAGGACTCTTTGGCCAGAAATATGTTCAGGACGTCAAAAGGGGACCTCTGAATAGCTGATTTATCATCAAAAGGAGTCTATAACTTTCTATAGTTTGAAAAAAATTTAGGACACTTTGACCACAAATAAGTTCAAAATGTCAGATATGGACATCTATATGGCTTATGAAGCATCAGAAGGAGTCTATGAGTATGTATGGAAAGCCCAAGATCGAGGACTCTTTGGCCAGAAATATGTTCTGGAGGTCAAAAGGGGACCTCTGTATAGCTGATTTATCATCAAAAGGAGTCTATCACTTTCTATAGTTTGAAATATTTTGAGGACACTTTGACCACAAATAAGTTCAATAAGTCAGATATGGACATCTATATGGCTTATGATGCACCAGAAGGAGTATGTATAGAAAACACAAGATCGAGGACTCTTTGGCCAGAAATATTTTTAGGAGGTCAAAAGGGGACCTCTGTATAGCTGATTTATCATCAAAAGGAGTCTATAACTTTATATAGTTTAAATTTTTTTTAGGACACTTTGACCACAAATAAGTTCAAAATGTCAGATATGGACATCTATATGGCTTATGAAACATCAGAAGGAGTCTATGAGTATGTATATAAAGCATAAGATCGAGGACTCTTTGGCCAGAAATATGTTCAGGAGGTCAAAAGGGGACCTCTGTATAGCTGATTTATCATCAAAACGAGTCTATAATTTCTATAGTTGGAAAAAAATTTAGGACACTTTGACCACAAATAAGTTCAAAATGTCAGATATGGACATCTATATGGCTTATGAAGCATCAGAAGGAGTCTATGAGTATGTATAGAAAACGCAAGATCGAGGACTCTTTGGCCAGAAATATGGTCAGGAGGTCAAAAGGGGCCCTCTGAATAGCTGATTTATCATCAAAAGGAGTCTATCACTTTATATAGTTTGAAAAATATTTAGGACACTTTGACCACAAATAAGTTCAAAAGGTCAGATATGGACATCTATATGGCTTATGAAGCATCAGAAGGAGTATGTATAGAAAACGCAAGATCGAGGACTCTTTGGCCAGAAATATGTTCAGGAGGTCAAAAAGGGACCTCTGAATAGCTGATTTATCATCAAAAGTAGTCTATAACTTTCTATAATTTGAAAAATTTTGAGGACACTTTGACCACAAATAAGTTCAAAAAGTCAGATATGGACATCTATATGGCTTAAGAAGCATCAGAAGGAGTATGTATAGAAAACGCAAGATCGAGGACTCTTTGGCCAGAAATATGTTCAGGAGGTCAAAAGGGGACCTCTGTATAGCTGATTTATCATCAAAAGGAGTCTATAACTTTCTATAATTTGAAAAATTTAGGACACTTTGACCACAAATAAGTTCAAAATGTCAGATATGGACATCTATATGGCTTATGAAGCATCAGAAGGAGTCTATGAGTATGTATAGAAAACGCAAGATCGAGGACTCTTTGGCCAGAAATATGTTCTGGAGGTCAAAAGGGGCCCTCTGTATAGCTGATTTATCATCAAAAGGAGTCTATAACTTTATATAGTTTAAATTTTTTTTAGGACACTTTGACCACAAATAAGTTCAAAATGTCAGATATGGACATCTATATGGCTTATGAAACATCAGAAGGAGTCTATGAGTATGTATATAAAGCATAAGATCGAGGACTCTTTGGCCAGAAATATGTTCAGGAGGTCAAAAGGGGACCTCTGTATAGCTGATTTATCATCAAAAGGAGTCTATAACTTTCTATAATTTGAAAAATTTTGAGGACACTTTGACCACAAATAAGTTCAAAAAGTCAGATATGGACATCTATATGTATACGAGCGCTTGGGACGCTCAAGGGTTCAGGATTGATGCAGTCAAGATGGTGGTGTGTGTGTTTCCGGTAAGAGAAACACTAGAGGGAATCCGGTTCAACTTATTTATTCAAAGGGAATTTGTATACGTTGATTCACAAATGTATGTGTGGTCTATAATAAATAGAATAAACACAAAGAAAACAGTTATAAGTAAAGGATACAAAGATTCAGTTAAGTAATATAAATAAACATACAGAGGGTAATTGCGTGCTGATTATATTAATAAATAATAAAGTGAACAATGACACGCAGTTTGCACGATCGTTGCGTATGCTCAATATTACAACAGCAAACATATAATGTCGTCAAATTCAATATATTCAAACAATATTGAACAAACCTGGTGATCTGTAAATGAAATGTCAATATAATATCTTGTAATCGAATACAACTACAATCATTTCTGTGCTCAAAGTCTATGACGACGGTTTGGTTTCACTTTGTGACGCAGTTTAAAAATGCGTTCGTTTCACGAGCAAAACTCGACATTCAGAACAATAATAGCAACAACAAAGGCAAAATATAAACGAAAACTCACCCATAATCATTTACGCACTGAAACAAACATATACACTGCTGAACGACAGACCAGCCGGCCCGACCCGCAACTCAGCTGCCGACCCCTGCATGTTCGCGCTTGGCCGAGCTCTGTACAATACCAATGACTCAGGGGGCGTGGTTAGGGCTTTCTCACATAGCCGCCCCCAAATGTTTGTAAGGACATTTGAAACAGTGAGGAACCCTGACTAATTGGTAGGCTCAATAGAGTCCTCATCACAGAGTTTAGGGAGTGGGACTATACGGGATACAGGTCTAACGTATGTGCGATTGTGCACCTTAACTTCAACTGTTCTGATACGGCCATCAAGTCCAGGAAAAGTATTAGTCACTTTTCCTACCGGCCAACATGCTCGTGGAAGTTGTGGGTCCACTATCAGTACCACCTGGTCTAGACCAATTTCGCCTCCATCTTTACGCCACTTTTGCCTTTCTTGCAAATTCGGTAGATAGTAATGGATGAATCTAGACCAGAAATGGTCAGCAAGTACTTGACTATGTTTCCATCTTCTGGTTCCCAAAAGATTGCTTGAATCATAGAACACTTGTGGAAGTGAAGAATCGTGACGGCCCATTAGGAGGATGCTAGGCGTAACTGGGTCTGGATCCGACACATCTGAAGACACGTATCCCAAAGGCTTGGCATTTAGGATACCCTCTACCTCAATAAGCACGGTGCGCAGTACAGTTTCAGTCACTGTTTGATCATTCAGTACTACTTTGAGGGCTTGCTTTACTGACTTAACTTCCCGTTCCCAAGCTCCTCCAAAATGAGGGGCACTCGGGGGATTAAATCTGAATGAAATCTGTTGTTCTGCAAGTTGTTCCCGTATTTGAGGCACCATGGCTGCATAGGCTGATCTCATTTCTTTGTTTCCTCCAACAAAGTTGGTACCGTTGTCGGAAAGGAGCTCGAATGGTTTCCCTCTTCGAGCTATGAATCTGCGGAGAGACATCAGGAATGCATCTGTGTCAAGGCTCTCTAAGAGATCAAGATGGAGACAACGGGTGGTCAGACATTTGAAAACTATTCCCCATCTTTTCTCTGTTCGTCGACCGATCTTCACTGTAAATGGACCAAAGCAGTCCATTCCAGTGGAATAGAATGGGGGTTTGTATAGACGTAGACGTGCTGGTGGAAGGTCGGCCATTTTGGGTATTTTAGGCTTGGCACGCCATTTCTGGCAGTCCATACACATGTATTGATGCTTCTTGATAGCTTCCCTTCCTCGCAGAATCCAGTATCGTCTTCTCAGTTCGGCAAAGACTCTTTCTGGCCCAGGATGTAAAAGGGAGGCATCATAGTCCTTGATCAGAAGCTTGGTTAAGTTGTGTTGCGGATCAAGCACAATGGGATGTATTGTGTCCAATTCTATATGATTGGCATGTCTGAGTCTCCCTCCAACCCTGATAAGTCCACTGGCTTTATCATACTCGGGTGATAAGGAGGCTAATCTGCTGTTGGATGGTAATGGTCGCTCAGATGTGAGAGCTTTGAACTCCTCAGGAAAGGAATCCTTTTGAGCCTGTTGTAGAAGAAACTTCTCTGCTGATATGTAACCATCTGAATCATCTGTTGTATGCGTGAAAGATGTAGCCGCCCCATGAAGGGAGGTAACTGTAGCCTTTAGCAGTTCAGTCCAGGTACTAAATTGGTTGACATCAGGAAGGGGAGTGTCTGAGCTAGTACACACTTGTAGGCAGATTGCTGATTTTTTCAACTCCGCCTCTGGGTCAGGTTCCTCTGCTGGCAAAGTGGGCCAAAATGACTCTGGCTGATGCAAAAAATTTGGACCATTTATCCAGCGGCAAGGTGGGACTAAATCATTCAACGACTGGCCTCTTGTTATTACATCAGCAGGGTTGTTCGCTGAATCAACATACCTCCAAGAATTAATATCGGTGAGTGACTGAATTTCGGCCACCCGTGTTCCCACGAAGACTTTGTATCTGCATGATTCAGATTTAAGCCATTGGAGAACGGTGGATGAGTCTGACCAGAGAATGACATTATTGACGTGCACAGTCAGTTCTGCTTGAAGGATATTAGCCACCTGCGCTCCGGTAAGTGCCGCGCTCAGTTCCAGCCGAGGGATTGTCATTTGCTTCCGAGGTGCCACTCGAGAACGGGCCAACACGAATGAAACATGTACATGTCCTTCATTGGTTTCTGTGCGCATGTATGCCACTGAGCCATAGGCCCTCTCAGATGCATCGCAGAATATGTGTAAATCCCGGTTGAGGATTTCCTCATGGCCCTCAGATGGAGTGTAACACCTTGGGATTACGATATGATTCAAACTTTGGAGCTCTTGTTGCCATTCTTGCCATCTGGTCAACAGGCTGTCAGATGTGATTGGGTCATCCCACCCAAGATTGTTCTTCCACAAATCTTGGACCAGCACTTTAGCTCGGGTCGTAAATGGAATTAGATAACCCAGGGGGTCATATTGAGATGCCAAAACTCTGTATACATTACGCAGAGTGGGTTCAAGACATCCGGATTGGCTGGGTTTGTAGTTGAAGGAGTCTCTGAGGCAGTTCCACAGTAGTCCAAGTGTACCTTCCAGGAGATCAGTGCTCTTCTGTGATAACCAAAGCTCACTATTCTGTGATCTTGCTTCAGAGGGAAGATGCTGGATAACTTCGGGTCTGTTGCTGGCCCATTGACGAAGCTCAAACCCACCGGTTTGCAAAAGTTGCCGTAGGTCATCTACCAACGCTCTAGCTTCAGCAACAGTTTGAAGGCTATGGAGGCAGTTGTCTACATAGAAGGAGTCTTTGACCACTCTCACCTGAGCTGGGTCCACTTGCGGGTGGTTCTGAGCGATTTCCTGGAGTGCATATATGGCACAGCACGGGCTGCACGTTGTGCCAAATGGTAAAACTTGCCATTCGTAAATCCTAGGCTGCTCTGTCCTCTGCATGTCTCTCCACAGAAAACGCACTATAGATTTATCACTTGGCAAGAGGCGAACCTGGTGGAACATGCCCTTTACATCTCCGCTGATGGCTACAGGGTATTCACGAAACCTCAGCAAAACACCAAGTAGGGACGGACCGAGAACAGGCCCAGGCAGGAGGATGTCATTTAAAGCTTGGCCTTGGTATGAATAAGAACAGTTAAAAACAATTCTGTCCTTGTTGTTATGCGTCACCATATGGTGAGGGATGTACCACGACTCCGGGGATTGCTCAGCTTCTTGCATTGATATCTCTGACACATAGCCAGCTTCTTGCAGTTTCCTCATTTCAGAACAGTAAGACTCGGTTCGCTTAGGGTCTTTAGCAAGTCTACGCTCAGTGCTTCGAAGGTTCGCCATTACTGCTTCTTTTGGGGCTTTAAGAAGTTCAGCATTAGGCCGTCTAAGCAAGGGAGTGGCGTATCGCATAACTCCACTGACGTCTACCTTTGTGGTATGTGTCTGGAGAAGAGTGAGGGCATATTGGTCTTGTTTGGAACGAGTGGCGGTTTTCTCATTTACGTAGGGCAGAGTATCAATTTGCCAGAGGCGTTCCACATTCTTGAATAACTCTGTATTTGGTATGGCTGTGGTTATGTGGAAACACTGTGAGGGTGAAAGAGTGGGTTGACTGAGCCCAATGGGACCTTGGAGGGTCCAACCAAGTCTGGTACAAACTGCAATTGGTCCATTGGCAGGTCCTATACACACTGGCTGAACAGGAGTAAGCAGGTGAGGCATGTCAGACCCGATGAGCAGTAGAGGTTGGGCTCGGTCCATCAAGGGTAACGGCAAGGACCTGATATGCTCATACTTTCGTTGAAGAGCTGACACAGGGTAAGAATGTTCAGAAAGTCTCAGGTTATCTGCGGTGAAAGCATGAGGAATCAGGAATTTTTTGCATGGTCTGTGAAGGGTCGACACATGTAAAGAAACGGTGTATCCATGCAGATTAACTACATCCTGATGAACAGTGCGTAACGTGAGTGTTTCAGGTTCCCTCTGGAGGTTCAACTGGTCTACAGCCTGTGACAGAACAATACTACGCTCTGAACCATCATCAAGCACGGCGTATGTTTCCATGACTTTCTCTCGATTGTGCAGTAAAACCTTGACTATCTTTAGCATTACCTTTTGTGATCGGTTGGGCCGGTCTAAATATACCTGAGGTGTAGGAACATTGACCATAAGCACACTCTTTTGGATCTGTAAGGCTGCATCATGCAAGATGGTCAGATGTAACTCTTTACAATTTGTACAGGTTCTTTTTAGATTACAACTGTCTGGAGTATGATTTCGCCCACATTTCCAACAGCGCTTCTCTTTGGAGATCCACTGTACTATTTGATCTGTAGTCAGTGTCTTGAACTTTGTACATGCATTAAGGAAGTGGTCCTTAGAGTTACAATATGGGCAAAATGGTTGAATCTTGGAATGGGTCTTAGATTTCAACTGTCCCTGCCAGACTGAACTGGCCTCAGCGGAATACAAGAAAGATGTGGATTTCTCCTTTGGGCGAAAAGGTACTGACCTTTGCTGATCTTTCTTGGTGGATCTAGTGGTATCAGTTTGATACAGTTTAGCTGCTTTATTGGAGATGCGTTTTGCCTGTGACTTCATCTGCAGCCATGCAGACAGATCAGGTAATGTATAAGTGCGGTCTGTGCCAGTTTGTAAGATACCTCGGCTGAAACAGTACTCCACGAACCCATCACGATATGATGGTGGCATCTTGCTTAACAATCGGTCAACATGAGAACCACAGCGCAGCTCGTATCCGTTTGGGCCCTCCAACGTTCTGAGCATCCCTACTAATGTTTGGATAGATAGGGAAAAGGAATCAAAATCCTCTGCATCGCCGAACTTAACTGATGGTGCATTCAATATAGCACCTAATTCGGACTGGACCAGTTGACGGGGTTGCCCGTATTTGTCCTGCAGCGCTTGTAATGAGGTAGTGTATGGCCTGGGGTCGTGCATGTATGCTTTGGCCAACTGAAGAGCGCTGGGAAGTTTTAAGTGACTTAAAAGGACCTGGTATTTGTAATGTTCACCTAAATGAGGTTGGTTATTCATTACATTATCTAAGGCCATTTTCAGTAGTGCGAAGTCACTCTCCCGACCAGTGTCAAAGTATGGGATAGACGGCTTTGGGACACCATAAGCTGAGGCAGCTAACATTTCCAGACCAGGTGGTTGGGCTGGGGAAGGGTACAATAATGCTCGACTATGATAGGCGTCAGGTGGAGGAGCAGGGTGCGATTGTGTTGTCCAATAAGGGCTAGGATTCACGACTGGATAAGTCTGAGTATGTAAAGGGGGCCCTAGTGTTACAGGAACTGTAGGTGGGGCTCTAGGCAGGACATTGACAGAGGGTGTCTGACTATAGGTGACAGAGGTATCTGAGTAGTGGTGTGGCCTGGCCACCACAGCCGGGTTAAAGGTTAGGGGAACATCATTACTTGGCCTAAACATTAAACTGGGCTGTGCAGTATCTAGCGAAGCAGATGACCTTGTAACTATGTTGGGCTGGGTAACCTCAGCAGCTGCAGTGACTGAACTGAATGGGGGTTCGGCTACTGAAGCAGGTGAAACAGGGTGAGGCATAATTGATGACACAGGTATCAATTTAACCGGGCAAGGGGTAGAATGACGAGGCATTGATTCTACAGACGACTTAAGAGGATCTGTAACAACAACTATGTGTGGTTTGCTTACCTCTGATACAGTGTCAACAACATGTTCGAACTGTGAATCAGAATCACTAACCTCTTGAGATTCCTGTTTAATAAGTCCACAAACATATTTAGCAACCTCAAGCTCGTTTCGAACCTTTTTAAGACGCCGTCGGGTCTCTACCTGTTTAGCTAGCAACTCTCTTGCCTTAGTGGCTTGTTCCTGTCTATACTGCGCTTCTCTAGCCTGAGCATCAAGTCTCTCACACTCTTTATCTACAATGGCGTCCTCTTCGATCTGCTGTTGAAGTTCTTCCAAGTCCAGCGTCTTTAGTCTTTCCTCCAGCATGGCAGCGTGAAGATCGGAGAGTCCATGTTTGGGAGATCTGCGTTGTGCCGTACGTTTGGATCTGGATGAAGTACTGGAAACCGTATCAGCAGAATTGGATCTAGATGCATGTCTTGACGATCTAGATGGTCTCTGCGAAGACAAATCAGCAGGAAGTGTGTCAGGGTGTAAGTTAGGCGGGAGCTGGATGTCGTAATCGGCCAGATGAACAGGAAGATGTCTCTCTCTTGGAGGACGAGGTCGGACAACGGGCTCAGCTGCAGTGGCATTTTCAGAATCCATCTTGAGGCGATCCGGCTCGAAGGACCATATACGAGCGCTTGGGACGCTCAAGGGTTCAGGATTGATGCAGTCAAGATGGTGGTGTGTGTGTTTCCGGTAAGAGAAACACTAGAGGGAATCCGGTTCAACTTATTTATTCAAAGGGAATTTGTATACGTTGATTCACAAATGTATGTGTGGTCTATAATAAATAGAATAAACACAAAGAAAACAGTTATAAGTAAAGGATACAAAGATTCAGTTAAGTAATATAAATAAACATACAGAGGGTAATTGCGTGCTGATTATATTAATAAATAATAAAGTGAACAATGACACGCAGTTTGCACGATCGTTGCGTATGCTCAATATTACAACAGCAAACATATAATGTCGTCAAATTCAATATATTCAAACAATATTGAACAAACCTGGTGATCTGTAAATGAAATGTCAATATAATATCTTGTAATCGAATACAACTACAATCATTTCTGTGCTCAAAGTCTATGACGACGGTTTGGTTTCACTTTGTGACGCAGTTTAAAAATGCGTTCGTTTCACGAGCAAAACTCGACATTCAGAACAATAATAGCAACAACAAAGGCAAAATATAAACGAAAACTCACCCATAATCATTTACGCACTGAAACAAACATATACACTGCTGAACGACAGACCAGCCGGCCCGACCCGCAACTCAGCTGCCGACCCCTGCATGTTCGCGCTTGGCCGAGCTCTGTACAATACCAATGACTCAGGGGGCGTGGTTAGGGCTTTCTCACAATATGGCTTATGAAGCATCAGAAGGAGTATGTATAGAAAACGCAAGATCGAGGACTCTTTGGCCAGAAATATGTTCAGGAGGTCAAAAGGGGACCTCTGTATAGCTGATTTATCATCAAAAGGAGTCTATAACTTTCTATAGTTTGAAAAATTTTGAGGACACTTTGACCACAAATAAGTTCAAAAAGTCAAATATGGACATCTATATGGCTTATGAAGCATCAGAAGGAGTCTATGAGTATGTATAGAAAACTCAAGATCGAGGACTCTTTGGCCAGAAATATGTTCAGGAGGTCAAAAGGGGACCTCTGTATAGCTGATTTATCATCAAAAGGAGTCTATAACTTTCTATAGTTTGAAAAAAATTTAGGACACTTTGACCACAAATAAGTTCAAAATGTCAGATATGGACATCTATATGGCTTATGAAGCATCAGAAGCAGTCTATGAGTATGTATAGAAAGCCCAAGATCGAGGACTCTTTGGCCAGCAATATGTTCAGGAGGTCAAAAGGGGCCCTCTGTATAGCTGATTTATCATCAAAAGTAGTCTATAACTTTCTATAATTTGAAAAATTTTGAGGACACTTTGACCACAAATAAGTTCAAAAGGTCAGATATGGACATCTATATGGCTTATGAAACATCAGAAGGAGTATGTATAGAAAGCCCAAGATCGAGGACTCTTTGGCCAGAAATATGTTCAGGAGGTCAAAAGGGGACCTCTGTATAGCTGATTTATCATCAAAAGGAGTCTATAACTTTCTATAATTTGAAAAATTTGTGGGACACTTTGACCACAAATAAGTTCAAAATGTCAGATATGGACATCTATATGGCTTATGAAGCATCAGAAGGAGTATGTATACAAAACGCAAGATCGAGGACTCTTTGGCCAGAAATATGTTCAGGAGGTCAAAAGGGGACCTCTGTTTAGCTGATTTATCATCAAAAGGAGTCTATAACTTTCTATAGTTGGAAAAAAATTTAGGACACCTTGACCACAAATAAGTTCAAAATGTCAGATATGGACATCTATATGGCTTATGAAGCATCAGAAGGAGTCTATGAGTATGTATAGAAAGCCCAAGATCGAGGACTCTTTGGCCAGAAATATGTTCAGGAGGTCAAAAAGGGCCCTCTGAATAGCTGATTTATCATCAAAAGTAGTCTATAACTTTCTATAATTTGAAAAATTTTGAGGACACTTTGACCACAAATAAGTTCAAAAGGTCAGATATGGACATCTATATGGCTTATGAAACATCAGAAGGAGTATGTATAGAAAGCCCAAGATCGAGGACTCTTTGGCCAGAAATATGTTCAGGAGGTCAAAAGGGGACCTCTGTATAGCTGATTTATCATCAAAAGGAGTCTATAACTTTCTATAATTTGAAAAATTTGTGGGACACTTTGACCACAAATAAGTTCAAAATGTCAGATATGGACATCTATATGGCTTATGAAGCATCAGAAGGAGTATGTATACAAAACGCAAGATCGAGGACTCTTTGGCCAGAAATATGTTCAGGAGGTCAAAAGGGGACCTCTGTTTAGCTGATTTATCATCAAAAGGAGTCTATAACTTTCTATAGTTGGAAAAAAATTTAGGACACCTTGACCACAAATAAGTTCAAAATGTCAGATATGGACATCTATATGGCTTATGAAGCATCAGAAGGAGTATGTATAGAAATCCCAAGATCGAGGACTCTTTGGCCAGAAATATGTTCAGGAGGTCAAAAGGGGACCTCTGTATAGCTGATTTATCATCAAAAGGAGTCTATAACTTTCTATAATTTGAAAAATTTAGGACACTTTGACCACAAATAAGTTCAAAAGGTCAGATATGGACATCTATATGGCTTATGAAGCATCAGAAGGAGTCTATGAGTATGTATAGAAAGCCCAAGATCGAGGACTCTTTGGCCAGAAATATGTTCAGGAGTTCAAAAAGGGACCTCTGTATAGCTGATTTATCATCAAAAGTAGTCTATAACTTTCTATAATTTGAAAAATTTTGAGGACACTTTGACCACAAATAAGTTCAAAAAGTTAGATATGGACATCTATATGGCTTATGAAGCATCAGAAGGAGTCTATGAGTATGTATAGAAAACTCAAGATCGAGGACTCTTTGACCAGAAATATGTTCAGGAGGTCAAAAGGGGACCTCTGTATAGCTGATTTATCATCAAAAGGAGTCTATAACTTTCTATAGTTTTAAATTTTTTTTAGGACACTTTGACCACAAATAAGTTCAAAAGGTCAGATATGGACATCTATATGGCTTATGAAGCATCAGAAGCAGTATGTATAGAAAACGCAAGGTCGAGGACTCTTTGGCCAGAAATATGTTCAGGAGGTCAAAAGGGGACCTCTGTATAGCTGATTTATCATCAAAAGGAGTCTATAACTTTATATAGTTTGAAAAATTTTGAGGACACTTTGACCACAAATAAGTTCAAAAAGTCAGATATGGACATCTACAGTATATGGCTTATGAAGCATCAGAAGCAGTATGTATAGAAAACGCAAGATCGAGGACTCTTTGGCCAGAAATATGTTCAGGAGGTCAAAGGGGGACCTCTGTATAGCTGATTTATCATCAAAAGGAGTCTATAACTTTATATAGTTTGAAAAATATTTAGGAAACTTTGACCACAAATAAGTTCAAAAGGTCAGATATGGACATCTATATGGCTTATGAAGCATCAGAAGGAGTCTATGAGTATGTATAGAAAACCCAAGATCGAGGACTCTTTGGCCAGAAATATGTTCAGGAGGTCAAAAAGGGACCTCTGTATAGCTGATTTATTATCAAAAGGAGTCTATAACTTTATATAGTTTAAATTTTTTTTAGGACACTTTGACCACAAATAAGTTCAAAATGTCAGATATGGAAATCTATATGGCTTATGAAGCATCAGAAGGAGTCTATGAGTATGTATAGAAAACGCAAGATAAAGGACTCTTTGGCCAGAAATATGTTCAGGAGGTCAAAAGGGGACCTCTGTATAGCTGATTTATCATCAAAAGGAGTCTATAACTTTATATAGTTTGAAAAATTTTGAGGACACTTTGACCACAAATAAGTTCAAAAAGTCAGATATGGACATCTACAGTATATGGCTTATGAAACATCAGAAGGAGTATGTATAGAAAGCCCAAGATCGAGGACTCTTTGGCCAGAAATATGTTCAGGAGGTCAAAAGGGGACCTCTGTATAGCTGATTTATCATTAAAAGGAGTCTATCACTTTATATAGTTTGAAAAATATTTAGGACACTTTGACCACAAATAAGTTCAAAAGGTCAGATATGGACATCTATATGGCTTATGAAGCATCAGAAGGAGTCTATGAGTATGTATAGAAAACGCAAGATCGAGGACTCTTTGGCCAGAAATATGTTCAGGAGGTCAAAAGGGGACCTCTGTATAGCTGATTTATCATCAAAAGGAGTCTATAACTTTCTATAGTTTGAAAAATTTTGAGGACACTTTGACAACAAATAAGTTCAAAAAGTCAAATATGGACATCTATATGGATTATGAAGCATCAGAAGGAGTCTATGAGTATGTATAGAAAACTCAAGATCGAGGACTCTTTGGCCAGAAATATGTTCAGGAGGTCAAAAGGGGACCTCTGTATAGCTGATTTATCATCAAAAGGAGTCTATAACTTTCTATAGTTTGAAAAAAATGTAGGACACTTTGACCACAAATAAGTTCAAAATGTCAGATATGGACATCTATATGGCTTATGAAGCATCAGAAGCAGTCTATGAGTATGTATAGAAAGCCCAAGATCGAGGACTCTTTGGCCAGCAATATGTTCAGGAGGTCAAAAGGGGCCCTCTGAATAGCTGATTTATCATCAAAAGGAGTCTATAACTTTCTATAATTTGAAAAATTTAGGACACTTTGACCACAAATAAGTTCAAAAGGTCAGATATGGACATCTATATGGCTTATGAAGCATCAGAAGGAGTCTATGAGTATGTATAGAAAGCCCAAGATCGAGGACTCTTTGGCCAGAAATATGTTCAGGAGGTCAAAAAGGGCCCTCTGAATAGCTGATTTATCATCAAAAGTAGTCTATAACTTTCTATAATTTGAAAAATTTTGAGGACACTTTGACCACAAATAAGTTCAAAAGGTCAGATATGGACATCTATATGGCTTATGAAACATCAGAAGGAGTATGTATAGAAAGCCCAAGATCGAGGACTCTTTGGCCAGAAATATGTTCAGGAGGTCAAAAAGGGACCTCTGTATAGCTGATTTATCATCAAAAGTAGTCTATAACTTTCTATAATTTGAAAAATTTTGAGGACACTTTGACCACAAATAAGTTCAAAAAGTTAGATATGGACATCTATATGGCTTATGAAGCATCAGAAGGCGTCTATGAGTATGTATAGAAAACTCAAGATCGAGGACTCTTTGACCAGAAATATGTTCAGGAGGTCAAAAGGGGACCTCTGTATAGCTGATTTATCATCAAAAGGAGTCTATAACTTTTTATATCTTGAAAATTTTTTAGGACACTTTGACCAAAATAAGTTCAAAATGTCAGATATGGAAATCTATATGGCTTATGAAGCATCAGAAGGAGTCTATGAGTATGTATAGAAAACGCAAGATCGAGGACTCTTTGGCCAGAAATATGTTCAGGAGGTCAAAAGGGGACCTCTGTATAGCTGATTTATCATCAAAAGGAGTCTATAACTTTCTATAGTTTGAAAATTTTTTAGGACACTTTGACCACAAATAAGTTCAAAATGTCAG
This sequence comes from Vimba vimba, assembly GCA_022828995.1. NCBI lineage: Eukaryota > Metazoa > Chordata > Actinopteri > Cypriniformes > Leuciscidae > Vimba > Vimba vimba. The sequence goes on along the minus strand of CM040825.1, from coordinate 6,759,000 downwards.
ATATGGACATCTATATGGCTTATGAAGCATCAGAAGGAGTCTATGAGTATGTTTAGAAAGCCCAAGATCGAGGACTCTTTGGCCAGAAATATGTTCTGGAGGTCAAAAGGGGCCCTCTGTATAGCTGATTTATCATCAAAAGGAGTCTATAACTTTCTATAGTTTGAAAAATATTTAGGACACTTTGACCACAAATAAGTTCAAAATGTCAGATATGGACATCTATATGGCTTATGAAGCATCAGAAGGAGTATGTATACAAAACGCAAGATCGAGGACTCTTTGGCCAGAAATATGTTCAGGAGGTCAAAAGGGGCCCTCTGTATAGCTGATTTATCATCAAAAGGAGTCTATAACTTTCTATAGTTTGAAAAATTTTGAGGACACTTTGACCACAAATAAGTTCAAAAAGTCAAATATGGACATCTATATGGCTTATGAAGCATCAGAAGGAGTCTATGAGTATGTATAGAAAACTCAAGATCGAGGACTCTTTGACCAGAAATATGTTCAGGAGGTCAAAAGGGGACCTCTGTATAGCTGATTTATCATCAAAAGTAGTCTATAACTTTCTATAATTTGAAAAATTTTGAGGACACTTTGACCACAAATAAGTTCAAAAGGTCAGATATGGACATCTATATGGCTTATGAAACATCAGAAGGAGTATGTATAGAAATCCCAAGATCGAGGACTCTTTGGCCAGAAATATGTTCAGGAGGTCAAAAGGGGACCTCTGTATAGCTGATTTATCATCAAAAGGAGTCTATAACTTTCTATAATTTGAAAAATTTAGGACACTTTGACCACAAATAAGTTCAAAAGGTCAGATATGGACATCTATATGGCTTATGAAGCATCAGAAGGAGTCTATGAGTATGTATAGAAAACTCAAGATCGAGGACTCTTTGGCCAGAAATATGTTCTGGAGGTCAAAAGGGGCCCTCTGTATAGCTGATTTATCATCAAAAGGAGTCTATAACTTTCTATAGTTTGAAAAATATTTAGGACACTTTGACCACAAATAAGTTCAAAATGTCAGATATGGACATCTATATGGCTTATGAAGCATCAGAAGGAGTATGTATACAAAACGCAAGATCGAGGACTCTTTGGCCAGAAATATGTTCAGGAGGTCAAAAGGGGCCCTCTGTATAGCTGATTTATCATCAAAAGGAGTCTATAACTTTCTATAGTTTGAAAAATTTTGAGGACACTTTGACCACAAATAAGTTCAAAAAGTCAAATATGGACATCTATATGGCTTATGAAGCATCAGAAGGAGTCTATGAGTATGTATAGAAAACTCAAGATCGAGGACTCTTTGACCAGAAATATGTTCAGGAGGTCAAAAGGGGACCTCTGTATAGCTGATTTATCATCAAAAGTAGTCTATAACTTTCTATAGTTGGAAAAAAATTTAGGACACCTTGACCACAAATAAGTTCAAAATGTCAGATATGGACATCTATATGGCTTATGAAGTATCAGAAGGAGTCTATGAGTATGTATAGAAAACTCAAGATCGAGGACTCTTTGACCAGAAATATGTTCAGGAGGTCAAAAGGGGACCTCTGTATAGCTGATTTATCATCAAAAGTAGTCTATAACTTTCTATAATTTGAAAAATTTTGAGGACACTTTGACCACAAATAAGTTCAAAAGGTCAGATATGGACATCTATATGGCTTATGAAACATCAGAAGGAGTATGTATAGAAATCCCAAGATCGAGGACTCTTTGGCCAGAAATATGTTCAGGAGGTCAAAAGGGGACCTCTGTATAGCTGATTTATCATCAAAAGGAGTCTATAACTTTCTATAATTTGAAAAATTTAGGACACTTTGACCACAAATAAGTTCAAAAGGTCAGATATGGACATCTATATGGCTTATGAAGCATCAGAAGGAGTCTATGAGTATGTATAGAAAACTCAAGATCGAGGACTCTTTGGCCAGAAATATGTTCTGGAGGTCAAAAGGGGCCCTCTGAATAGCTGATTTATCATCAAAAGGAGTCTATATCTTTATATAGTTTTAAATTTTTTTTAGGACACTTTGACCACAAATAAGTTCAAAAGGTCAGATATGGACATCTATATGGCTTATGAAGCATCAGAAGCAGTATGTATAGAAAACGCAAGGTCGAGGACTCTTTGGCCAGAAATATGTTCAGGAGGTCAAAAGGGGACCTCTGTATAGCTGATTTATCATCAAAAGGAGTCTATAACTTTATATAGTTTGAAAAATTTTGAGGACACTTTGACCACAAATAAGTTCAAAAAGTCAGATATGGACATCTATATGGCTTATGAAGCATTAGAAGCAGTATGTATAGAAAACGCAAGATCGAGGACTCTTTGGCCAGAAATATGTTCAGGAGGTCAAAGGGGGACCTCTGTATAGCTGATTTATCATCAAAAGGAGTCTATAACTTTATATAGTTTAAATTTTTTTTAGGACACTTTGACCACAAATAAGTTCAAAAGGTCAGATATGGACATCTATATGGCTTATGAAGCATCAGAAGGAGTCTATGAGTATGTATAGAAAACCCAAGATCGAGGACTCTTTGGCCAGAAATATGTTCAGGAGGTCAAAAAGGGACCTCTGTATAGCTGATTTATCATCAAAAGGAGTCTATAACTTTATATAGTTTAAATTTTTTTTAGGACACTTTGACCACAAATAAGTTCAAAATGTCAGATATGGAAATCTATATGGCTTATGAAGCATCAGAAGGAGTCTATGAGTATGTATAGAAAACCCAAGATCGAGGACTCTTTGGCCAGAAATATGTTCAGGAGGTCAAAAGGGGACCTCTGTATAGCTGATTTATCATTAAAAGGAGTCTATCACTTTATATAGTTTGAAAAATATTTAGGACACTTTGACCACAAATAAGTTCAAAAGGTCAGATATGGACATCTATATGGCTTATGAAGCATCAGAAGGAGTCTATGAGTATGTATAGAAAACGCAAGATCGAGGACTCTTTGGCCAGAAATATGTTCAGGAGGTCAAAAGGGGCCCTCTGAATAGCTGATTTATCCTCAAAAGGAGTCTATATCTTTATATAGTTTTAAATTGTTTTTAGGACACTTTGACCACAAATAAGTTCAAAAGGTCAGATATGGACATGTATATGGCTTATGAAGCATCAGAAGGAGTGTATGAGTATGTATAGAAAACGCAAGATTGAGGACTTTTTGGCCAGAAATATGTTCAGGAGGTCAAAAGGGGCCCTCTGTATAGCTGATTTATTATCAAAAGGAGTCTATAACTTTATATAGTTTGAAAAATTTTGAGGACACTTTGACCACAAATAAGTTCAAAAAGTCAGATATGGACATCTATATGGCTTATGAAGCATCAGAAGGAGTGTATGAGTATGTATAGAAAACGCAAGATCGAGGACTCTTTGGCCAGAAATATTTTTAGGAGGTCAAAAGGGGACCTCTGTATAGCTGATTTATTATCAAAAGGAGTCTATAACTTTATATAGTTTGAAAAATTTTGAGGACACTTTGACCACAAATAAGTTCAAAAAGTCAGATATGGACATCTATATGGCTTATGAAGCATCAGAAGGAGTCTATGAGTATGTATAGAAAGCCCAAGATCGAGGACTTTTTGGCCAGAAATATGTTCAGGAGGTCAAAAGGGGACCTCTGTATAGCTGATTTATTATCAAAAGGAGTCTATAACTTTATATAGTTTAAATTTTTTTTAGGACACTTTGACCACAAATAAGTTCAAAATGTCAGATATGGACATCTATATGGCTTATGAAACATCAGAAGGAGTCTATGAGTATGTATATAAAGCATAAGATCGAGGACTCTCTGGCCAGAAACATGTTCAGGAGGTCAAAAGGGGACCTCTGTATAGCTGATTTATTATCAAAAGGAGTCTATAACTTTATATAGTTTAAATTTTTTTTAGGACACTTTGACCACAAATAAGTTCAAAATGTCAGATATGGACATCTATATGGCTTATGAAACATCAGAAGGAGTCTATGAGTATGTATATAAAGCATAAGATCGAGGACTCTCTGGCCAGAAATATGTTCAGGAGTTCAAAAGGGGACCTCTGTATAGCTTATTTATCATCAAAAGGAGTCTATAATTTCTATAGTTTGAAAAAAATTAGGACACTTTGACCACAAATAAGTTCAAAATGTCAGATATGGACATCTATATGGCTTATGAAGCATCAGAAGGAGTCTATGAGTATGTATATAAAGCATAAGATCGAGGACTCTCTGGCCAGAAACATGTTCAGGAGGTCAAAAGGGGACCTCTGTATAGCTGATTTATCATCAAAAGGAGTCTATAACTTTATATAGTTTTATTTTTTTTTATTTTTTTTACTGTGACCACAAATAAGTTTTTTCCCGTTTCAATTGACATTATTTTATTACAGTGCATTTGTCAGTGCCGCACTCGTACTGACTCTTATTCTGCCTGACAGAAAGAAAAGCTCGTCGCTTACTGAAGGCAGAGCGTTTCGACCAATCAGATGAAAGGGGCGTTTCTGCGCCGCCCACTTGTGCAAATTAAATATCTAACCCATAAACCGATTTGTAAACCACAAACGAAAAATGAAAAATCAAGCCAAAACCTCATTTTTAATTTTTTAAACTAAACTAAAAAAACGAATAAACGAGCTGGTTTTCATTTCTCGTTATTCCATTTCAAACAGGAAATCAAATGATCAAAAAGTTTTTATTTTTATTTTTTATGTTGTATTGAACACCAAAAAAGTAACAAATATAGAATATACATCTATAATGGCATTGACAAATACAGATAAATGAGTAGGCACATGTCAGTCAAATAAATGGATAATGACAAAAGAACATTACGTATATTTGAAGGAAAAAAAGAAAAAAAGAACAAGAAGGGGTCTCTTCATTCCTCTTCTAAGAGATCAAGGTCTCTTATTATTCTAGCCAATTTCTGGGCCTTTTTACTTTTCATACATTGCAACGATGGAAAGAAATTACAAATAAAGTCTCTTTTAAATACAGAAAAATAAGGTTTCGTCTTCATACATTTGCATTTATGAATAAAGAATTTGCCCAGAATCAACATTACATTAATAAAAAATTCATTTTTTTTCTCATCCAACAACATTCCAAACATAATATGCTTCCTAGCAAAAGTTGGCAGTGAATGAATCTTTGTCTCCAACCAGTAAGACATATTTTCCCAAAAGGTATTTGAAAAAACACAAGAAAAAAAAAGGTGATCGTTGTCTCTATGTCAACTTGACAGAAAGTACAGGCATTTTCTTCAAAATTAAACCGTTGTCTTAAAAATTCACTTGACCATTGAATATTTTAAAATGGGTTTCCTTAGCTTTAGGAGCCACTGGAAAGCTAATATACTGTGTTCGCAATTCTTTAATAAATGTCATAAGCTTGCAAAACACAGTTACTGTATTATACAAAAATGTCGGATATAATATAGAATTGAAACAAGAGCGAACAAGTTTGTTGGGAAGCATTGCCCTGAGGTCATTGAAGAGAAGGGAGTTCACAAGATCCATCTGGCATGTTGACAGAAGCGTTTTGTACAAAATTTATAAAACTTTTTGGAATGGCATTTAAGACACGCTCAAATTGTTTGCGTTCACATTGTAAATTGTATTTAGTACAGAAGTCTCTAAAAGTTAACAAGCTCCCATCTTCATCCATTACAGTAAATGAAGAACTGACCAAATACCCTTTTCAAGCCAATCAAGAACACATAGAGACTTGTATCTAGATACAATAAATCTATTGTTCCATATAGGGAATCTGTGTGGAGAAAAGTTGTGGTTATATAACAAAATCTGCTGGTGAAAGGAAGATAATTTGATTGGCAGTCTGGAAACAGTAAAATCAAATCTCAGGAGAAAATCAATTCCACCCAATTTTCTAAATATACCTCTGGGAATGCAAAACCAGAAATTAGTTTCATTTGTTATACATTTTTTAAGCCATTTGACCTTCAACATACCATTTATACAATAGAAGTCAAAGGCTTGTAATCCACCATTTTCATAATCTTGTATAAGATTTGCCCTCTTTATATAGTGCACACGTTTACTCCATATATAATTGAAATGAATTTGATTAATGGTCTTAATAGCTCTATTAGAAATGGAGAGACAAGATGCAGGATAGATACACACTTTCCATTTTAGTTAAATAAATTCTACCAAAGATAGACAAATCCCTTTGCATCCATGCATCAAGCCTGCCTTTGCATTCATTCCACCTATTCCAGACATTTTGCTTTTCCATCATGACCTCATCCTTAGAAATGTTTATGCCTAAATATCTGACATTCGACTTGACTGGAATATTATATGAAATTTTAAGAGGGCATTCATGTATGGTAATAATTTCTGAGAATTTAGAAAAATAGTTAACTATCTCAATTGCTTTAGGAACCTGGTCAAGACCTTTTAAAAATAATGTTGTATCGTCAGCCAATTGACTAAGTATAATTTCCTGTCCAAACACATTTAATTTGTCAATATTTGAGTTTTTAATTAGGAGAGCCAACATCTCTGTAGCCAGAATAAACAATGAGGGTGAGATGGGCCATCCTTGTTTAACTCCTCTCTTAATATCAAATCTGGGTGAAGTACCTGTTGGTAGGGCCACTGAACTATTGGTATTTGTGTAGAATAACTGAATAACATTACAAAAATGTTCACCAAACCCATACATTTTCAAACATTTAAAAATAAATGAATGTTCTAACATATCAAAGGCTTTATAGAAATCTAAAAATAAAATAACCCCATCATCCTCTGTTTCTTGATTATACTCCAGCAAGTCCAAAACCAGTCGAATATTGTTATGTATAGAACCATGGTTTTAGTGATTTCCTGAAAAGCTGCAAAAATAAATTCCCTTAATAAGTCCCAAAAAATGGCGCTAAAAATTAGACGTAATACCATCTGGGCCAGGTGATTTATCCAATGACAAACACATAACAGCAGAATCAAGCTCTTCGATTGTTAATTCTGTATCACATATCATTTTGAACTGTTCATCTATATGAGGAACAAATTCTCCGTATTTTTAATGATTAAAATTGCCATTATTTTATATGAAAAAGTTAATAATTTTATTTTATTGACAAAATATTTTATTTTGTCTTTTGTATATTTTTTGATTAGATCAGATAACATTTTAATCTGTCATATGATCATGTGATAATGACTACTCGGGGCATGTTGTCTCATTTCACTTCATTCATTCAGGGTAAATCAAGAGAAAAGTATACGCTGTAATGAAACAAAACCACTACTAGACGTGTGAAATTAAGGGGAAAATAAATACTCTGAACCTTAAGTAGATTTACACAAACTGAGAAAGTCTAAAAGCGTAAGGTTGTGCCCCGCTCTCCCCTATCTGTAAACACTTTTTTTTTTTTCTAATTTATGTCTCAAAAACATAAATAAATAAATAAATTATGTACAAATTTAACATTTGCTTCTTTAATTAAAAAAGACAAGGACAAGCGTTAATGTCGAGCCCTGATATGTTTTCCTTGACTGGTTTTCCCTGCAGAATTACATTGTTGAAAACGAAAGTAAAAGAGTGATGCACGTTCATGGGCTGCAGCAGGCACATTATGTATTACATAATCATAAAGTAGCCTATTTCTTTTCGTTTTGAATATTTTCGTTTAAAAGTAGACATTTCAAGCTTTCTATAATAGATAGCCTATATTTCTCAAATCTGTGAGGCACAAGCTGAGTTTCGGCGCCCTCCAGTTCACGTGCAATGCAAGCATTGTCTGCTATATATTTGCTTATTATTTATTCAATACAGGCAATTGGTTGATAAAACATTGATCAAAATTAAGATACAATTTATACAAAACGAAAATCTTTTAATAAAAAGTCTTTCTATAAAACTAAAGTCAGTGAAGTGGTCAAAATCACTAGGTGGAGTACATTATCACATGATCATAGATTAAAATGATTAAAATGTTATCTGACCTTATCAAGATTAAAATGTTATCTGATCTAATCAAAACATATAGGCCTACAGAAGACAAAATAAAATATTTTGTCAATAAAATAAAATTATTAACTTTTTTATATAAAATAATGGCAATTTTTAATAATTAAAAATATATTTTGACAACACACACACAGCTATACAGCATAGTTCAAAACATAATAATAATGAATAATTTCAGTCTTTATTCACCTTTTTTCTCAATAGAATTGATGAAAGTATAGAATAGAATATCATAGTTCTAATAGTAACATTCATTGTAACTCATTGTGACAACATGCTTTATATAATTCGTGTGCACTTTAAACCCGTTTTGCTAGTTTAAACCCGGCGAGTGTTTCTGCATTAAACAACTATCTCAACTGTTAAATAACAGATGTAAGATTAAAATAATATCATATCTGTCTTATTTTAAATAAACACAAAAAAAAAACAGAGATGAAAAATTAACATGAGTAAGAAATGTTCATTTGCTCCATCTAGTGGCAATAGTCATGAAATGCCATGTTATACTATTTTTGTCCACAAGAGGTCGGCAGAGACACCCAAAGCAGTGCAATGAGTTATTTTGTATTTAAATTAAAGAATGTGGAAAATGTGCTTTTTTTTTTTGTTAAAATGTAATATTGTTTTATCTTGTTTGTGAACAATGACTCAAGGACTTGTCATTCTGATGGCAGAGTTCACTGACATAAATACTGACTTTTGAGAGGTGAACTAAGGGTTTTTAGGCTTTTGCAGATAATCCATTGTGTTCTGCGGTTTGTATGAATTGTTTGGAGAATTGCACTTACCGGTTTGCAAATGTTTTTTTTTTCTTTTCCTCACTTTATTTAAATTTTCCATTTAAACAAAATAAAACATACACTTACAAAACATATACTTATATAACCTTCATATATATTGAAGAAATTATTATTATTAACAAATTGTTAATAAAAGGATCCACACAACAAATAACAAAAGAATAAAATGTATACTAGAAAAAAAGAACAATAATAATATTATATTATAATATTATAATATAAATAAATGAATAAAATAATAATAATTAAAAAAAAAAGAATAATTCTTTACAAAATAAAATCACAGGTACAAAAAGGTGCTAAACATCCTGAGCACAGCCGACATATCCCTAAAGCAGGGTACCAATCTATATACCGGGGGAGGGAAATAATTACTACCAGAGGAGATGTGTAGTCAGGTGAATGAAGGCCTTTCATTTCCCTACATATCCTATAGGAAAGATCCCCAAATTCTATTGAAATTATCCGAGGATCTCTTCATTGTGTGTCTGCTTTTTTCTAGCTTAATAAAATGGAAAATATCTTGAATCCATAAAGAATGAGTCGATTTCCAGTTTAATAAAATGAAACGCCTTGCCAGCAGTGTGACAAAGGCTACGAAGTCAGACTTGTATTTGGGCATATCAAGAGAAGTGGGAAGAGTACCGAATAAAGCAGTGAAAGCCAGAGGTTCAATATGATTTGTTAGAACTTCAGATAATGTTTTACAAATTAATTTTGTAGGGAGGGACAGGACCAAAACATGTGTGCAGTAGTTGCGTGGGCCTGGTGACAACGGTCACATGTGGGATCCACTTCAGGATATATTTTTAACAGTCTAACTTTGGTCCAGTGGGTACGGTGGAGAATTTGAAACTGAATCAGAGCATGTCTGGCACAAAAAGATGAAGAGTGCACACTTTCCACTGTTCTTCTGACATGTTTTCTCCAATGTCCTCCTCCCACTGAGATTTAATAGTTGCAAGTGCTGGGCAAAGTGCAAATGGCATTATAAAGATATGAGATCATACCCTTCATAATATGGGTGGGCTTCAAAAAAAAGTCAATAGGAGTAGCTCTAGGGAGATTGAGGGTGCATGTCTCGAACGAAGCTACGAACCTGCAAATACCTAAAAAAGTGGTGTGTACATTTTTCTGCTAGTTGCTGGAAAGATGCAAAGACATTATCTATATATAGATCATTAAATGTTATAATGCCCAGTGCTGACCACTGTGAAAAAGTGCTATCATCAATGATGGTGGGAAAGCAACATTTGCTGCTACAGGTGCGAAGATAGAATAGGCTTGTTATCCAAAGTGGGGTCTGAATTGCCTCCAGATTCTCAGCGTAGTTTTAACAATGACATTTTTAGCATAGGGAGACGAAGAGCATTTAATGGGGGCATGTCAGTGAATAACAGGAGAATTTGGGAAGAATATTCATTTTAACTGAATTAATTCTTCCAGCCAAGGATAGGGGAAGCAAAGACCAGCGCTCAAAATCTTTCTCCATCTGGAGTAACAAATTAGCAAAGTTAAATAAGTAAATCTATGGTGTGCAATCATAAATGGAAAATTATAGTCCCTAGCTGCAGAATTCAGTGGAGAAATTTCACTCTTGCTCAGATTTAATTTGTAACCAGAAATTATTCCGAATGATTTCAAAATATTAAGAGCTGCCGGTAAGCTAAATCAGAAATATAAAGGAGGAGATCATCCGCATACAAAGACACTTTTTGCTCTGTACCCATTCTTTTTATACCTTTTATAGTTGAATCAACCCTCAGTGCAATAGCAAGGGGTTCGATAGCGATGGCGAAGAGGAGTGGACTCAAGGGACATCCCTGACGAGTGGACCGCGGTGGAGGGAAAATAGTCAGAACGGGTATTGTTGGTTCTGACAGACGCTTGGGGGGCGGAATATAATAACCTCACCCAAGAAATAAAGTTATCACCAAAACCAAATTTCTCTAGTGTGTAAAAGAGGTATTTCCACTCCACCCAGTCAAAAGCCTTCTCTACATCTTCTCTGCATTCTCTGTAACAGTAAATAAAGTCAGTCTGGTTAGCAATAAAAAGTGAAGCTGGTAATGCTGTTTGTGGAGTTGTTTAGTCAGATCTTCAGAGAGTTCATGTCTTTTATCTTCAGTTCAAGGCTGTGTCTGAATAAAGTTGTAGTTTGTGTTCTTATTACTCTTTTGAAAGATGATTGAAAGAATGTTTCAGGAACATCACACTAACCTTTCAATAACATTCTAGCAACATTCAGGAAACTGGACATTTTTATGTTCTTGGAATGTCACGTTTCAAAAAGAACGTTTCAGGAACATTATACCTTTTAAAACACGTTCCTCTAACGTCAAGAAAGCTGGACATTTTTACTCTTTTACTTTCGTTTTCAACGTAATTCTCCTCAGGGAAAGGGAAAACAACACACAAAAAAGCACATTTTCCACATTCTTTAATTTAAACACAAAAAACACAAAATAACTCATTGCTTTGGGTGTCTCTGCCGACCTCTTGTGGACAAAAATAGTATAACATGCATTTCATGACTATTGCCACTAGATGGAGCAAATGAACATTTCTCACTCATGCTAATTTTTCATTCTTTCATTAAAAAAGAGGGAGAATTGATGCTAAATTTATGTTTTTGATTAAAGATTAAAGTGCACACGAATTAAACAATAAGAATAATGATAAACATTGCAATATTCTGTTAAAAAAAAATATGATCAATTTTGAATTCATGGGGACTTTAAGTGAATGTCGTCACTTCCTCAGTTCCCGTCACTATGGTTACGGTAAACAGACACGGCAGACCAGCAGTGGGTGGAGCTGAACTAATGTTCATTCGCATCATTTATAATCTAACAACAAACAAACAAACAAACGGCCTCCACTTTCGTCTTGTTATGAAAGCGACGGAGGCAGGTGAGAAAACTGATTTTTATTTTCTCTCACTAAGTATAAATCATTCGAGCTATTAATAACGCGGTGTATATTGGGAAACAGTTTGATAAATTATGTTTTATTCCCCTGTTTTGCAGAGGAAGACATGAATGAGTCATCCAGTTAGAACTATGAAGAACTATTATAAGGTTATTATAACTATTAAAGGTTATATTTTTTTAACCTTTATAAAGGGCATTTTTTCCCTAATTTTATTAAATGCAAGCTCCATCTTTCATTTCAAATTCTTAAATTTGATCAATACATTCAATTAGAATAATAAGACACTAGGCTGTTACCAATCAAATAAAAAAATTTACATTGAAAAATTACTGTATTAAATGAGATTATGAGAGTGTAAATATTTTTTGAATAAACAAATAAGGAATGTTGAAAAGAATGATACTTTGAAACTAAACCGCCAGTAGGAGGCGGCAGGCGAACGTGTTAATGAGCGAGTCATTGAGTCATTCATTCAAACGATTCATTCAATGGGCCATTGAATCTTTGAGTCAACCGATTCGTTCGTTTGAAACATGGCTGAGTGTTCATGTGAGATGCGGTGATCTGTGCTATCAATCGCCACATACATTAAATTAAATAAAACCAGAATCATCCTCGCGTTTTCGGTGATTTCCTAGTAATTTTTTTAATTTTTAATTTTATTTTACAAATTATTTTAATCATGGCATTTGTCCGGTTGGGCGAGTACACTTCTCTTTCACGTGTCCCTTCAAAAAAAACAAACAAAAAAAAAAAAAAAACCCACACGTGTCCCGGGCAAGTTAATGTGGAGCCCTGATATGTTTTCCTTGACTGGTTTTCCCTGAGGAGAGTTACGTGGTTGAAAACGAAAGTAAAAAAGGGGGACGCACGTTCATTGCGTTTTACAGTGATGACTTTATTAAACTCAACACATTATAATGATTTATCTGTCATCCACTCTCGATTAATTAGAATGTTGTGTTTTTATTACTTGGCTCGCCCGACCCGCGGGTTATGATGATGATCCGCAGCGCTATCGGCAAACTATACGGTTTGCATTGCACTGCTTTGGGTGTCTCTGCCGACCTCTTGTGGACAAAAATAGTATAACATGGCATTTCATGACTATTGCCACTAGATGGAGCAAATGAACATTTCTCACTCATGCTAATTTTTCATCTCTGTTTTTTGTGTTTATTTAAAATAAGACAAATCTGTTATTATTTTAATCTTACATCTGTTATTTAACAGTTGAGATAGTTGTTTAATGCAGAAACACTCGCCGGGTTTAAACTAGCAAAACCGGTTTAACGTGCACACGAATTAATTAGCATGTCACAATGAGTTACAATGAATGTTACTATTAGAACTATGATATTCTATTCTATACTTTTATCAATTGTATTGAGAAACCATGAGAAAAAGGTGAATAAAGACTGAAATTATTCATTATTATTATGATTTGAACTATGCTGTATAGCTGTGTTTTGCAGTGTGTGTGTTGTCAAAATGTATTTTTAATTATTAAAATTGCCATTATTTTATATGAAAAGTTAATTTTATTTTATTGACAAAATATTTTATTTGGTCTTTTTTATATTTTTTGATTAGATCAGATAACATTGTAATCTGTCATATGATCATGTGATAATGTACTCCACCTATGGGGCATGTTGTCTCATTTCACTTCATTCATTCAGGGTAAATCAAGAGAAAAGTATACGCTGTATTAATGAAAGTTCCGTGTATCTTTTGATCATTTCATTTCCTGTTTGGAATGGAATAACGAGAAATGAAAACCAGCTCGTTTATTCGTTTTTTAGTTTATTTTGAAAAACGAAAAATTAGATTTTGTCTCGATTCATTTGCACACGTGGGCGGCGCTGAAACGCCCCTTTCATCTGATTGGTCGAAACGCTCCGCCTTCAGTAAGCGACGAGCTTTTCTTTCTGTCAGGCAGAATAAGAGTCGGTACGAGTGCGGCACTGACAAATGCACAGTAATAAAATAATGTCTGAAACCACCACTCACTGTTAACTACGCACAATATTTGAAGCAGAAATATGTTGCTGGTCACGTAATTCGCGCTGCTGAGACTTGCAAAGCGACCCCAATAATGTGAACCACAGTATATGACAGATTATTTTAGCATGATGTATTTCCCATTGATAAATACAGTGCAAATAGATCCGTTTCTTTGGATAAAATCCATTGACTTGCGTTCTCTGAGCAATGAAGGCCGTAATACTCAATGCTGTCCACTAGAGGGGGCGACAGGATAATAAGTGTTTTCTACTCTTTTTCCCTGTTTGCATCAGTTTAAATGACAAATGCATGAATTTCATTCATAAATAGGCCATATCTGTGTATGAGAACAATATTTACACTTCAAGCTTTACAACAAATTAAAACTTTAACCCTACTACAAAGTTTGCCACTCTGTCATTTCTTTTAAGATATTGTTATTCCACTGGTTTTTGCATTTAATGTTTGTCCATCTGGAAATTGTATTTGTCATGAGCTCTATATTTAAGATGTACTAGAAAAAAATATGATTCAACAACACAAACTCTGTTTTTACTCGGCAAATTTGTTTTCCTTTCAAGTAGGCTTATCCTGCAGGTTATCCTGCTTTTTGCCATGGCTTGCCACGCTGCCCAGAATAAACTATATTTTCTCCACACGAGATGTGGACGAGCGCATATCTTACACAGCTTTCAGTTCTGTTTAGGCTATTGCAGTTTGTAATGCTTGTTATGTTCCTTAATTTATATAGAATCTGGTTGTCTGTCTGTCTGTCTGTCTGACTATAGTAGGGTTTAAACATAAACATATAACCTTTTTTAAACTATTTAAAAATCTGCTATATTTCACAAAGGAAGCCCATTTGTTGGCGTTGGCGTTATACGAGAATGACATTCTGAGTATGAGCCTATTGTTAGCTGGTTTAAAAATGCGGATGGATCATTGCAGAGTTGTTCCTTATTGCAATGCAATACAAGAAGTGCATAGCCTATGTTATTCTTCACTGCACAACGTTAGATCGTTTGTGCAATGCAACAACACACGTCATCTCTTTAATGAACATGGGAATGAGTTAGTACTGGTGTGCAATGCAATGCAAAAAGTTCATTAAAGAGATAACATGTTGCAATGCATTGCACAAACGATCTAACGTTGTGCATTGAAAAATAGCATATAGGCTATGCACTTTTTGCATTGCATTGCACACCAGAACAAACTCCTTCCCATGTTCATTAAAGAGATAACATGTTACATTGCATTGCACAAACAATCTTGTGCATTGAAGAATAACATATAGGCTATGCACTTCTTGCATTGCACACCAGAACTAACTCATTCCCATGTTCATTAAAGAGATAACATATGTGTTGTTGCATTGCATTGCACACACGATCTAACGTTGTGCATTGAAGAATAACATATAAGCTATGAGTGCATTGCAAACATACAGCACATTCCGATGTGCATTGAAGAGATACCTTTTTTGGAGTAACATTCCACTGCATAAAAGATCTAACTGATAAAGTTAGATATAATAATACATTATTATTCAACGCTAATTCTTAGATCGTTTGTGCAATGCAACACTAATGTTATCTTTTCATTGCACATGAGGTATGAAGTAGTTTATTCTATGCATTGTGACGCAAGAGGTAAATTCAATAATTTCCCTTGAAAGCAAAAATGAATCAGTTAGTTATTCAGTGTAATGCGATAGCACATATGTTATGAGTCAAATCAGGCATACTCTTTGACCTACAGAACATATTTTCTGTCCAAAGAGTTCTTACTATACATACAGACTGACTTCTTGTGATGTTGTATTAGCTGACATATCTGACCTTTTGAACTTATTTGTGGTCAAAGTGTCCTCAAAATTTTTCAAACTATATAAAGTTATAGACTCCTTTTGATGATCTGAAGCATCAGAAGGAGTCTATGAGTATGTATAGAAAATGAAAGATCGAGGACTCTTTGGCCAGAAATATGTTCAGTAGGTCAAATATGTTATGTGCAATCTGTATAGCTGATTTATCATCAAAAGGAGTCTATATCTTTAAATAGTTTTACATTTGTTTTAGGACACTCTGACCACAAATAAGTTCAAAATGTCAGATATGGACATCTATATGGCTTATGAAGCATCAGAA
The DNA here is from genome assembly GCA_022828995.1 of Vimba vimba. Classification (NCBI taxonomy): domain Eukaryota; kingdom Metazoa; phylum Chordata; class Actinopteri; order Cypriniformes; family Leuciscidae; genus Vimba; species Vimba vimba. The sequence goes on along the minus strand of CM040825.1, from coordinate 6,743,072 downwards.
GGAGTCTATGAGTATGTATAGAAAATGCAAGATTGAGGACTCTTTGGCCAGAAATATGTTCTGGAGGTCAAAAGGGGACCTCTGTATAGCTGATTTATCATCAAAAGGAGTCTATCACTTTATATAGTTTGAAAAATTTTAGGACACTTTGACCACAAATAAGTTCAAAATGTCAGATATGGACATCTATATGGCTTACGAAGCATCAGAAGGAGTATGTATATAAAGCATAAGATCGAGGACTCTTTGGCCAGAAATATGTTCTGGAGGTCAAAAGGGGCCCTCTGTATAGCTGATTTATCCTCAAAAGGAGTCTATATCTTTATATAGTTTTAAAATTTTTTTAGGACACTTTGACCACAAATAAGTTCAAAATGTCAGATATGGACATCTATATGGCTTATGAAGCATCAGAAGGAGTCTATGAGTGTAGGATATCAGATGTTAAATACCCAAAGTTCGTCAGAGTTGTAGAAACTTGATGGCGTGTCTGATTAAAACACGGGACAAATACCAGTCCTTTGCTCTCTTTTATTTTCAGTTCAAGATGATTAAGTCTTGGGTAATTCACATGGCATAAAGATCATGGATTGCAGATTCACGTGTGGTAAATAGACAGATGCCAACAGATGGACAGGATGGATTGGATGTACAAGATGGTTTTAAGTCACTACAAACAATACAATAAAGGAAATCAAACTCATATAATTCATCAAACATATGTATATACTCAAACCAAACAATTGAAATAAATAAATTCAAACAATACAATTGGCAAAAACAAACTTACTTAACACATCTTTAGGAAAGGACTCAAAGGACATGGTTGGGTTTCCATTCAAACACCCACACCTCACCAATGCAAAAAAGAAACAAAGGAAGGAAGTGAGGCCTACTTATAGACCTTAGCCAGGGGGTGTATGGGTAATGTAGTGTACTATATTTAGTAGTGTAATCTACTTGGGATTGTGGGATATGTAGTACATATGTATATGGGAAAAAAAAGAAAATAAAATTAAAGAAAAGGGCCAAATTCACAACAGCCGCCCCCAAATACAGTGATGTATTTGCTATTACTCATCTATTTCAGGTAATGGAATCAACTTAGCAACTGGACGTACATACGTTTTTCCATTAATAACAATCTCAGCTACTCTGACACGCCCATCCTGACTAGGTAGGAGACGTACTACCCTGCCAATGGGCCATGATGCTCTTGGAAGTTGAGAATCAACTACTAACACGACAGCAGAGTCATTTAGATTAGGCTGTTCTCGATTCCATTTTTGACGGAGCTGCTGACCTGGTAAATAATATCGGATAAAGGAGGTCCAAAACTGATCAACGAGGACCTGGCTGTGGCGCCAAGATCTGCGGCCAAGGAGCTTAGTGTTGGCATAAATCACCTGAGGTTGAGAAGAATCTCGCCGCCCCATGAGGAGGAGATTTGGAGTGATGGGGTCAAGGTCTGAAATGTTTGAAGAGGCGTAACCAAGTGGCTTCGAGTTTAACACTCCTTCAACTTCTGTCAAAACGGTCCGTAGGACTTCCTCTGATACGGTTTGACTACCAAGTACCACCCGCAAAGCTGTTTTAACTGAACGGACCTCTCTTTCCCATGACCCCAAAATGAGGGGCTTGTGGTGGATTAAACTTGAATTTAATCTGCTGATTTTCCAGCTTGACTTGTAACTCAGTGGTAAGGTTCTGGAAAGCTTCTTTTAATTCTCTTGCAGCTCCACGGAAATTACTTCCTTGATCACAAAGAATCTCATATGGCTTACCTCTCCTGGATATAAAGCGGCGTAGGGCCATTAGAAAGCTGTCCACATCTAAACTGCTCAACAAATCAAGATGCAGACATCGAGTGGTCTGGCACTTAAACAGAATGCCCCATCTCTTCTCCGTTCTACGGCCAATATTGACATGGAAGGGACCAAAACAGTCCATTCCTGTGGACCAAAAGGGAGGTTTAAACAACCGGAGCTTGGAGAGTGGAAGATCAGACATTTGAGGGATAGATGGTTTAGCTCTCCACTTCCTACATTGTAAACAAGACCACTGATGTTTTTTTACGGCTTGTCTCCCTCTAATTATCCAGTAATTGCGCCGGAGTTCTGAGAAAACTCTCTCTGGACCAGGGTGGAAAAGTTTCTCGTCGCAGTCCTTGATAATTAAATGGGATAATGGATGTTTAGGGTCGAGGACGATTGGGTGAACCATTCCAGGTTCCATATCCTCTACACGTCTGAGCTTACCACCCACTACAATAAGTCCTGTTTCTTCATTGAATTCAGGAGAAAGTGTAAGGAGACAACTCTGAGGTTCAATGGGCTTTCCTTCCTTTAAACACTGGTACTCAGAGGGAAAACTTTGTTGCTGGGCTTGTCTCAAAAGAAGGTTTTGAACTGAAGAGGCGTCACAGGGGTCCTCCCTATGTCGTCGCAGTAACTCATTTGTTGCAAACTGTAGCTCTGACCATGATTTGAAACAGGAAGGATCTGGGAGTACAAAGTCATCCAATTGTGTTAAGCCACAAAAGAGTGGTTTGCGGAGCTCAGGATCAGGACTAGCAGATCTGGATACTAGATTTTTGGGCCATTCATGTGGAGGAAATTTCAGAAACATTGGACCTTGTCGCCATCTATGATCAGGTTTGGCTAGCTCAACAACAGTTTTACCTCTTGTAATGTCATCTGCTGGATTCTGTGCAGAAGGAATATACCTCCAAGAAGTGGGATCAGTGAGTTCCAGGATTTCAGTGACTCTGTTAGCTACAAAAACTTTGTAACGACAGGAGAGGGAGTGCAGCCAAGACAAGACCGTTGTCGAATCAGACCATAGGACAACATTTGTCAAAGGATGAGTCAATTCATTCTGCAAGAGTTTACAAAGCTGTGCACCTGTTAGAGCAGCGCAAAGTTCAAGGCGAGGGATGGATATTTGCCTTTTGGGGGCAACTCGAGATCTTGCCATAATGAAGTAAGTATGTACCACACCCTTGTCAGTTTCCATTCGCAAATAGGCTACTGACCCGTATGTGCTCTCTGAAGCGTCGCAAAAAATATGCAACTCTCTGGATGTAATTTGGTTGGAAGGTAAAGTTAAATAACAACGAGGAAGCTGTATCAATAACAGGTCAGGGAGCTCAGTTTCCCAAGCCTTCCAGGCCTGTTGAATAGGATCTGGCATAAGGGGATCATCCCAGCCCCGGGACTTCATCCAGCATTGTTGTATGATGACTTTAGCTCACGTTGTAAAGGGGGTTATGTAACCCAAGGGATCATACTGGCTGGCGAGGACTTTATATATATTGCGCAGAGTTGTGACTTTATACTCCACAGTTCGGGATCGAGACCCTAAGGAATCAGAGGGACAGTGCCAACTCAAACCCAGAGCTCCTTCTTTAGGATCCAAACGATCTTGATTGATCCACAGTTCAGCACTCTCAGACCTGGCTTCAGAAGGAAGATGTCTGACAACATCAGGCTGGTTACTTGCCCACTGTCTGATTTCAAATCCTCCACTCATCAGTAAAGAACGCGTTCGGTCTAGGAAGTTCTTAGCAGTTTGCACATTTGAAAAACTCTCTAAACAGTTGTCCACATAGAATGACTGAAGTACAGAATTCACTATATCTTCATATCCTTCTTGATGATCAAGGACATGCCTTTGTAGAGCGTATGTTGCGCAACATGGACTACATACTGTCCCAAAGGGCAAAACTTGCCATTCGTAGATGTCAGGTGGATTTGACCTCTGCATTTTGCGCCACAGGAAACGTACAAGAGAACGGTCTTCTGGTAGTAGCCTTACTTGATGGAACATAGATTTTATGTCCCCACTAATTGCCACTGGGCATTGACGAAACCGGAGTAAGACACCAAGTAAGGAAGGGCCCAGTTGTGGACCAGGAAGAAGTTGACTGTTAAGTGACACACCTTTATATTGATAGGAGCAATTGAAGACTATTCTTTTTTTCCCATTATGCTCCACAATATGATGAGGAATATACCATGATTCATTAGATGAGTCATGAGAAAGTTCCACTTTGGAAACATAACCGGACTCCTCCAACTTAGCAATTTCTTGGTCATACACAGCAGCAGTTTTAGGATCTCTTTGGAGGCGTCGCTCGATACATCTGAGGGAAGACATAACTGCATTTGGTGAGGCTCGTAACCTCATGGCGGAGGCAGCACGCAATAACGGAGTGGTGTATCTTTGCACACCATCCACATCAACTCTCTTAGACTTGGAGGCCAACAAGTCCATAGCTTCTTGGTCCTGCTTGGACCTAGTAATGACTTTCTCATTTCTGAAAGGAAGGATGTCTACTTTCCATAATTTCTCCACATCATGGCAAAGTTCTTCTAGTGGATTAGCGATGGTAAAGAGACACTGAATCTCATCAGTGTTAGGAATCGGTATTGGGCCTTGAAGTACCCAGCCTAACCTGGTCTGAATTGCAGCTGGGGATTTAGGAGGCCCAAAATACACCTGATCAATTGGATTTATCAGGTGTGGGTAGTCTGCACCAATAAGAATAAGTGGTTGGACATTAGCAAAGGCTGGAAGGGGTAAGTCTCGAAGATGTCTGAAACGTCTCTGCAAGATCTCAACAGGGTAAGTCTGTTCTGCCAGCCCCAAGCTTGCAGCAGAAAAGGCATTGGAAATGGAATACTTCTTTTCTGGATTGGCCATGGAGGATATTTCAAAGGTTATGGAAGAGCCTTCAAGTGCTAGAGTATCTTGACGTACAGTTCTAACAATTAGGGACTCAGTTACCCCAGTAAGGCCTAAATAATCAGATGCTTGAGGTAGCAACATGGTACGTTCTGATCCATCATCTAAGATGGCATAGGTTTGCAAGGATCTTCCTTTATGATGGAGAAGTACTTCAACAACTTTAAGCAGTACCTTGCCAGAACCTCCAAGGCGACTAAGATAGAATGTACCGTTATCCTGGTCACGACAGTTAACTCCATGAAGGATACCAAGATGTCTCCCTTTGCACTGTGGACAAGGTTTTTTTCAAGTCACAGTTGACAGCTAGATGGTTAAGCCCACATCTCCAACATCTTTTGTTCTCTCTAATCCATGCATCCTTCCTAGTGTCTTCTAAAGATTTAAAAGAGGGGCACAGGCCAATAAAGTGATCTCTACTGGAGCAATATGCACATGAATACTTGGAACTCCATTCTCCATCTCTCAAATTCTGGGGTTGCTTATTTGTGGATCTTGGGACAACAGAATTTCCGTTGACGGTTCGAGTGTTAATGTAGGACTTTGGTTGAGGTCTACTCAGGAGTGGTTTTGGAAAGTCACTAACTCGGTCAGCCATTGCTTGACACTCAGCCTCTTCTTGGAGCCAGGCGGAAAAGTTAATCAGGTTGTAGCTTTGACCCTTTAGGATCGTACGGGCATAACGGGCAAAGTTGGTCACATGCTCTGTGGGCAGTTTACTGAGTAGTTGCTGTACGTGAGAAGCACAGGATAATTCAGACTTAACTTGATCTTGGCCCAAAGATTGGAGCATGCCAACCAAAGCTCGAACCTTTAGTGCGAAGCTACTAAATGCTCTGCTGTCACCTGGTCTCACCTTGGGGAGAGCTAGAATGGCTTTGATTTCTCTCAAAACTAATTGGTGAGGTTGCCCATATTTCTGCTGTAGTGCCAAAAGAGCCATACTGTAAGGCCTAGGATCATTAGCATAAGCTAAAGCTAGATCACGAGCTGGCGAAAATTTTAAATGATCCAGCAAGATATGGAATTTGTAATGTTCTGGCTCATGGAGTGACAACAAATTTGTCAAAGCTAACTGCAACATTGCAAATTCTTGGGGGTCATCATTCACCAAGAAAGGAAAGGAAGGTCCCTGAACACGAGAAGTAGGATAGGAAGGAACAGGATATGAAGCATAATATGGCTGTGAATACTGGGAAACAACATACCGAGGCTGAGGTGGTAATTGTGCTGATGTTACTTGTGAGGATAACTGAGTATGAGCTATGTAAGGGGAATAGGGGCTACATGGTAAACCAGGCTGTGGTAAACCAAGTGTTTGTACCAACACTGGTGATGTTTGCACTTGAAGGGAATGACTATTAGAAGGCTCAGGAACCAATGGAACAAGAGAAGGTTGTAACATACTACTTGATTGTAGTTGTGATATCTCCTGTGTGTGCATATGTTGGGGTGGACTACGTAACAGTGAGGAAGGAGGAAGAGGCAAAGAACTAGGCCTACTCAATGGAAGCAAAGAAGGAACAGTTGAGGAATTACATTTCTCACAGGTTGATTTCTGTTCAGCTTTCCTAATACATTCACACAATTCTCGAACAATAGATGCATTAGCAAAGGCATTTTCATCATCATCAGAAACATCATCAAAATACTCAGAAAATTCAGAATGTTTAGAAGAAACAACTAACTGTGACATTCTAGACATCATCTCTCGAAGCATACCCTTAAGTCCAAGTATTTCTTGTTTAACATCCATATCGAGTAAATCATGTTGAGACTGTTCACGATGAGCAGATGAGCATGGTGCAGATCTTAAAGAAGATGGATTTTCATACTGGGTTTGGTGATGATCACACTGTAAAAAATGATGCAGGGGGGTGTTAAATACAACCTGTGCAAATCAGTTATATTTTACTTAAGTATATTAGTTAGTAAGTAAAATATATAAAAATGGGTACATTCTAACTGCACTACCTATTTGTTAACAGTAATATCTGCATCATTAAAAAATGAGTAAAAAATACCCCAATATATTAGTTCAGTCATTGCAAATTGCGCATGCGTCAACTTCAACATCCAGGCGGGAATCGCGGAATTCAAATTTAACGTCTTCCAGAGGGACCACGAAGTGTTGAGCTCCAGGTAAGATGTTTTTTTATCATGTTAATATCATATAACCCAAATATTAACTTATTTAATGGTAAGATTCATCAATTTGTCATTTGCTCGCTTCTGTTATATTGTCGGTGCTACAGCCAAGCTGACAGGTTGGAATTTGAGGTTGGTCGATTTAGCTTTGATACTGATAGTGGCCTACACACGGGGTCTTATACCGGCAAATGCGAGTAAAATTCTATATTGATAATTAAAATATTAGCTGCCATTAGTTTCATGTACATTGCTGAAATTAGTGAACAGCTTAGCGAAGGTGCAGCGCATTGTGACTGTGTGATTTGTTCAGGCCAACGGCGTTTTTATTTGAGACACGGTTGACGTCGACGATGTCCTGAGGTGATCAAGGCCTAGAAAGTAAAAACAATAGCAGTAAAGCTGTTAATAAGGCATGCTGGATAATTAATGTTACATTTTCTTGCATTTATATAATGATCTGCAGTGTTCTGTGTTAGAAGGGAAATCATAAAGTTGTCCTAATTTTATTATTGTTATTATTACGGATTTATATTAATCTGTCCATTTATGTGGGGTTCATTAATGTAATGTATGTTAAAACTGGTTTGGGTTTTATAATGGGCATTATTTTACAAATCATGAGTTATATATTTGGGCGTTTATGCGTGTTTTTGTATGCCTGGGTTGGCGCGACCCTTCGCAGGGAGCTTGATTGACAGGTGATCTAACCAATCATAATCCGCCATCCGCCATTTTGTCCGACAAAGCAGTCAGGAGAGATAGCAGATTAACATGGGAGGATTTGAACTTGAAAAACGGAATGTACTGACGCCTTTCCGCGGTTTAAAACAACATTCCTTCTTATGTTCATTCATGTTTATTTGATGCTATAAATGAACTAGAAGGAAGAGATGATCGGTTCACGAGCAGCTTTAACTGATGGTCTACAGCGATCTGTCAGACACATTTAAGAGCCACAAAACGGTATGAATCGTTTAAATTTCTTTTAAAAAAATGACCAAATTTGACAGGTGAGACTTTGTTTAATATGTTTAATATCAAAAGTAACCGAAAAGTAACCTGGTCTGTCCTGTCTGTCAGCGTGTTGTCAGTCTCCTCTTTGCTATGCGATGTATTTCTCACTGAGTAAGAACATGGTGTGGCGTGAGAGCAGCGTAAGTTAGCTTGTCGGACATATCGACAGTAACTAAGGGGGGCGAGTCTTTGCGAACGGTCAATTCGTTATAAATATCCTGCTTTACAAATATTTTACGTGCACAAAATTGTTCACAACAAGTTCGCAATTCTGTATAATTGTGTTTCTCGGTGCATACAGTAAACATCAGCCCCAGAGCACATGAGTAAGTTAATGTTAAGTTATTAATATAGCCTATATCACACTAGCATGAAAGTGCAGTGATGAGCATGTGTTTTTGTCACACCGACAAAAAGTAGGCTAAAAGATAGAACACATGTAATGTTTTTATGTTCCTTTTGTGATCATTAATATATAAATTCTATGATTTTAGTCTATTTTGTGCCAATTCACTTTAATTGAGTTATGTTAGGCTTAGGCTATGTGTTTTTTAGTGAACTTCGGTTTGTAGATTGCACAAGTGTAGTTATTGTAATTATTTTCCAAAATATGTGGATTAAACTTTAAGGGAATTTTAAACTTATATCATTTGCGTTTATGTAAATGCAACATATATGAATATAAATTATGTGCAATATTAAAATCAGGATGTAGTAAATTATTAAATAGTCAGTATACAAATGTGGTGTTATAAATTATATTGAAAGGTGTGTCTAATGTTCATGAATATGGGATTCATGTATGTAATAATGTCCAGTTCTACACCACTGCAAACTACAACCTCAAAAACAAAAACAAAAAAACAAACTGACATGTAGTTAAATTATACCTCTCTGTCTCTGAGAAGAGTGTGCAATTAAAGTGAAGGGAAAAACACATCACATAGCTTTACCTGCTGCTCTTCTCTTTTGAATTGTATTTATGCATCATGCAATAGCAGTTTTATTTTTCAAGATGTGGCTTACTGTGATTTAAGACATAATGCAATTCCTGACTAAATCTTAATGTGGTAGCACTTTTTGAAATAATAATATTATTTAGCCTAATAATCTTATTAAAATTTGTAGTAAATAACATTATTAATAATTCTGACTTTCTCTTCCACAGAAAAATCTTTATGAAACATTTGAAGAGCACGAAAGAAGAATTGTAGCAGTTTTCACCTAATTCAGGTAACTGAACTGAACAATGAGTCGAGACCTAAAACGGAGGAATCTTATGGATGTTTTACCTTCTGGGAAATGAATTGGCTGTGCAAAATATGCAACTTCAAAACATCAAGAAGATTAGACCTATTAAAACACTATAGATTACAACATGGGCATTTTAGTCGAAACCAGTCCATACCCTGTCTCCATTCTGATTGCCCTTGCACCTTTAGGACATGGGGTGCATTACGGACACATTTGTCCAGGTTTCATCCACAGACAACTAAACCAGGCCAGCTTCTTTCCTTCACATGCATGGTGTGTACTTCTTGCGGTTTCCAAACAGAAAGACAATATTTTGAGCACCTGAGTGTCCACCTTAAAAAGCATGAAACTGTGCCTTGTGCTTTCAAAGATTGTGATTTCAAGACAAACGTATACACAACATTCCACAGTCATAAGAGCAGGAAACATAATCCCCATTCAGTTGAAGATTTTAAGACCTTTGCTTTTCAAGAATACCAAAGCCAAATTGAAGAAGAAAGTGAATCTGAAAGTGAAAACTACCCTGACTCTGTCCTTGAGGAGGATGAAGACTTGAGCAAAACTATTATCAAAAGACTGGGGTTGCTCATCCTTAAATTGGAATGCATTTTCAATGTGTCCAATTCATGCATAAATGAACTACTAGAGGAACTTAATTTCCTTACATCATCTGCATCCGGCCCAGTTATTAAAAACATTATACTGAGCACTTTGAGGAGGCATGGCTGTACTTTTGAAGATTCTGTGATTTCAGAACTGGTGGAAGACCTTTGCCAGCTTAACCCATTCTGTGCAGCTTTAGGGGTGGATGGGCCTTTAAGCACAAACTATAGGAGAGAACAATTTATAAAGGAGCATCTCTCACTTACTGAGCCAGTTGAGTACATACTTGATAGTAGCAGGAAAAGAACCTTCCAGTATGTTCCAATTCTCCCATTATTGTCTCAACTTGTAAGCAGTGGACACATTCAGGACACAATATTACAGAATAGAAGGCCATCTTCTGAATACAGATCATTGCATGATGGATCTTTACACAGAGAAAGCACATTTTTATCTGGAGATGACCTTACACTCCCACTCATTCTTTACATAGATGACTTTGAAGTATGCAACCCTTTGGGGACGTCCCGCAAGAAGCATAAAGTCACGGGTGTGTATTGGGTGTTTGCAGACATCCCTGCTACCATGCGATCCAATCTTAGTTCCATTTATCTAGCCGTTCTTTGTAAGGCAGATGATGTCACCCAATATGGATACCCAGAAGTGTTGGGGCCACTGCTTAAAGATTTGAAATGCTTGGAAGATAATGGTATTTTTGTGCCAAATCTGGGCAAAGTGGTGAAGGGCACTGTATTTGCTGTAGTAGCAGATAATCTTGCAGCTCACTCAATCGGTGGGTTTGTTGAAAGCTTTTCTTCCTCACACTACTGTCGATTTTGCATTGGAGAGCGTTCACAGATACAGGAACATGAAGTAAGAGCAGGAATGTTTCCTCTGCGGACTAAGTCCAGCCATACCTTGCATGTCGAAGCAGCATCGTCTGACACTTCTGAAGCTCATCATTGTGGAGTAAAAAGACAGTGTCCCATCTCTGACAGATTGAGTTACTTCCATGCCACATCAGGTTATCCACCTGATCCTTTGCATGATTTGCTTGAAGGGATTGTACCTCTGGAACTGGCACTGTGTCTCAATGTGCTTATAAAGAAAAAATACTTTTCTCTTCAGGAGCTTAACTCTTTAATTCGTCGATTTCCCTACAAATGGAATGACAAAGTCAACTGTCCACAAGCTATCCCCCTGAATTTTGCATCACGTAAGAGTATAGGAGGCAATGCACACGAAAACTGGTGCTTGTTACGGATGCTACCTTTGATAATAGGTGACAAAGTACCAGAAGATGACACAGCGTGGCAGGTTTTGATGACCTTGAAAGATGTTGTTGAGCTTGTCATGGCTCCTGTCCACAACGATGAGACGCTAGGATACATGGAAAGCAAGATCAGTGAACACCGTTATAGGTATTTGGATGTGTTCCCAGAAGAGAGATTGAAACCGAAACATCACTTCCTTGAACATTATCCATTGCTAACAACTGCTTTTGGGCCACTTGTGTTTCTCTGGACCATGCGATTCGAAGCCAAACACAGATTCTTCAAAAGAATTGTGCGGCAGACTGGGTCTTTCAGAAACATTCTCATGACAATGGCAAGAAAACACCAATCAATGATTGCATATCACATCCATGATACTAACATTCCAAAGCCAAAACTCTCTGTGTCCCGAATGACTCAAGTGGCAGTGGAGGTTCTAAAAGACACCATTAAGGAATCATTTGCAAAGAAGTTTCCCAGGACAGCTGTTGTGAACATGACAAACAAAGTCACCATTTTAGGCACTGACTATTGTGCTGGAATGTTGTTGCCTTTTGGATCGACAGGAGGGTTGCCCGACTTTGGAGAAATACTCCAAATAATGGTTGTGCATGAAAATCCTGTCTTTGTTCTGAAGTTGCTAAGTGGGTGGTACCATGAGCACCTAAGGAGCTTCAAAATAGAGCCCACAGGAGAGATTGAAGTCCTTCAATATTCGGAATTGAAAGATGCATACCCCTTGGCTGCATATAATACACTAGATGGTCGTATGGTGTCCCTGAAACACTTCATTTGCATAACAGAGTAGGTTTTACACTTTATTTGAATTATTCATGCCTTTTCAATCATGTGTGGGTGTGCCAAGTAAACGTGTCAAATGTTAACAAACTGCTATCTCTTCTTTTTCTTTTAGCTGAATACATACTGCCAAAAAAAAAATGTCGGTCCAGTTGCGAGTCATCATTGAAGAAAATAATATCCGAAAATTGACGCTTCCATCGGGAATTCCAAATAAAGTAGAAGATCTTGTTTCTAAAATTGTTCAAATATTCGAATTACAAGGGGAATTTGGACTACTCTATGAAGACAAAAGCTTTGGGAACCAATTTTTCACCGTCACTTCATCTTCCGACCTAGAAGACAAGGCCACCGTGAAATTAGTTAGAAAAGAGCCTTTGATCACCCTCGACTTGCTTCCACTAGATGAATCAGAACCATTCTCTACACTGAGTACCTTTGACACCCACAATGTGGATGACGTTGTCACCTCACTTGCAGATGGGGGTGAACCGTCAAGCTCACAACATAATGTTCTTCTCCCTGAGTCATGTCGCTCTGCTCCATGGCCAGTGCCGTTTCAAGTGCCAAAGTTTTCCCGTGACATTGAACTTATCCTTGCAGAGGCAAACAAATCATATCATGCCTCTGGAACGCACTTTCATGATGCAAGTGTTAAATCTGCAGTAATGCAAGACCTTGCTAAAGCTATTTTCTTTTACACAGCCTACCCTTCAAATATACAAATATCCTCAGTGGTAGAAGCCCTTGTTGAGAAGTTTCCATGCTTGAAGGAGCCTGGGTCCTTTGCAGGGATGTATGGCTGGCAGCAACGCCTCAAGTACAAGATGCACAATTTCCGCGCCAAGCTGAAATCACAAAAATATACATATCCAGAATTGGAAGTAAATACATTAAAGAGGAAGCTACCGACCAATGCAGCACCAGCCAAAAATGTGAAAAGACCAAAGAAAGCGGAAGTGAATTATCTCCCTCCACATCCTGTTGGAGAAAACCAGGACACGTTGGAAAAGGAGAGGCTTGAGTTAGTCGATGAAATGAAGAACAACAACACAAAGGTAATTGAAGAAAAAATGTCAAAAACCTTTTCAATTCGAAGACTGGAGGTTGTGACCATCAGCCCAACTGTCAGTCACTTCAGAGAGAGGTGGCCGGGATTATTCAGCAAGGCTCAAGTAAGAGTGTTTGTCATCTCATTTGTCTAATTAAACTTTAGACCTTTATAATTAGTAACTATAACAGGAAATGTTTGTATTTTTATGTTGTTCCTTTACTAGATCAAAGAGGAGTTCCGACGCATCACAACAATTTCTTTGGAAGAGACATTTATGCTGAATCTGGACAGGTACACACCACGTCTTCTGCAGCTGATGCATGCCAAAGGAGGAGCTTTTGGTACCAGGATGCATCCCCTCCTGAACACTGTGAATGAGGTATCATTGTTTTACTCTTTTCACAATTTTTTTAATACACTCCTGTTCCTTTCCTCTAAAACAAAGGTAAACAATATCCTGACTTAGAAGTAATATAAATACTAGAGGGAAGTAATATTTGTAATATTTCAGTTGAGAGACATTGTCTGAATCCGGTGCTGCACCCTAAAAGGACTTTAGGCGAGGTAAAGGATTAGTTCACCTTAAAATGAAAATGTCCTAATAATTTACTCACCCCAATGCCATCCAAGATATCCATGTCTTTCTTTACTCAGTGGAAGAGAAATTAAGTTTTTTGAGGAAAACATTTCTGGATAATGGACTTCAATGGAACCCAACATTTTGCAGTCCAAATTAATGCAGTTTCAAAGGTCTTTGAAGTGCTTCAACGGGCTGTGCACGATCGCAGCTGAGGAAGAGGGTCTTATCTAGCGAAACGATCGGTCATTTTCTAAAAAAAAAAAAAAAAAAAAAAATTTACTTACTTTTTAACTACAATTGTTCGGATTAAGCTGATCTCAATGCGCAGGGAACTACGTCATCACTTTGAAAGGTCACGCTCGACGGCGCCTGTGGAAGTACCGCCCCACTGTTTACGAATGTTACTTCCATCTATGGGTACTTCTGCCGGGACATCGAGCGTGACCTTTCAATGTGATGATGTAGTTCCCTGCGCATTGAGATCAGCTCAGTCCGAACAATTGTAGTTAAAAAGTATGTAATTTATTTAATTTTTTTTTTTGAAAATGACCGATCGTTTCGCTAGAGAAGACCCTCTTCCTCAGCTGCGATCGTGCACAGCCTTTTAAGCACTTCAAAGACCTTTGAAACTGCATTGATTTAGACTTCAAAACGTTGGGGTCCATTGAAGTCCATTATTCGAAGAAACATCCAGAAATGTTTTCCTCAAAAAACTTAATTTCTCTTCCACTGAGGAAAGAAAGACATGGATATCTTGGATGGCATTGGGATGAGTAAATTATTAGGAAATTTTCATTTTAAGGTGAACTAATCCTTTAAGTCCTTAGAGGGTAGGGGATGCAACACTACTTTAGCCTATCCACCTTATTCTGCTCTAAACAATGCGCGCTGCCATAACGACGACTCCGGTTGCCTACTTCCGGTTCGTAGCGCTTGACCTGTACTAGCAGCGAGAAAATGAGTTCAGGCTGTTGTTGGTTGTTTTAACAATTCAAAGAAGATTTCAAACTTTTTAGAGACTGAGTGTTTAGAGCATAAGATAAGAAGGAGATGATGCCCATGTCCGGTTTCGTATCGGATACATTCAATAAAGTAAACGTTTAGAGTGGTTAGCTGCGTTAAAACTGAAGCATAAGGAAAAAACCTCTTGTGTCTGTCTCAGCGCAAGCTCTCCTCGACTCTGGCTCAGCGGGTAACTTAATTTCAACTCAGCTCCTTCAAAAATTTAACGTCCATAAGCGCCGGAGTCATCAAGATCTCAGAGTCCAAACCATCCAACCACCTCTTCAGCAGCAGTTCATTGCACAGTCTGCGCCATAACCAACACCCCCAGAAGGCTCCCGGAGGGCAAGCTCGTGCCGCTTCCCATCCTACAACGACCGTGGTCCCACATTGGAATTGATTTCATGACTGACCTTCCCAGATCCAATAACCACACCTGTATAATTTTTCCAGCTCTCCTCACTCAATTCCATGCCGACCATCCTGATCGCCCTGCCCCCAGGGGTCGTGGTAGACCTCGTCGCCGTCTTCGTCCCTCTTCACAGTCGTCAAGAGCCGCCTCGGGAGAGGGGGTACTGTCAGGGTTCACCAGATGCACTCACTCCTCCCACTTGCTCACCTCCGGAGTACTAATCATCATCACCTACATCTCATCATTCCACCACCCTTTATATTCAGCTCCTCTTCTCACACTCATTTGTCTCGTCTCTACAAGACTCACAGACCCTCTTACACTACTTACCCGCTACTCACCTGAGATTCATCCGCCTTCCGTCTACATCCGAAGCTCCGTCTGCCTTCAGTCTTCAGCCCTCTTCCTGAGATCTTTCAGCCACCATCTGAAACAGAGACTGATTATTCTTCAGTTAAAGGAGAACTCGGCAACTCTAGCGAACTCTAGTCACTTCTTCGCTGATTTTCCCTTTTGTTGTCGCATGTTTTCCACACGAGCTCCCCCTACAGCTGTGGGGGGGGCGTATATTTCACAACACGGTCGTAAAAAACTCACTTGCGGCGGCCTCCTCCCCCTCTCTACCGCTGCTCATGTGCGTTTGTTATGATCGGAGCAAGCCAACTGTATCGTGTGGAACTATATCTACCGAGGTTAATCTGCTAATACATCATACATGCGTGTATGTTTATGTCAAATTGCCGTAAAGCAATTCGTGTTTCGCGCTCGTTCTCATTCTCGCTTCTCACGAGACTTCCAATTTCTATCTTGCCGGGACGGTAGTCCCCAAGTTGCAAGGTTGGTTTTCCGCCTGGGAACGCTGGGGGGAGCGGGGAAAGTCACCAATATCCCCAGAACAGGTTGTTTAACCATCCAAATGATTTCTAGACAGTTTTATTACGTTAAAAATGTTACCAAGTTCTCCTTTAAGGGTGCTTTCAAATGCGGCAATCGCACTCGGGTGCGCACCAAAAGCGGACCGAGACCACCTCTTGGAGGAGGTCTCGGTACGCTTTCAAACGAACTCTGGAGCGGTTCGTTTGTGGTGAGAACGTGATCGACCTCGAACAGAACCAACTGCTAAATAACTGCGCATTTTTGGACTAAACCAGCTGCCATAGTCAGCTGCGCTGTGCATTATGTCACTGTTTAGCAACATTAATGCATGCGTCGCCTCCTCCTGAAGTGACTCGCCGTGTGCATTGCATAAAACTTTTAAACCGCATCCTCGCTTCATTCTCAGATGTTATTGTTTGCCTAAAGTGGTGTAGACAAGCTATATAATAAAGTATGACTACAATCAGCCCATGCAGTCGTCTCGCCATAGTAAAAAGTGGCTTGTTGTTGCCAGATTTTCCTCTTTGTTTAATTCCGGGAGTTCTGTTGGAATTTTCCCGCACGTTGATTCTGACAATCGAAGTGCAGTTATGAAAATACGTTCAAGACCCATCTGGCCAACGAGTGATGTGGATGTTGTCAGATGACTGCATTTTGGTTTGTTTCATAAACTGATCCGGACCAGAGCGATAAGTGTGGTGTGAAAAGGAACCAAAACGCCTGAAAAATGCTACAAAGTATAATTTTTCTCCCTTGGTCCGGACCAAATGAACCGAACTACAGATGTGAAAGCACCCTAAATTCCTCTCTCATTATTATCTGCTTGCATACTTACCATATGTCCATCTGGTTCCGTGTTTCTGTTAATAAAGCTACATTTCACTTACTACCTGTCTGACTCCTGTTCCATCCGTGACAATTCTAAGTCGTGTTTAGCACTAATATCCACTGAAAACACTTGTTTGCTTTTTCTGAACTTGTGCATGTGTTGTCAGATTTTTTTTTTTTTCTTAATTAGCTTGTCTTGGTCTATTTGCATGTTTTCTTAAATTGTAGCACTTTGACCTGAAATTGAGTTCAAAAGGCCACTGTATTTGTCTCTAAAATGAATCTCCTTTTAGTTACAGAGTGTTGAGAAAAAAAGGGATGCAGTTGTCTGTTGCCTCATTGAGTACCTTGGGGAAAACCAAGAAGAGCTCTTCCAAGACTGCCAGGTATATTATAAAATGACTGATCAATGTTTTGACATTTATTGTCGTAATTTTGACTTTATTCACAAAATATTACGAGTTTATTCTCGTAATGTTTCCACATTATATTCGTAACTTTGACTTTATGCTCAAAATATTATGACTTTAATCTTGTATCGCTACAGCTTTATTATCGTAATCTAAGTTTTTTTTTTTTAGGAATGAAATATGATCAATAAGAGAAAAACACTGTTAATAAGTAGATGAGCACTGGACTTGATGGGGAATAGGCTTGCTGCGATAGTCAGTGTTACCGGTGTTCAGCCGCAACACCGGTTACATCACTTTCCCACCGCGACTTTCAAATGAGTGATTTAAAAGTGAGGTGCAAACCCCCCCCAATCAGAATGCACAGTTAGATATATATTTATAGGAACATTGCAGCAGGTTCAGGATAATTCATGTTAACGCAGAGATAATTAGAGCAATAATTAATGTTGATGACAATGTTGACAGTTGATGGTAGCCATTACCTTCCATAGTAGGGAACAAATACAATAGAATTCAATGAGTACCATCAAATGTGTTTAACAGAAGAAAGAAACTCATACAAGTTTGGAACAACTTGAAGGCGAGTAAATGATTACATAATTTTCATTTTGAATGAACTAACCCTACAATACTTATGTGTGAGCATTTATTATGCTTAACTAAATTATGCTTAATATTATTAAAATATATTGAACGGGATGTTGACATTCATTTCCTTTTTAGTTTTTACTTGTATAATTGTTTAATATTAAGCATTTCACATTTTATCTGGAACATTGGCAAGTTAATGTTTGTTCATGAAAGATACAGATAAGGGACATTTAATTATGAAAATCTAAATGTTCACCTATATAATCAGGTAGTAGCAACTCTGTTATCCCTTTGTTCTATGGTGACATATTTATTTCCTGAATGTTCCAGGATGACCATCTATTCCAATCCTTACAAGATAATTCCATCTAAAGTAAAGGATTAGATTGGTAATTGTTTTATTATGGGATACTGGGGTCAAGAATTCAAGTATTGCTTTCGATATTTATTTATTTATTTATTTATTTATTTATTTATTTATTTATTTACCTGTTGAAATTGAAGTGCTGATTTGAAACCCTGCTTTGTCTTGAAATAAATGACGTGACCAAAAAGAAAACTGTTTTGGAACAAAATGTGGTTAATATGCTTAAACTTGAAAAAATGATTTTCTTTTTCTTTTTAACAGGAGGACGAACTTGAGGGCCACACAAACCAAATAATGAAAGTTTTTGTGATTCATAATCCCACAGCCGAGGAGGACCCATCAGATGTGTGGGTTGTTATAGAGGGCAACAAAGTACTGACTGGATGTGGAAACAAAACCACAGCATGCATTCTGTTGATGGGGCTGATGTATGCCCTCAACCTGGAGTACCCCAAAACCCTTAAATACACGTTTGACGTGTTCCAAAAACTTTTTTTGGAACTTGATGCAGCAAAACCACTCAAAAAGGTTCAAAGCCTCAAGTGCAAATTAATGGAATGAGCTGTTGTACTGACACAGACTGTTTCATCCCATGGAGACCTGTTTATAATTAGAAGTTTAAAGTTGTTAGTGATTTAGGCATGATTCTTCTTTTTGGGGGGAATTCTATTTTTCCCAATTTTCGGTTTCACTTTTAAAGTGTGGCCTTGCGTTCCCTCTGCAGTGGTTCAAACAAAGTTTACAGACTCAAGGCTGCAGTTCGTGTCTGCTGTTAAAGTGGGGGAGTGAGGATGTGTGAAGACAAGTGAGGTTCTTTATTTGCATGATTTTGAAGACCATGATTAATAAGAGTCTCAGACCATCAGCAGAACGACCACAGTTGGTCAACAGATTTGTCTTTGTTTTGTTTTTTTGTATTAGTTTTAAGAATTGTAAATTATTTGTTGTCAATTGAAATTAATGAAATGAGTTGTTGTACTGGCAAAGACTGTTTCATCCCCTGGAAACCAGTTTATTTTTTAATTAGAAGTTAAGAAGTTGTTAGTGATTTGTTATGTCTTTTGAAGTGAAATGTTGTACCTTATGCATTAAAGGTATAGTTAATCCAAAATGAAAATTATGTAATCATTTACTCACCCTCATGTTGTTCCAAACCTGTATGAGTTTCTCTGTTCTATTGAACACAAAAGATGATATTTTGAACAATGTTGGTAATGAAACAGTTGATGGTACTCATTGACTTCCATAGTAGGAAAAAATACTATGTAAATCAATGAGTACCATCAACTGTTTCATTACCAACATTGTTCAAAATATCATCTTTTGTGTTCAATAGAACAGAGAAACTCGTACAGGTTTGGAACAACATGAGGGTGAGTAAATGATTACATAATTTTCATTTTGGATGAACTATACCTTTAATATTTTATTAAATTAAATGTTTTTATCCATAATATTTGGTCAATAAAGAGTAATTTGACCAATAAATTACTGTGTCCCATGTCTGGCCATTTTTAGGTAAATTTAACCATCTCTGAAAAAGTAATGTTCAAATATTTATATTTACTACTTATTATTAATAATAATTAAGTAGATTAACTGTTTTCTGCTAATAATAGAGTAATTATTACTCAATTTTTATAAGTAATTAGCTGTGTAATGTATTGAGAAATATTAGGTAGATTTTACCTAATTTCGTTTAGTATATCATAGCTGTTAAAGTCAGGTACTCCTTACTCAAAAATATAGGATGAAATCTACCCAAACAAAATGAGTGCAAATTGTTACCTCACTTTTATTGAGTAGATTCTATAGGTTTGTTTTTACAGTGCACTTACAACTAGTGTTGGTGAGAAAGGGGGAGAAGGAGCACGTTCTCTCACCATACAGTCAGCAAAACGGGCAGGAGGTCTTCTTCTTAGGCTGCGCCGGATTGCAGGTCTTGCATGGTAATCCATTCCACCAAATTTCTACCTCCAGCTCGAAGGACCATTTGTAGGATATCAGATGTTAAATACCCAAAGTTCGTCAGAGTTGTAGAAACTTGATGGCGTGTCTGATTAAAACACGGGACAAATACCAGTCCTTTGCTCTCTTTTATTTTCAGTTCAAGATGATTAAGTCTTGGGTAATTCACATGGCATAAAGATCATGGATTGCAGATTCACGTGTGGTAAATAGACAGATGCCAACAGATGGACAGGATGGATTGGATGTACAAGATGGTTTTAAGTCACTACAAACAATACAATAAAGGAAATCAAACTCATATAATTCATCAAACATAACATGTATATACTCAAACCAAACAATTGAAATAAATAAATTCAAACAATACAGTTGGCAAAAACAAACTTACTTAACACATCTTTAGGAAAGGACTCAAAGGACATGGTTGGGTCTCCATTCAAACACCCACACCTCACCAATGCAAAAAAGAAACAAAGGAAGGAAGTGAGGCCTACTTATAGACCTTAGCCAGGGGGTGTATGGGTAATGTAGTGTACTATATTTAGTAGTGTAATCTACTTGGGATTGTGGGATACGTAGTACATATGTATATGGGAAAAAAAAGAAAATAAAATTAAAGAAAAGGGCCAAATTCACAACAATGAGTATGTATAGAAAGCCCAAGATCGAGGACTCTTTGGCCAGAAATATGTTCAGGAGGTCAAAAAGGGACCTCTGTATAGCTGATTTATCATCAAAAGGAGTCTATCACTTTATATAGTTTGAAAAATATTTAGGACACTTTGACCACAAATAAGTTCAAAAGGTCAGATATGGACATCTGTATGGCTTACGAAGCATCAGAAGGAGTATGTATAGAAAGCCCAGGATCGAGGACTCTTTGGCCAGAAATATGTTCAGTAGGTCAAAAGGGGCCCTCTGTATAGCTGATTTATCATCAAAAGGAGTCTATAACTTTCTATAGTTTGAAAAAAATTTAGGACACTTTGACCACAAATAAGTTCAAAAGGTCAGATATGGACATCTATATGGCTTATGAAACATCAGAAGGAGTATGTATAGAAAACGCAAGATCGAGGACTCTTTGGCCAGAAATATGTTCAGTAGGTCAAAAGGGGACCTCTGTATAGCTGACTTATCATCAAAAAGGAGTCTATAACTTTCTATAGTTTGAAACATTTTGAGGACACTTTGACCACAAATAAGTTCAAAAGGTCAGATATGGACATCTATATGGCTTATGAAGCATCAGAAGGAGTCTATGAGTATGTATAGAAAGCCCAGGATTGAGGACTCTTTGGCCTGAAATATGTTCAGTAGGTCAAAAAGGGACCTCTGTATAGCTGATTTATCATCAAAAGGAGTCTATAACTTTCTATAGGATATGGATCAAAAGGCTTATGAAGCATCAGAAGGAGTATGTATGGACAACGCAGGATTGAGGACTCTTTGGCCAGAAATATGTTCAGGAGGTCAAAAGGGGACCTCTGTATAGCTGATTTATCATCAAAAGTAGTCTATCACTTTCTATAGTTTGAAAAAAATTTAGGACACTTTGACCACAAATAAGTTCAAAAGGTCAGATATGGACATCTATATGGCTTATGAAGCACCAGAAGGAGTCTATGAGTATGTATAGAAAGCATAAGATCGAGGACTCCTTGGCCAGAAATATGTTCAGGAGGTCAAAAGGGGACCTCTGTATAGCTGATTTATCATCAAAAGGAGTCTATAACTTTATATAGTTTTATTTTTTATTTTTTTTTACTGTGACCACAAATAAGTTTTTTCCCGTTTCAATTGACATTATTTTATTACAGTGCATTTGTCAGTGCCGCACTCGTACTGACTCTTATTCTGCCTGACAGAAAGAAAAGCTCGTCGCTTACTGAAGGCAGAGCGTTTCGACCAATCAGATGAAAGGGGCGTTTCTGCGCCGCCCACGTGTGCAAATTAAATATCTAACCCATAAACCGATTTGTAAACCACAAACGAAAAATTAAAAATCAAGCCAAAACCTCATTTTTCATTTTTTAAACTAAACTAAAAAACGAATAAACAAGCTGGTTTTCATTTCTCGTTATTCCATTCCAAACAGGAAATCAAATGATCAAAAAGTTTTTATTTTTATTTTTTATGTTGTATTGAACACCAAAAAAGTAACTAATATAGAATATACATCTATAATGGCATTGACAAATACAGATAAATGAGTAGGCACATGTCAGTCAAATAAATGGATAATGACAAAAGAACATTACGTATATTTGAAGGAAAAAAAGAAAAAAAGAACAAGAAGGGGTCTCTTCATTCCTCTTTTAAGAGATCAAGGTCTCTTATTATTCTAGCCAATTTCTGGGCCTTTTTACTTTTCATACATTGCAACGATGGAAAGAAATTACAAATAAAGTCTCTTTTAAATACAGAAAAATAAGGTTTCGTCTTCATACATTTGCATTTATGAATAAAGAATTTGCCCAGAATCAACATTACATAAATAAAAAATTCATTTTTTTTCTCATCCAACAACATTCCAAACATAATATGCTTCCTAGCAAAAGTTGGCAGTGAATGAATCTTTGTCTCCAACCAGCAAGACATATTTTCCCAAAAGGTATTTGAAAAAACACAAGAAAAAAAAAGGTGATCGTTGTCTCTATGTCAACTTGACAGAAAGTAGGCATTTTCTTCAAAATTAAACCGTTGTCTTAAAAATTCACTTGACCATTGAATATTTTAAAATGGGTTTCCTTAGCTTTAGGAGCCACTGGAAAGCTAATATACTGTGTTCGCAAGTTTGTTGGGAAGCATTGCCCTGAGGTCATTGAAGAGAAGGGAGTTCACAAGATCCATCTGGCATGTTGACAGAAGCGTTTTGTACAAAATTTATAAAACTTTTTGGAATGGCATTTAAGACACGCTCAAATTGTTTGCGTTCACATTGTAAATTGTATTTAGTACAGAAGTCTCTAAAAGTTAACAAGCTCCCATCTTCATCCATTACAGTAAATGAAGAACTGACCAAATACCCTTTTCAAGCCAATCAAGAACACATAGAGACTTGTATCTAGATACAATAAATCTATTGTTCCATATAGGGAATCTGTGTGGAGAAAAGTTGTGGTTATATAACAAAATCTGCTGGTGAAAGGAAGATAATTTGATTGGCAGTCTGGAAACAGTAAAATCAAATCTCAGGAGAAAATCAATTCCACCCAATTTTCTAAATATACCTCTGGGAATGCAAAACCAGAAATTAGTTTCATTTGTTATACATTTTTCAAGCCATTTGACCTTCAACATACCATTTATACAATAGAAGTCAAAGGCTTGTAATCCACCATTTTCATAATCTTGTATAAGATTTGCCCTCTTTATATAGTGCACACGTTTACTCCATATATAATTGAAATGAATTTGATTAATGGTCTTAATAGCTCTATTAGAAATGGAGAGACAAGATGCAGGATAGATACACACTTTCCATTTTAGTTAAATAAATTCTACCAAAGATAGACAAATCCCTTTGCATCCATGCAATCAAGAACACATAGAGACTTGTATCTAGATTAGGGCTGTCAATCGATTAAAAATTTTAATCGCGATTAATCGCATGATTGTCATGAGTTAACTCGCGATTAATCGCATTTAATCGCACGCTTTTTTATTTGTTCTAAATGTACCTTAAATTAATACTTTTCAAGTTTGTAATACTCTAATCAACGTGGGCATGGATAAATAGATGCTTTATGCAAATGTATGTTTATTATTGAAACCATAGTCAATATAGAGCATAAGGAGGAGACATGTTTCAAAGGTCATAGATGTTTTTCAAAGAACTTGTTCATGTCTATTAGACACATGTAGAAAGAACAAAAAAATGCCAGGTTACCACTACTTCTCTTTCTTTGCACTGAGCAATTTACTAACACAAACATGTTTAGATTTTTGCATGACAGGGGCAGCTCTTCTAAAAATGCTAAATGTAGGCTACATTAATTATTTATTATTACATTGTAGTTTGTCTCTCTCTGTGCCCATTTTGATGAAGCTAAATTCTCAATAAAAATGTTTTCATTGGTATATTTTACTGTTTCTGTTGTCAACGGAATGAATTTGAAATGGTGACTGAAACGCGACCCATTAAGACATAACCAGCTCTCCCTTCCAAGATGTTAAGTTAATCTGCACAAAAATTCTGATAATCGAGCCGTCGTCTGGTGAAATCAAATACAAATAAGATAAAGACAATATCTGTGCTCTGATTTCGGCTATACTTGTAAAATTAGAGAAGCAACATAATATCTGTGAATTAAAGAGCTGCTCCTCCGCGCGAGACGCAGAGAGAGAGAGAGAGAGAGAGAGAGAGAGAGAGAGAGAGAGAGAGAGAGAGAGAGAGAGAGAGAGAGAGAGGCGCGCGCGCGTGCTGGGAGAGCAGTACCGGCATTACCGGTAGATTCTCAGAAACTAAATAAGGTTTGGGCGCTTGTTGAAGGGAAAAAAAATCGCTAAAGGGGTCTGCAATGTCGCTAAGTTGGCAACACTGTGTATCTCCATTTCTCCAACTAGGGGTTGGGCCATGGGTCAAACAGAAAATACGCGCTGCGTTAATCGCGCGTTAAAAAAATTAGTGCCGTTAATATGATTTTGCGTTAACGCGTTATTAACGCGCTAACTTTGACAGCCCTAATCTAGATACAATAAATCTATTGTTCCATATAGGGAATCTGTGTGGAGAAAAGTTGTGGTTATATAACAAAATCTGCTGGTGAAAGGAAGATAATTTGATTGGCAGTCTGGAAACAGTAAAATCAAATCTCAGGAGAAAATCAATTCCACCCAATTTTCTAAATATACCTCTGGGAATGCAAAACCAGAAATTAGTTTCATTTGTTATACATTTTTTAAGCCATTTGACCTTCAACATACCATTTATACAATAGAAGTCAAAGGCTTGTAATCCACCATTTTCATAATCTTGTATAAGATTTGCCCTCTTTATATAGTGCACACGTTTACTCCATATATAATTGAAATGAATTTGATTAATGGTCTTAATAGCTCTATTAGAAATGGAGAGACAAGATGCAGGATAGATACACACTTTCCATTTTAGTTAAATAAATTCTACCAAAGATAGACAAATCCCTTTGCATCCATGCATCAAGCCTGCCTTTGCATTCATTCCACCTATTCCAGACATTTTGCTTTTCCATCATGACCTCATCCTTAGAAATGTTTATGCCTAAATATCTGACATTCGACTTGACTGGAATATTATATGAAATTTTAAGAGGGCATTCATGTATGGTAATAATTTCTGAGAATTTAGAAAAATAGTTAACTATCTCAATTGCTTTAGGAACCTGGTCAAGACCTTTTAAAAATAATGTTGTATCGTCAGCCAATTGACTAAGTATAATTTCCTGTCCAAACACATTTAATTTGTCAATATTTGAGTTTTTAATTAGGAGAGCCAACATCTCTGTAGCCAGAATAAACAATGAGGGTGAGATGGGCCATCCTTGTTTAACTCCTCTCTTAATATCAAATCTGGGTGAAGTACCTGTTGGTAGGGCCACTGAACTATTGGTATTTGTGTAGAATAACTGAATAACATTACAAAAATGTTCACCAAACCCATACATTTTCAAACATTTAAAAATAAATGAATGTTCTAACATATCAAAGGCTTTATAGAAATCTAAAAATAAAATAACCCCATCATCCTCTGTTTCTTGATTATACTCCAGCAAGTCCAAAACCAGTCGAATATTGTTATGTATAGAACCATGGTTTTAGTGATTTCCTGAAAAGCTGCAAAAATAAATTCCCTTAATAAGTCCCAAAAAATGGTGCTAAAAATTAGACGTAATACCATCTGGGCCAGGTGATTTATCCAATGACAAACACATAACAGCAGAATCAAGCTCTTCGATTGTTAATTCTGTATCACATATCATTTTGAACTGTTCATCTATATGAGGAACAAATTCTCCGTATTTTTAATGATTAAAATTGCCATTATTTTATATGAAAAAGTTAATAATTTTATTTTATTGACAAAATATTTTATTTTGTCTTTTGTATATTTTTTGATTAGATCAGATAACATTTTAATCTGTCATATGATCATGTGATAATGTCTACTCGGGGCATGTTGTCTCATTTCACTTCATTCATTCAGGGTAAATCAAGAGAAAAGTATACGCTGTAATGAAACAAAACCACTACTAGACGTGTGAAATTAAGGGGAAAATAAATACTCTGAACCGTTACACAAACTGAGAAAGTCTAAAAGCGTAAGGTTGTGCCCCGCTCTCCCCTATCTGTAAACACTTTTTTTTTTTTCTAATTTATGTCTCAAAAACATAAATAAATAAATAAATTATGTACAAATTTAACATTTGCTTCTTTAATTAAAAAAGACAAGGACAAGCGTTAATGTCGAGCCCTGATATGTTTTCCTTGACTGGTTTTCCCTGCAGAATTACATTGTTGAAAACGAAAGTAAAAGAGTGATGCACGTTCATGGGCTGCAGCAGGCACATTATGTATTACATAATCATAAAGTAGCCTATTTCTTTTCGTTTTGAATATTTTCGTTTAAAAGTAGACATTTCAAGCTTTCTATAATAGATAGCCTATATTTCTCAAATCTGTGAGGCACAAGCTGAGTTTCGGCGCCCTCCAGTTCACGTGCAATGCAAGCATTGTCTGCTATATATTTGCTTATTATTTATTAAATACAGGCAATTGGTTGATAAAACATTGATCAAAATTAAGATACAATTTATACAAAACGAAAATCTTTTAATAAAAAGACTTTCTATAAAACTAAAGTCAGTGAAGTGGTCAAAATCACTAGGTGGAGTACATTATCACATGATCATAGATTAAAATGATTAAAATGTTATCTGACCTTATCAAGATTAAAATGTTATCTGATCTAATCAAAACATATAGGCCTACAGAAGACAAAATAAAATATTTTGTCAATAAAATAAAATTATTAACTTTTTTATATAAAATAATGGCAATTTTTAATAATTAAAAATATATTTTGACAACACACACACAGCTATACAGCATAGTAGAAAAACATAATAATAATGAATAATTTCAGTCTTTATTCACCTTTTTTCTCAATAGAATTGATGAAAGTATAGAATAGAATATCATAGTTCTAATAGTAACATTCATTGTAACTCATTGTGACAACATGCTTTATATAATTCGTGTGCACTTTAAACCCGTTTTGCTAGTTTAAACCCGGCGAGTGTTTCTGCATTAAACAACTATCTCAACTGTTAAATAACAGATGTAAGATTAAAATAATATCATATCTGTCTTATTTTAAATAAACACAAAAAAAAACAGAGATGAAAAATTAACATGAGTAAGAAATGTTCATTTGCTCCATCTAGTGGCAATAGTCATGAAATGCCATGTTATACTATTTTTGTCCACAAGAGGTCGGCAGAGACACCCAAAGCAGTGCAATGAGTTATTTTGTATTTAAATTAAAGAATGTGGAAAATGTGCTTTTTTTTTTTGTTAAAATGTAATATTGTTTTATCTTGTTTGTGAACAATGACTCAAGGACTTGTCATTCTGATGGCAGAGTTCACTGACATAAATACTGACTTTTGAGAGGTGAACTAAGGGTTTTTAGGCTTTTGCAGATAATCCATTGTGTTCTGCGGTTTGTATGAATTGTTTGGAGAATTGCACTTACCGGTTTGCAAATGTTTTTTTTTTCTTTTCCTCACTTTATTTAAATTTTCCATTTAAACAAAATAAAACATACACTTACAAAACATATACTTATATAACCTTCATATATATTGAAGAAATTATTATTATTAACAAATTGTTAATAAAAGGATCCACACAACAAATAACAAAAGAATAAAATGTATACTAGAAAAAAAGAACAATAATAATATTATATTATAATATTATAATATAAATAAATGAATAAAATAATAATAATTTAAAAAAAAAGAATAATTCTTTACAAAATAAAATCACAGGTACAAAAAGGTGCTAAACATCCTGAGCACAGCCGACATATCCCTAAAGCAGGGTACCAATCTATATACCGGGGGAGGGAAATAATTACTACCAGAGGAGATGTGTAGTCAGGTGAATGAAGGCCTTTCATTTCCCTACATATCCTATAGGAAAGATCCCCAAATTCTATTGAAATTATCCGAGGATCTCTTCATTGTGTGTCTGCTTTTTTCTAGCTTAATAAAATGGAAAATATCTTGAATCCATAAAGAATGAGTCGATTTCCAGTTTAATAAAATGAAACGCCTTGCCAGCAGTGTGACAAAGGCTACGAAGTCAGACTTGTATTTGGGCATATCAAGAGAAGTTGGAAGAGTACCGAATAAAGCAGTGAAAGCCAGAGGTTCAATATGATTTGTTAGAACTTCAGATAATGTTTTACAAATTAATTTTGTAGGGAGGGACAGGACCAAAACATGTGTGCAGTAGTTGCGTGGGCCTGGTGACAACGGTCACATGTGGGATCCACTTCAGGATATATTTTTAACAGTCTAACTTTGGTCCAGTGGGTACGGTGGAGAATTTGAAACTGAATCAGAGCATGTCTGGCACAAAAAGATGAAGAGTGCACACTTTCCACTGTTCTTCTGACATGTTTTCTCCAATGTCCTCCTCCCACTGAGATTTAATAGTTGCAAGTGCTGGGCAAAGTGCAAATGGCATTATAAAGATATGAGATCATACCCTTCATAATATGGGTGGGCTTCAAAAAAAAGTCAATAGGAGTAGCTCTAGGGAGATTGAGGGTGCATGTCTCGAACGAAGCTACGAACCTGCAAATACCTAAAAAAGTGGTGTGTACATTTTTCTGCTAGTTGCTGGAAAGATGCAAAGACATTATCTATATATAGATCATTAAATGTTATAATGCCCAGTGCTGACCACTGTGAAAAAGTGCTATCATCAATGATGGTGGGAAAGCAACATTTGCTGCTACAGGTGCGAAGATAGAATAGGCTTGTTATCCAAAGTGGGGTCTGAATTGCCTCCAGATTCTCAGCGTAGTTTTAACAATGACATTTTTAGCATAGGGAGACGAAGAGCATTTAATGGGGGCATGTCAGTGAATAACAGGAGAATTTGGGAAGAATATTCATTTTAACTGAATTAATTCTTCCAGCCAAGGATAGGGGAAGCAAAGACCAGCGCTCAAAATCTTTCTCCATCTGGAGTAACAAATTAGCAAAGTTAAATAAGTAAATCTATGGTGTGCAATCATAAATGGAAAATTATAGTCCCTAGCTGCAGAATTCAGTGGAGAAATTTCACTCTTGCTCAGATTTAATTTGTAACCAGAAATTATTCCGAATGATTTCAAAATATTAAGAGCTGCCGGTAAGCTAAATCAGAAATATAAAGGAGGAGATCATCCGCATACAAAGACACTTTTTGCTCTGTACCCATTCTTTTTATACCTTTTATAGTTGAATCAACCCTCAGTGCAATAGCAAGGGGTTCGATAGCGATGGCGAAGAGGAGTGGACTCAAGGGACATCCCTGACGAGTGGACCGCGGTGGAGGGAAAATAGTCAGAACGGGTATTGTTGGTTCTGACAGACGCTTGGGGGGCGGAATATAATAACCTCACCCAAGAAATAAAGTTATCACCAAAACCAAATTTCTCTAGTGTGTAAAAGAGGTATTTCCACTCCACCCAGTCAAAAGCCTTCTCTACATCTTCTCTGCATTCTCTGTAACAGTAAATAAAGTCAGTCTGGTTAGCAATAAAAAGTGAAGCTGGTAATGCTGTTTGTGGAGTTGTTTAGTCAGATCTTCAGAGAGTTCATGTCTTTTATCTTCAGTTCAAGGCTGTGTCTGAATAAAGTTGTAGTTTGTGTTCTTATTACTCTTTTGAAAGATGATTGAAAGAATGTTTCAGGAACATCACACTAACCTTTCAATAACATTCTAGCAACATTCAGGAAACTGGACATTTTTATGTTCTTGGAATGTCACGTTTCAACAAGAACGTTTCAGGAACATTATACCTTTTAAAACACGTTCCTCTAACGTCAAGAAAGCTGGACATTTTTACTCTTTTACTTTCGTTTTCAACGTAATTCTCCTCAGGGAAAGGGAAAACAACACACAAAAAAGCACATTTTCCACATTCTTTAATTTAAACACAAAAAACACAAAATAACTCATTGCTTTGGGTGTCTCTGCCGACCTCTTGTGGACAAAAATAGTATAACATGCATTTCATGACTATTGCCACTAGATGGAGCAAATGAACATTTCTCACTCATGCTAATTTTTCATTCTTTCATTAAAAAAGAGGGAGAATTGATGCTAAATTTATGTTTTTGATTAAAGATTAAAGTGCACACGAATTAAACAATAAGAATAATGATAAACATTGCAATATTCTGTTAAAAAAAAATATGATCAATTTTGAATTCATGGGGACTTTAAGTGAATGTCGTCACTTCCTCAGTTCCCGTCACTATGGTTACGGTAAACAGACACGGCAGACCAGCAGTGGGTGGAGCTGAACTAATGTTCATTCGCATCATTTATAATCTAACAACAAACAAACAAACAAACAAACAAACAAACAAACAAACAAACAAACAGCCTCCACTTTCGTCTTGTTATGAAAGCGACGGAGGCAGGTGAGAAAACTGATTTTTATTTTCTCTCACTAAGTATAAATCATTCGAGCTATTAATAACGCGGTGTATATTGGGAAACAGTTTGATAAATTATGTTTTATTCCCCTGTTTTGCAGAGGAAGACATGAACGAGTCATCCAGTTAGAACTATGAAGAACTATTATAAGGTTATTATAACTATTAAAGGTTATATTTTTTTAACCTTTATAAAGGGCATTTTTTCCCTAATTTTATTAAATGCAAGCTCCATCTTTCATTTCAAATTCTTAAATTTGATCAATACATTCAATTAGAATAATAAGACACTAGGCTGTTACCAATCAAATAAAAAAATTTACATTGAAAAATTACTGTATTAAATGAGATTATGAGAGTGTAAATATTTTTTGAATAAACAAATAAGGAATGTTGAAAAGAATGATACTTTGAAACTAAACCGCCAGTAGGAGGCGGCAGGCGAACGTGTTAATGAGCGAGTCATTGAGTCATTCATTCAAACGATTCATTCAATGGGCCATTGAATCTTTGAGTCAACCGATTCGTTCGTTTGAAACATGGCTGAGTGTTCATGTAAGATGCGGTGATCTGTGCTATCAATCGCCACATACATTAAATGAAATAAAACCAGAATCATCCTCGCGTTTTCGGTGATTTCCTAGTAATTTTTTTAATTTTTAATTTTATTTTACAAATTATTTTAATCATGGCATTTGTCCGGTTGGGCGAGTACACTTCTCTTTCACGTGTCCCTTCAAAAAAAAAAAAAAAAAAAAAAAAAAAAACCCACACGTGTCCCGGGCAAGTTAATGTGGAGCCCTGATATGTTTTCCTTGACTGGTTTTCCCTGAGGAGAGTTACGTGGTTGAAAACGAAAGTAAAAAAGGGGGACGCACGTTCATTGCGTTTTACAGTGATGACTTTATTTAACTCAACACATTATAATGATTTATCTGTCATCCACTCTCGATTAATTAGAATGTTGTGTTTTTATTACTTGGCTCGCCCGACCCGCGGGTTATGATGATCCGCAGCGCAATCGGTGAACTATACGGTTTGCATTGCACTGCTTTGGGTGTCTCTGCCGACCTCTTGTGGACAAAAATAGTATAACATGGCATTTCATGACTATTGCCACTAGATGGAGCAAATGAACATTTCTCACTCATGCTAATTTTTCATCTCTGTTTTTTGTGTTTATTTAAAATAAGACAAATCTGATATTATTTTAATCTTACATCTGTTATTTAACAGTTGAGATAGTTGTTTAATGCAGAAACACTCGCCGGGTTTAAACTAGCAAAACCGGTTTAACGTGCACACGAATTAATTAGCATGTTGTCACAATGAGTTACAATGAATGTTACTATTAGAACTATGATATTCTATTCTATACTTTTATCAATTGTATTGAGAAACCATGAGAAAAAGGTGAATAAAGACTGAAATTATTCATTATTATTATGATTTGAACTATGCTGTATAGCTGTGTTTTGCAGTGTGTGTGTTGTCAAAATGTATTTTTAATTATTAAAATTGCCATTATTTTATATGAAAAGTTAATTTTATTTTATTGACAAAATATTTTATTTGGTCTTTTTTATATTTTTTGATTAGATCAGATAACATTGTAATCTGTCATATGATCATGTGATAATGTACTCCACCTATGGGGCATGTTGTCTCATTTCACTTCATTCATTCAGGGTAAATCAAGAGAAAAGTATACGCTGTATTAATGAAAGTTCCGTGTATCTTTTGATCATTTCATTTCCTGTTTGGAATGGAATAACGAGAAATGAAAACCAGCTCGTTTATTCGTTTTTTAGTTTATTTTGAAAAACGAAAAATTAGATTTTGTCTCGATTCATTTGCACACGTGGGCGGCGCTGAAACGCCCCTTTCATCTGATTGGTCGAAACGCTCCGCCTTCAGTAAGCGACGAGCTTTTCTTTCTGTCAGGCAGAATAAGAGTCGGTACGAGTGCGGCACTGACAAACGCACTGTAATAAAATAATGTCTGAAACCACCACTCACTGTTAACTACGCACAATATTTGAAGCAGAAATATGTTGCTGGTCACGTAATTCGCGCTGCTGAGACTTGCAAAGCGACCCCAATAATGTGAACCACAGTATATGACAGATTATTTTAGCATGATGTATTTCCCATTGATAAATACAGTGCAAATAGATCCGTTTCTTTGGATAAAATCCATTGACTTGCGTTCTCTCAGCAATGAAGGCCGTAATACTCAATGCTGTCCACTAGAGGGGGCGACAGGATAATAAGTGTTTTCTACTCTTTTTCCCTGTTTGCATCAGTTTAAATGACAAATGCATGAATTTCATTCATAAATAGGCCATATCTGTGTATGAGAACAATATTTACACTTCAAGCTTTACAACTAATTAAAACTTTAACCCTACTACAAAGTTTGCCACTCTGTCATTTCTTTTAAGATATTGTTATTCCACTGGTTTTTGCATTTAATGTTTGTCCATCTGGAACTTGTATTTGTCATGAGCTCTATATTTAAGATGTACTAGAAAAAAATATGATTCAACAACACAAACTCTGTTTTTACTCGGCAAATTTGTTTTCCTTTCAAGTAGGCTTATCCTGCAGGTTATCCTGCTTTTTGCCATGGCTTGCCACACTGCCCAGAATAAACTATATTTTCTCCACACGAGATGTGGACGAGCACATATCTTATCGTTCTGTTTAGGCTATTGTAGTTTGTAATGCTTGTTATGTTCCTTAATTTATATAGAATCTGGTTGTCTGTCTGTCTGTCTGACTATAGTGTTTAAACAGAAACATATAACCTTTTTTAAACTATTTAAAAATCTGCTATATTCCACAAAGGAAGCCCATTTGTTGGCGTTGGCGTTATACGAGAATGACATTCTGAGTATGAGCCTATTGTTAGCTGGTTTAAAAATGCGGATGGATCATTGCAGAGTTATTCCTTATTGCAATGCAATACAAGAAGTGCATAGCCTATGTTATTCTTCACTGCACAACGTTAGATCGTTTGTGCAATGCAATGCAACAACACACATGTCATCTCTTTAATGAACATGGGAATGAGTTAGTACTGGTGTGCAATGCAATGCAAAAAGTTCATTAAAGAGATAACATGTTGCACTGCATTGCACAAACGATCTAACGTTGTGCATTGAAGAATAGCATATAGGCTATGCACTTTTTGCATTGCATTGCACACCAGAACAAACTCCTTCCCATGTTCATTAAAGAGATAACATGTTACATTGCATTGCACAAACAATCTTGTGCATTGAAGAATAACATATAGGCTATGCACTTCTTGCATTGCACACCAGAACTAACTCATTCCCATGTTCATTAAAGAGATAACATATGTGTTGTTGCATTGCATTGCACACACGATCTAACGTTGTGCATTGAAGAATAACATATAAGCTATGAGTGCATTGCAAACATACAGCACATTCCGATGTGCATTGAAGAGATACCTTTTTTGGAGTAACATTCCACTGCATAAAAGATCTAACTGATAAAGTTAGATATAATAATACATTATTATTCAACGCTAATTCTTAGATCGTTTGTGCAATGCAACACTAATGTTATCTTTTCATTGCACATGAGGTATGAAGTAGTTTATTCTATGACTCTTTGGCCAGAAATATGTTCAGTAGGTCAAATATGTTATGTGCAATCTGTATAGCTGATTTATCATCAAAAGGAGTCTATAACTTTATATAGTTTGAAAATTGTTTAGGACGCTTTGACCACAAATAAGTTCAAAATGTCAGATATGGACATCTATATGGCTTATGAAACATCAGAAGGAGTGTATGAGTATGTATAGAAAACGCAAGATTGAGGACTCTTTGGCCAGAAATATGTTCTGGAGGTCAAAAGGGGACCTCTGTATAGCTGATTTATCATCAAAAGGAGTCTATCACTTTATATAGTTTGAAAAATTTTAGGACACTTTGACCACAAATAAGTTCAAAATGTCAGATATGGACATCTATATGGCTTACGAAGCATCAGAAGGAGTATGTATATAAAGCATAAGATCGAGGACTCTTTGGCCAGAAATATGTTCTGGAGGTCAAAAGGGGCCCTCTGTATAGCTGATTTATCCTCAAAAGGAGTCTATATCTTTATATAGTTTTAAATTTTTTTTAGGACACTTTGACCACAAATAAGTTCAAAATGTCAGATATGGACATCTATATGGCTTATGAAGCATCAGAAGGAGTCTATGAGTGTAGGATATCAGATGTTAAATACCCAAAGTTCGTCAGAGTTGTAGAAACTTGATGGCGTGTCTGATTAAAACACGGGACAAATACCAGTCCTTTGCTCTCTTTTATTTTCAGTTCAAGATGATTAAGTCTTGGGTAATTCACATGGCATAAAGATCATGGATTGCAGATTCACGTGTGGTAAATAGACAGATGCCAACAGATGGACAGGATGGATTGGATGTACAAGATGGTTTTAAGTCACTACAAACAATACAATAAAGGAAATCAAACTCATAATTCATCAAACATATGTATATACTCAAACCAAACAATTGAAATAAATAAATTCAAACAATACAATTGGCAAAAACAAACTTACTTAACACATCTTTAGGAAAGGACTCAAAGGACATGGTTGGGTCTCCATTCAAACACCCACACCTCACCAATGCAAAAAAGAAACAAAGGAAGGAAGTGAGGCCTACTTATAGACCTTAGCCAGGGGGTGTATGGGTAATGTAGTGTACTATATTTAGTAGTGTAATCTACTTGGGATTGTGGGATATGTAGTACATATGTATATGGGAAAAAAAAGAAAATAAAATTAAAGAAAAGGGCCAAATTCACAACAGCCACCCCCAAATACAGTGATGTATTTGCTATTACTCATCTATTTCAGGTAATGGAATCAACTTAGCAACTGGACGTACATACGTTTTTCCATTAATAACAATCTCAGCTACTCTGACACGCCCATCCTGACTAGGTAGGAGACGTACTACCCTGCCAATGGGCCATGATGCTCTTGGAAGTTGAGAATCAACTACTAACACGACAGCAGAGTCATTTAGATTAGGCTGTTCTCGATTCCATTTTTGACGGAGCTGCTGACCTGGTAAATAATATCGGATAAAGGAGGTCCAAAACTGATCAACGAGGACCTGGCTGTGGCGCCAAGATCTGCGGCCAAGGAGCTTAGTGTTGGCATAAATCACCTGAGGTAGAGAAGAATCTCGCCGCCCCATGAGGAGGAGATTTGGAGTGATGGGGTCAAGGTCTGAAATGTTTGAAGAGGCGTAACCAAGTGGCTTCGAGTTTAACACTCCTTCAACTTCTGTCAAAACGGTCCGTAGGACTTCCTCTGATACGGTTTGACTACCAAGTACCACCCGCAAAGCTGTTTTAACTGAACGGACCTCTCTTTCCCATGACCCCAAAATGAGGGGCTTGTGGTGGATTAAACTTGAATTTAATCTGCTGATTTTCCAGCTTGACTTGTAACTCAGTGGTAAGGTTCTGGAAAGCTTCTTTTAATTCTTTTGCAGCTCCACGGAAATTACTTCCTTGATCACAAAGAATCTCATATGGCTTACCTCTCCTGGATATAAAGCGGCGTAGGGCCATTAGAAAGCTGTCCACATCTAAACTGCTCAACAAATCAAGATGCAGACATCGAGTGGTCTGGCACTTAAACAGAATGCCCCATCTCTTCTCCGTTCTACGGCCAATATTGACATGGAAGGGACCAAAACAGTCCATTCCTGTGGACCAAAAGGGAGGTTTAAACAACCGGAGCTTGGAGAGTGGAAGATCAGACATTTGAGGGATAGATGGTTTAGCTCTCCACTTCCTACATTGTAAACAAGACCACTGATGTTTTTTTACGGCTTGTCTCCCTCTAATTATCCAGTAATTGCGCCGGAGTTCTGAGAAAACTCTCTCTGGACCAGGGTGGAAAAGTTTCTCGTCGCAGTCCTTGATAATTAAATGGGATAATGGATGTTTAGGGTCGAGGACAATTGGGTGAACCATTCCAGGTTCCATATCCTCTACACGTCTGAGCTTACCACCCACTACAATAAGTCCTGTTTCTTCATTGAATTCAGGAGAAAGTGTAAGGAGACAACTCTGAGGTTCAATGGGCTTTCCTTCCTTTAAACACTGGTACTCAGAGGGAAAACTTTGTTGCTGGGCTTGTCTCAAAAGAAGGTTTTGAACTGAAGAGGCGTCACAGGGGTCCTCCCTATGTCGTCGCAGTAACTCATTTGTTGCAAACTGTAGCTCTGACCATGATTTGAAACAGGAAGGATCTGGGAGTACAAAGTCATCCAATTGTGTTAAGCCACAAAAGAGTGGTTTGCGGAGCTCAGGATCAGGACTAGCAGATCTGGATACTAGATTTTTGGGCCATTCATGTGGAGGAAATTTCAGAAACATTGGACCTTGTCGCCATCTATGATCAGGTTTGGCTAGCTCAACAACAGTTTTACCTCTTGTAATGTCATCTGCTGGATTCTGTGCAGAAGGAATATACCTCCAAGAAGTGGGATCAGTGAGTTCCAGGATTTCAGTGACTCTGTTAGCTACAAAAACTTTGTAACGACAGGAGAGGGAGTGCAGCCAAGACAAGACCGTTGTCGAATCAGACCATAGGACAACATTTGTCAAAGGATGAGTCAATTCATTCTGCAAGAGTTTACAAAGCTGTGCACCTGTTAGAGCAGCGCAAAGTTCAAGGCGAGGGATGGATATTTGCCTTTTGGGGGCAACTCGAGATCTTGCCATAATGAAGTAAGTATGTACCACACCCTTGTCAGTTTCCATTCGCAAATAGGCTACTGACCCGTATGCGCTCTCTGAAGCGTCGCAAAAAATATGCAACTCTCTGGATGTAATTTGGTTGGAAGGTAAAGTTAAATAACAACGAGGAAGCTGTATCAATAACAGGTCAGGGAGCTCAGTTTCCCAAGCCTTCCAGGCCTGTTGAATAGGATCTGGCATAAGGGGATCATCCCAGCCCCGGGACTTCATCCAGCATTGTTGTATGATGACTTTAGCTCGCGTTGTAAAGGGGGTTATGTAACCCAAGGGATCATACTGGCTGGCGAGGACTTTATATATATTGCGCAGAGTTGTGACTTTATACTCCACAGTTCGGGATCGAGACCCTAAGGAATCAGAGGGACAGTGCCAACTCAAACCCAGAGCTCCTTCTTTAGGATCCAAACGATCTTGATTGATCCACAGTTCAGCACTCTCAGACCTGGCTTCAGAAGGAAGATGTCTGACAACATCAGGCTGGTTACTTGCCCACTGTCTGATTTCAAATCCTCCACTCATCAGTAAAGAACGCGTTCGGTCTAGGAAGTTCTTAGCAGTTTGCACATTTGAAAAACTCTCTAAACAGTTGTCCACATAGAATGACTGAAGTACAGAATTCACTATATCTTCATATCCTTCTTGATGATCAAGGACATGCCTTTGTAGAGCGTATGTTGCGCAACATGGACTACATACTGTCCCAAAGGGCAAAACTTGCCATTCGTAGATGTCAGGTGGATTTGACCTCTGCATTTTGCGCCACAGGAAACGTACAAGAGAACGGTCTTCTGGTAGTAGCCTTACTTGATGGAACATAGATTTTATGTCCCCACTAATTGCCACTGGGCATTGACGAAACCGGAGTAAGACACCAAGTAAGGAAGGGCCCAGTTGTGGACCAGGAAGAAGTTGACTGTTAAGTGACACACCTTTATATTGATAGGAGCAATTGAAGACTATTCTTTTTTTCCCATTATGCTCCACAATATGATGAGGAATATACCATGATTCATTAGATGAGTCATGAGAAAGTTCCACTTTGGAAACATAACCGGACTCCTCCAACTTAGCAATTTCTTGGTCATACACAGCAGCAGTTTTAGGATCTCTTTGGAGGCGTCGCTCGATAAATCTGAGGGAAGACATAACTGCATTTGGTGAGGCTCGTAACCTCATGGCGGAGGCAGCACGCAATAACGGAGTGGTGTATCTTTGCACACCATCCACATCAACTCTCTTAGACTTGGAGGCCAACAAGTCCATAGCTTCTTGGTCCTGCTTGGACCTAGTAATGACTTTCTCATTTCTGAAAGGAAGGATGTCTACTTTCCATAATTTCTCCACATCATGGCGAAGTTCTTCTAGTGGATTAGCGATGGTAAAGAGACACTGAATCTCATCAGTGTTAGGAATCGGTATTGGGCCTTGAAGTACCCAGCCTAACCTGGTCTGAATTGCAGCTGGGGATTTAGGAGGCCCAAAATACACCTGATCAATTGGATTTATCAGGTGTGGGTAGTCTGCACCAATAAGAATTAGTGGTTGGACATTAGCAAAGGCTGGAAGGGGTAAGTCTCGAAGATGTCTGAAACGTCTCTGCAAGATCTCAACAGGGTAAGTCTGTTCTGCCAGCCCCAAGCTTGCAGCAGAAAAGGCATTGGAAATGGAATACTTCTTTTCTGGATTGGCCATGGAGGATATTTCAAAGGTTATGGAAGAGCCTTCAAGTGCTAGAGTATCTTGACGTACAGTTCTAACAATTAGGGACTCAGTTACCCCAGTAAGGCCTAAATAATCAGATGCTTGAGGTAGCAACATGGTACGTTCTGATCCATCATCTAAGATGGCATAGGTTTGCAAGGATCTTCCTTTATGATGGAGAAGTACTTCAACAACTTTAAGCAGTACCTTGCCAGAACCTCCAAGGCGACTAAGATAGAATGTACCGTTATCCTGGTCACGACAGTTAACTCCATGAAGGATACCAAGATGTCTCCCTTTGCACTGTGGACAAGGTTTTTTCAAGTCACAGTTGACAGCTAGATGGTTAAGCCCACATCTCCAACATCTTTTGTTCTCTCTAATCCATGCATCCTTCCTAGTGTCTTCTAAAGATTTAAAAGAGGGGCACAGGCCAATAAAGTGATCTCTACTGGAGCAATATGCACATGAATACTTGGAACTCCATTCTCCATCTCTCAAATTCTGGGGTTGCTTATTTGTGGATCTTGGGATAACAGAATTTCCGTTGACTCCGTACAAGACGGTTCGAGTGTTAACGTAGGACTTTGGTTGAGGTCTACTCAGGAGTGGTTTTGGAAAGTCACTAACTCGGTCAGCCATTGCTTGACACTCAGCCTCTTCTTGGAGCCAGGCGGAAAAGTTAATCAGGTTGTAGCTTTGACCCTTTAGGATCGTACGGGCATAACGGGCAAAGTTGGTCACATGCTCTGTGGGCAGTTTACTGAGTAGTTGCTGTACGTGAGAAGCACAGGATAATTCAGACTTAACTTGATCTTGGCCCAAAGATTGGAGCATGCCAACCAAAGCTCGAACCTTTAGTGCGAAGCTACTAAATGCTCTGCTGTCACCTGGTCTCACCTTGGGGAGAGCTAGAATGGCTTTGATTTCTCTCAAAACTAATTGGTGAGGTTGCCCATATTTCTGCTGTAGTGCCAAAAGAGCCATACTGTAAGGCCTAGGATCATTAGCATAAGCTAAAGCT
This sequence comes from Vimba vimba, assembly GCA_022828995.1. Taxonomy (NCBI): domain Eukaryota; kingdom Metazoa; phylum Chordata; class Actinopteri; order Cypriniformes; family Leuciscidae; genus Vimba; species Vimba vimba. Next base: position 6,702,877 of record CM040825.1, on the reverse strand, counting down.
AGATCACGAGCTGGCGAAAATTTTAAATGATCCAGCAAGATATGGAATTTGTAATGTTCTGGCTCATGGAGTGACAACAAATTTGTCAAAGCTAACTGCAACATTGCAAATTCTTGGGGGTCATCATTCACCAAGAAAGGAAAGGAAGGTCCCTGAACACGAGAAGTAGGATAGGAAGGAACAGGATATGAAGCATAATATGGCTGTGAATACTGGGAAACAACATACCGAGGCTGAGGTGGTAATTGTGCTGATGTTACTTGTGAGGATAACTGAGTATGAGCTATGTAAGGGGAATAGGGGCTACATGGTAAACCAGGCTGTGGTAAACCAAGTGGTTGTACCAACACTGGTGATGTTTGCACTTGAAGGGAATGACTATTAGAAGGCTCAGGAACCAATGGAACAAGAGAAGGTTGTAACATACTACTTGATTGTAGTTGTGATATCTCCTGTGTGTGCATATGTTGGGGTGGACTACGTAACAGTGAGGAAGGAGGAAGAGGCAAAGAACTAGGCCTACTCAATGGAAGCAAAGAAGGAACAGTTGAGGAATTACATTTCTCACAGGTTGATTTCTGTTCAGCTTTCCTAATACATTCACACAATTCTCGAACAATAGATGCATTAGCAAAGGCATTTTCATCATCATCAGAAACATCATCAAAAGACTCAGAAAATTCAGAATGTTTAGAAGAAACAACTAACTGTGACATTCTAGACATCATCTCTCGAAGCATACCCTTAAGTCCAAGTATTTCTTGTTTAACATCCATATCGAGTAAATCATGTTGAGACTGTTCACGATGAGCAGATGAGCATGGTGCAGATCTTAAAGAAGATGGATTTTCATACTGGGTTTGGTGATGATCACTTACAACTAGTGTTGGTGAGAAAGGGGGAGAAGGAGCACGTTCTCTCACCATACAGTCAGCAAAACGGGCAGGAGGTCTTCTTCTTAGGCTGCGCCGGATTGCAGGTCTTGCATGGTAATCCATTCCACCAAATTTCTACCTCCAGCTCGAAGGACCATTTGTAGGATATCAGATGTTAAATACCCAAAGTTCGTCAGAGTTGTAGAAACTTGATGGCGTGTCTGATTAAAACACGGGACAAATACCAGTCCTTTGCTCTCTTTTATTTTCAGTTCAAGATGATTAAGTCTTGGGTAATTCACATGGCATAAAGATCATGGATTGCAGATTCACGTGTGGTAAATAGACAGATGCCAACAGATGGACAGGATGGATTGGATGTACAAGATGGTTTTAAGTCACTACAAACAATACAATAAAGGAAATCAAACTCATATAATTCATCAAACATAACATGTATATACTCAAACCAAACAATTGAAATAAATAAATTCAAACAATACAATTGGCAAAAACAAACTTACTTAACACATCTTTAGGAAAGGACTCAAAGGACATGGTTGGGTCTCCATTCAAACACCCACACCTCAACAATGCAAAAAAGAATCAAAGGAAGGAAGTGAGGCCTACTTATAGACCTTAGCCAGGGGGTGTATGGGTAATGTAGTGTACTATATTTAGTAGTGTAATCTACTTGGGATTGTGGGATACGTAGTACATATGTATATGGGAAAAAAAATAAAATAAAATTAAAGAAAAGGGCCAAATTCACAACAATGAGTATGTATAGAAAGCCCAAGATCGAGGACTCTTTGGCCAGAAATATGTTCAGGAGGTCAAAAGGGGCCCTCTGTATAGCTGATTTATCATCAAAAGGAGTCTATAACTTTATATAGTTTGAAAAATATTTAGGACACTTTGACCACAAATAAGTTCAAAAGGTCAGATATGGACATCTATATGGCTTACGAAGCATCCGAAGGAGTATGTATAGAAAACGGAAGATCAAGGACTCTTTGGCCAGAAATATGTTCAGGACGTCAAAAGGGGACCTCTGTATAGCTGGTTTATCATCAAAAGGAGTCTATAACTTTCTATAATTTGAAAAATTTTGAGGACACTTTGACCACAAATAAGTTCAAAAAGTCAGATATGGACATCTGTATGGCTTATGAAGCATCAGAAGGAGTATGTATAGAAAAACGCAAGATCGAGGACTCTTTGGCCAGAAATATGTTCAGGAGGTCAAAGGGGACCTCTGTATAGCTGATTTATCATCAAAAGGAGTCTATAACTTTCTATAATTTGAAAAATTTTGAGGACACTTTGACCACAAATAAGTTCAAAAGGTCAGATATGGACATCTATATGGCTTATGAAGCATCAGAAGGAGTCTATGAGTATGTATAGAAAACGCAAGATCGAGGACTCTTTGGCCAGAAATATGTTCTGGAGGTCAAAAGGGGACCTCTGTATAGCTGATTTATCATCAAAAGGAGTCTATCACTTTCTATAGTTAGAAAAATTTTAGGACACTTTGACCACAAATAAGTTCAAAATGTCAGATATGGACATCTATATGGCTTATGAAGCATCAGAAGGAGTCTATGAGTATGTATAGAAAGCATAAGATCGAGGACTCTTTGGCCAGAAATATGTTCAGGAGGTCCAAAGGGGACCTCTGTATAGCTGATTTATCATCAAAAGGAGTCTATAATTTCTATAGTTGGAAAAAAATTTAGGACACTTTGACCACAAATAAGTTCAAAATGTCAGATATGGACATCTAAATGGCTTATGAAGCATCAGAAGGAGTATGTATAGAAAACGCAAGATCAAGGACTCTTTGGCCAGAAATATGTTCAGGAGGTCAAAAGGGGACCTCTGTATAGCTGATTTATCATCAAAAGGAGTCTATAACTTTCTATAATTTGAAAAATTTTGAGGACACTTTGACCACAAATAAGTTCAATAAGTCAGATATGGACATCTATATGGCTTATGAAGCATCAGAAGGAGTATGTATACACTCTAAAAAACGTTGGGTTATTTTGTGTACCCAATAACCGGGTTAAAAATATTGGGTCGTTCTGTTGGGTTATTCGGAACATTTATTGGGTTGTTTCTATAACAACGCAGCCCGTTGGGTTAAAATTCACATTTCAACGGTTGACCGCCGCAGCAGCTGATACACGGAAGATACAGAAGATACACGGGTGAGTTAATATTACACTATACACAGTATTCATATTGTATACATGTTATTTTTTTTCGTTATAAAGTGACTTTAAGCTCTTATATAGTATTATTGCCGCTTTTTTCTAAATGTTCAGCCAATTATTTCCATGTTTATATCTCCCCTGTTGACTGCTTTTTGTCCGCTATCTGCGACTAACGACACCAATATGTCAATATAGCCAGCCAATTTATTAATACTCGGTTGTGATACTCTTCCTAACTTTCTATGTTCTTTCCAACACTTTTTGGGAAGTTATTCATATTTTCAGATAGGTTTTTAACCGACGCGCTCGGCTTCAAGACCCAGCGGAAGCCTGGTACATCCAGTGTCGCAGTCACTTTACAGGAAGAACTTCGAAGAAGGTAACGTTATGCTGTGTTATAAAGGCCTACAGTGTAGCTCAAATGTTTACTTGGGCTATCCCAACTACAGTGTGAATTTAAAATACTACAAATTGTTAAACTAGGGATGACCATGAGTCCTCTTTTTCCGGGACATGTCCTTTTTGGACCTAAAAAAATGCGTCCGGCCGGGACGCCATTCATTGTATGCGTTTTTGCAGATTTTGGGTCATGTAACCGTAACGCAAACATTGGTCAAACTGCACCACGGCTTGTCAACAGTGGCACATGGCTCCAGAACAGCGTTAAAAAAGAGCCCAAATGTAAATTCACAAACGATTTACAGAGAAAATTCCCGTGTTCCCGTGTAAAAGCTAAACCATTTTATTATTTGTTTGTTATTGTTCTATTGTTGCGGCCCAAAAGTTGAATGGAAAGAATGTACTTAATGTATTAAAGTTCAATAACATAGTTGCATGGTTGCGAATACATTTGTCAAGTAGTGTTTTAATGCATTCCCCCTGCCCCCCAAAATATGGTCACCCTAATTAAACATTTTATCTAGAAAACTCTATAAAGATTAAAAGTTATAAAAGATAACTATGACTCGATAAGATAGTAAGTTATTACAATAGCCAGTTAAGTTACATAACACTTTTCAGATCGCCACATGTCCATTAAATAAAATGACGGTTGGTTGAGACTTTATTCCTTTATGATAACATTTATTACTTTTTAAATGACACATAGCAGTAAAAGGACATTTTAAATGGAGGTCATTTACCACAAAACATGGCCATTGCAGGAGCTAACACTGTAAAATTACAGCTCCTGTGATTTTACAGTGAATTTATAGTAGGTTAGTGACAATAGGCTTTATTTTTGTTAATTCACTTTATATTAACTAAACGTTTTTTTACACAGGATGCTATGGATTCATATGTAAGAGAAACACTTCAGAAGTGGAACCTTGGAACATTAATCGACAGATTTGCAGGTGAGAGATAATGTAGCAAGTCTGAAAAAGGAAACCCCGTCTCAGTTGCTTACCTTTAAAAAAATGACAATTAAAAAATGTCATCACTAATATAGTGAAACCTTTTTAATTTGACTTCATGAAAAGCAGAACTTACTAGTAATAAAGGATAATTAATTATTCAAATGACACCTCTCTTTAAAGGAATAGTCCACCAATTTTTTTTTTAATTTGTCATAATTTTCTCACCATGTCCCTATACTAAACTGTATGAATTTCTTTCTTATTTGGAACACAATTCCCAAGAGGTTTTTTTTTTTTTTTTTTTTTTTTTAATCAATAAATCCAGAATAAATCAGAACATTTTCACACAGAAAGGAAAGCCTTGAGTCACAAATGCATTTTGGAACAAACATGCTTGCTCATACACACAAACACATAGGTGTGACTGCAAGAGTGCATTTGTATAGAACAGCCACAAATGCATATAAAGGGGTGAGACCTAACACCCACACAAACACAAATGCAGGTGCACACACATGCATATACAACTTCATTTCTGCTTATTGGTGTTGGTTTTATATACACATTTTTTATATTTTTTTTTTTATTTAAAATAAAAAAAAAATTCTACATTTGGTTCATTAAAATAAATATAATTTAACAATCAAACTCTACATCTTTTCTTTTAGTGGCATTTAAGTTATATTTTTGCAAAATTTGTGGTGTTATTGCAAAAACAGACAATTTTAAAACACCTCAAATAATAATTCTGTTATTTGACACACACACACACACACATATACACACTGTAATTTCCCCAGGTTTTTTCTAACCAGCAGACAACAAAATTCAGCCTCTAACACCTAGATCAATATTCAGACACAACCTACATTTAATTAAGATCACCATTACAGTATTTTTTTCATAAAAATGTAACACTTCATAATATGCAATCTGTTAATAGTTGAGTAACTTTGCTGTAAATGGGTTAACAAAAATTATAACATATCACCTAAAACACAGCATAAATGTATTGAGAAGTGAATAATAAAAATGATATATCATATTAAAAGTATATTTTCTTTTATACAATTGTATATGAAATATACATATACATATAAAGTGTATATGAGGAGAATATGAGGTTAATCAATGGGACCTGAAACCATTTCATTATTTGGTGGACTATCCCTTTAAGTAAATGATGAGGACATTATGATGGTTAAGGGAGATGGAAAATATTAGAAGAAAACAATGATCTATGATATGTCCTAACCAATATTGTCAAATAAAGCAGTGTCGGTCATCTATTTGTCTTCTTATTTTCCCTTTTCCAGAGGAAGAAATTGACCAGCAAAGCTTTCTACTTCTTGACGACACCACCATAACAGCACTTATACCAAGAATTGGCCAAAGAATAAAATTGAACAATTATTTCAAACAGTTGCACATTGTGAGTAACTAAACATACAATGCCTTTTACATGCTTCAAATGTAAAAAATCCACTCTGAACCACAAAGAATATTTCTTACATCTTAATGCCATTCATGGCATTAACAGTTCGTCAAATTTTTTGGAGAATTTGTGAAAGGTCTATTAATATATATTTTTTTTATTTAGTTGGTTATTTAAAGTGTATTGTACCTGCAATTAAAAAAAATATTTTATTCACATACAGACAGAAGAGACAGAAGAACACTCTGAGAACAATGCTAGTGCAATCGTTCCTACTGTGACACTGACTATTCTGGAAAATTCAACCTCATTTGTACGTATTTCCTTTTCCCTGATATTTAATACCTTAGAAATACACACTTCATCAGTGATGTTGAAATTCTCTGACATCTGAAATTCACTAGCACTATGAAGCTATGCTGATGTGTAATTCTAAAAACAAAATTCTCCATTAAGGATATACGACAGATTTTAGAGGGAACCACACATGGGTCTTCTATTCTCTCCAATTTGGAACAAAACCACAACTTATGTCTTGAAGACCGAAGGAAAATGGTTCGCATTTTGGTGTCCCATTTAATGGAGAAGTTTGGGGAATAGTAAGTAATGTTTTATTCATTGTTCTACTTTACATAAAGTCATTCAATCATAAGCTGTCAATTCAATTTACTCATGAGTAACCTAATATCTGTACAATCCTACCACTAAGTCCATCACCAGACCGAAAGAAAGAGTTAGCTCTGACCCTGGTCACACAATTTCCATACCTTAGAGATTCAGAGGGCAGTGGATATGTGAGTATGCTGATCCCAAGTTTATCAGAACTACACTCACCTTCACACAGAAGTAGAATATTTGAAAAACTCAAGACATTTTTAAGATATTTTTGGGAAAAACTATCCATTTAACATTTGTGTTGATGTTTTAGGAGGTATGGTATACACCAGGGCGATACCGCCATCCGGCCACAGGTTTTTTGGAGGAACGACTCCGTAATATCAGGAAACGCCTTAACAGGCACAGTTCAACATCAAGACAGAGGTCCCAAACCACAGATGAGCGCCGAGCTACTGTGACTGAGAGGATTACTTTATTGCCAGGTAAAAGAAAAATGTAACCAAAGGTGCTGAAACCTTATTGACGTTCTTCTTTCTACTTTCTTACTTATTCCTTTTTTATTCCTTAAATCCAAATTGTGCTATGATCAAGTTTAATGTGAAACTATCTAAATAATCCACAGATTTTGTTCTCCTAATTTTGGAAATTTTAGTAGTAACTGTTACATCGGCCTGTTAACATTCTTCAAACATTGCTTTAGGTTGTTGAGATATTAATCACTCTGATGCTGTTTGATTCATGCAGATTCACAAGTCAGTGAGGTAGACAATAACAAAATGACAGAGTGGCTGAAAAAGAATAAACAACCAGTGAGTCAAGTTGAGGAATTTATGAGAGGAACAGCTATCTACAGAGCACAGTGGATAAGAGAGAACGGGTCTAAATCTTTAATAGAGATCACGCAAGAGTATCCAAGACTTCTGGACACCCCTGGAATGGTAAAGAAATGTTAAATCTATAATAAGAAAATGAGATTCGCATTAATTTTAATAAACAATTAATACTAACCTAAACAATTCATTTGTTTGCTTGGACATTGTAAAAAAAGCACTGTGTCCTGCCCTAAAAAAAATTAATCCCACTTGATTTGATTAACTAAGCTTAATTTTTTTGATATTGAAAAACAAATGTCCATACTTTCATTGTTACTGCACCATATGAGATGTTGGTGTGATTTTAACTTATCTTTTTCTTTATTAATTTTTAGATTGCTCAGGACTTTGGTATTTTATACCCACATGCCAAAGATAAACTTTTTGAAATTTGGGGACATGCATCTCAACGAATCCTTTCATATTGCAAGACCGAGAGAGAGCCTTGGATCTTCTTCCTGTTCAGACTAACATTTCTTCTGGTGAGAAAATCCTGCACAACATTGTACTTTCATGTCAAGTTATAATATTTTGTCTATAATATAATGGTTACGACTGCTCCGAGACACGAAGGTTGAGGATCCAAATGCAGCTTTATTAAGGGGTAATCCAAAGACGAAATCCAATAAACAGGCAATGGGTCAAAACACAAGTAGACAGTCCAAACAAACCAAAACAGTTAATCAAGTTTAAAAACCCTGCCAGCTATTCTTCCTCCATTGCCATACAAAACGGGCTGCAAGATGGTTCGGCCCTCTTACCAGGAGGCAAAACAAGCATTTGTTGATTTACAGCCTGTAGGTACATCATTTATGACAACACATTTTGGGTAATATTTGATCCATGTGTGCATATTTACAATTTAAAAATTCTATTTAAAGGTTGGAACAAACATCATTCAGTATTTGGAGGAGGAGGAGCAACGGAGGCAATTCCCTCATGTCCTGCTGCTTGGGGATAAATTCAACTGCTCACAAGCCTTCGTCGTTGTGGGAGGAGCGGCACTAGAGCAAGACAGCCTTTTATAAGCTGTGGATACATGCTTTAAATTATTTTATGTTTTAGACATTGAGTATTGTTAGAAATGTATTTTCTTTGTCTCAGTTTTGTCCATGTAATAGCTTTGTCCATAGCATAAGTTGGGTCCAGAAGAAAAGGCTTGGTCTGCACATTCCTTTTGTATGTACGTAAGGATACATCTGTTTCATGCACCCCAATGTAGAGAGGGGGAGAGAGATGTGTGTTTTCTATGTATTGTGTGTTGCAGAAGCCCTTCGGATCTAAAGGACCTAAAGGCAACTGTATCGGATATTGACCATTTATAGTTATGTTATACAACAGTATATGATACCTATGATGTCATGTATGATTTTATTGGTTAAGATTGTGATACTCCCTATACATTTTCAGTATATATTGTTCAGAATATTGGAAGCTTTAAGCTATTTTCCTGAGCTTCCCAGCGCTGGTTTCTTCTTTTCTTTTGTTTTATTCATTCACTACCTAAATAAAGGACGGAAAGAAAAGGCACTTCGTTTCGGAATAATCTTTATTTCTAACAGATTTGGGGGCTCGTCCGATCTACTCCAGGTGGTGAGAAAATTTCTTCTTTAAATAAGAACAGTTTCTTACACTCAAAAAAATGCTGGGTTGTTTCTGTAAACAAATTGTTGGGTTGATTGTGCTGGGTCAAAAAGTTGGGTTGTTTGGGGTACTGTAAACACATTATTGGGTTGCTCATGCTGGGTCAAATGAGTTGTAAGGGGGTCATTCACAAATAAACAGCTGGTTGGGTTATTTTGACCCAGCAACTGGTTACTTTTTTCATTCTTTGCGGAACTTTCTGGATTCTTCACTTCTGACCTGACTCGAGGAGCACACCACTCGGAGCAGGCAGTGTTTTATGGTAAGTTAATATGATGTTTACCTATATTTTTAATAAGTTGTGGTGGTAGCAACAAGCTAATTTCACTGTTCAACATAGGCCTACAGTCTTTGATATGGAAGTGTGAGGGGTAACGTATTTATTCTGTGAAACATTAATTAGCCACTGCTAGCCGGTTAGAATTTTTGACAATATGCCGCATTGTTAAATCCTTAGTTGAAATTAAACCAGCTATATCAGCAGCCTTTTTGAAATATGCAGTTTAAATTCTAAATTCATCATGTAGTTATCGTAGGCCTATTCATTGTGGACGTTGTATTTAAAAGTGAGAAAAGCGTTTTGTATGAAATCCACACGCGCAGTTTCCCTCACAGGGCTCGCACGTAAAATCAGCGGGAAATGAGTCTCTAATGTAGGCTAGCTAACGTTAGTGAGTTGTGAGTGAAAAGTCTGCTGCCGTAGTTTTAGAAATACTCGTCAGAAGAAATGACTGAGGTAAGTTCCAGCAGTCTGCGTGTGTCTTCTGTAATGTCTCGAACCATCGTTTCTGACAAAAAAAAAGGCTTTCAAGAGCTTGATATAGCCTAGTTTTTTTTTTAGTAAATGTATGACTTGCAATCTTTATAAACATCGACTGAGGAAAGGAGAAATAAATGGACAGGCGCCAATTTTGAGAAGAAAAGTATACCCGTTTAGTTGAACGAATGATCGTCAATATTTAAAACTTAAAAATTGTAAACTTACATGATAGCCTACCCTACCATAATGCATGTCATCTTTCATTTTATTGTGTGTAAGTTAACATCTAAACGAGGCGATCATCAGCGCTGCCAGTCAGGAGATTAACGAGCAGCTTTGTGGGTTTGTGAGTTTTAATGTTAAAGACACTTTTAACATTACAGTAATATTTTACTTTTAATAAAATAATGTTTTATTTTAATGCCTTAATGTTGATAATATTTGTCCAAATTACTATTTTATTACTATTACTATAATTCAGTTTGCAAATGCTGAATACACATTTTGTTTGTTTTTCACATTTGGTCATTTGGTAATGTTTGCAATAATTTTAATTGCATATTCAATAATAAATTGATACTTCCACAAAAAAAGCTTAACTTGACATAGGTCAACATTTAACATAGGTCAGCTGAAACCAGGGATGCTTTCCTATAACACCTGATGTACTCATTATTTAATAAGAAGAATGGCATCTATGCTAATGTTTGTCTTTCTGTTCATTCTAAAGTTTAATGAAGTCAGCCAGATCCAGGCCGTATCCAGATCAGAAGGTGGACCTGCGCCTGGACCCATCCATGACGCATCCCTGAAGGGCCAGCCTCATCAGCCCTGTGAAGGCCTCATCGACATGACTGATCCTCAACAAACTCGTCTCCATACCGGTGTGATGACTCCAACTTCCAACCAGATGGAACTGGATAAATATTCTGAATGTTCTTATTCAATCTGACCTCTGACCTGTAATGCTGCCTGGATCATAATCATACACTGTTCGCTCGTTGGCCAGAGGAGAACTGAGCGACTGAGACTGGGTTCTCCCAAGGTTTTTTTCTCCATTCTGTCACTGATGGAGTTTTGGTTCCTTGCCACTGTTGCCTTGGCTTTTGGCTTGCTTAGTTGGGGACATTTAATATTCAACAATAGTATTGATCTGCCTTACTTAAGGTGGATGATGATGCAATATTCTTCTAGAAACAAACTTTGTTGTATTATTTTCATGTTACAGTATCACTATGAAGCTGCTTTGATACAATCTGTATTGTAAAAAGCGCTATATAAATAAAGATGACTTGACTTGTGTAATCAACAGGTGAGGACCAACATGGTTGAATATTTACAAAATGAGATGACTGGTGAATTGCTGCACATTCTGTGCCTCAGGGATGAAATGAGGGGGACATGTCAGACCTTTGACATTGATTAACATTTGTATTCGATAAAGAAAAGTATTAAAGAAATGTATAAAATAAAAAAAATGAGATTTAAATCATACAGTGGCCTCTCTGGATTATTGTATTACAGAGATAATAATTATTTTACATTCATAATATAACAAATATTTGTTTCTAATTTTATTAAGGCAATGAGACAAGAAATAACCCAGCACATGAGTAAGACTTAACCCAGCAAGAGGGTTAATTTCACCCACTGGTTGGGTCAAATGAATGACCCAGAAATATGGGTTAAATGGTAAAACCCAGCACTTGGGTCAAACCAACCCAGCGCGTGTTCTGTCCAATAGTGACCCAGCCGTGTGGTTAAGGTTGGGTTATTTTTTAACCCAGCAGTTTTTAGAGTGTACTATCTGTTGAGATAGATGAATTTTGAGGCGTGCCGTGATGTGTGCCAGATTTGGTATTGGAAATCCTTGCAAATAGCAGGAAGAACGGTAAAAGTGACCTGATCAGTCCTTTTATCGTTATGGTTTACCTCGTGTTTAATTAAGGCGTGCTTTAATTGAGACGGGAAGAACGACAAAAGACAGTGATCTTTTATCGTTATTTTTGGGTGTTCCTTGTGTTTTAATTAATACAAGAAGAGCGTGAGAAAAAATTGATCACCTTTTCTGCGTTTTTGGTCTTACCTTACTTTTGTAAGAAGGAAATATTGTCGCGAGATATTTCAAAGTGCTCCGTTCCTTTTTTTTTTTTGAGGTTGTGAGTGAATGATACAATATCCTAGTTTATTTTGATCTTTTCCTGTTCTATTCCTTTTACTTCTTTTGTTCCTTTTGCCAAATGTACTAACAATTGTAACTGCAGAATTGTTCTTTTCTGTTCTCTATTTGACTGTTTTAATATTTATTTACTCTGAATTGAGAAGAAATTTTTGTGTGGCTTAAAATGGGCAATAAAATATCTCCTCCGTTAATTGATGAAACTCCAAAGGATTTCATGGTCCGAAATGACCAGGCGTTTTTTGTTGAACCATTTTTAAGTAATTTAGCAGGCTGGAGTGAGGAAAAAACACAATTAGACCCATTTCCTCGCGAGGGTTCATTTAAAGACGCCGACATGCAAAGTGCCAAAAATATGATTTTTAACGGATGGGGGGACCCATTTTGGGACAGCGATTATATGGAGAAATCCTTTAAAACTTGGCAAACCATGAAAAAATACTGGGATCAAGGTCCAGTGAGAGTTAAGAATATTGCAAATATTAGTTTTCCAAACCCTGAATTGGCTGTGAGTAACAGTGCAGTTTTTGCCGTTTCTGTCCCTCAGTCAGACACAGAAAAGACTTCTCCGCAACAGGAAAAAAAGTCTCTTTTGGAAGAGACACAGACGCCGCAATCCCTCCCTCCCAAATATGAGAGCATTCAAGCTCCCGCTGAACAACCTGCTAGGAATAGATTGTACCCAGACTTAACACAAGCCACTGCCTTTCCTTTTGTTGAAACTTCAGATGGATTTAAGGTTCATCCGTTAAACATTTCTGAAGTAATGGCTATCTGTAAAGAACTGCCAGATCCGTCCAAAACCCCGCATCATTATGTTTCTGTTTTGAAGCGTTTGACTGCTTATAGCCAGTTAACTGGTCGTGATTATCGTTATATACTAACGAAAACTCTTCCTGCTGACATTACGGAGGAAGAATTAATTGAAGCGGTTGATCTTTTGGATCCCGTTAATGATGTACCACCGTCACGTCGTCTTGGGAAAACTAACCCTGAACCGATTGACCTCTCCAAATCATTTCGTGGTTTGAGATTTAAAGATGATGACGATGACGATGAATCGGACAAAGGATTATGGATATGGGCCAGTCCGAGTAAACTTAAACTTTTTTTCAAACAATTAATTGCATTTTTGCTGAAGTTGTCCTCTACTAAACAAGATATTTCGCATGCCGCTAATACAAAGCAAAAATCTGGCGAGACGCCAACAGTTTTTTTTAATAGGTTCAAGCGTGCGTGGATTGAGGAATCAGCACTTCCGATCGATGATGACAATTGTCTGTTGTTTGTGAACACGTTTCTGAACAACATGCATAGCGAGACTGCACAATTAATTCGACTTACGACAAATAATCTTTTTACGATGTCAGTTGATGACCTTGGCAAACGTTTACGTGAACTTTCATGTGCAGGTGCTTTCGACTCTAAAGGAAAAATTCCATTAATGTTGCAAGTTAATTCTGAGCAGGTTAAGGCTTCGCCTCGTCCGTTCAATAACTCTAAACAGCCTCTCACTTGCTTCTGCTGTGGCCGTCCTGGGCATATTGCCAAGTTTTGCAGAAGGAGAGTTGGGCTGCAGCAGACTAATGAAAACCAGATGTTTAGGCGCTCTGATGGTTGCGGGCCAAGAGCCCCCTCCTTGCGCTCTTCCGAACAAGAGAGGCAGTATCCAACTGCATGGAGAAAACAATGACTACGAGTGCATACACAGGAGCCTGCCTTTTCAATGATTACATTAAATTATGGTAACAAGTCAAATGTTTTGCCATTCATTGAATTAAATGTTAATCATAAACCATATGTATTTCTCGTCGATTCAGGTGCCAGCGTCTCATCATTATCATCAAACTTTTATGAAGGCCTGATCACTGGAAAGACAATCAGTTCTATCGGGATTGACAACGTTCCAGTAAAATGTGAAATGTCACCACCTTTACCGGTTACTTCTAAGGATGTACCATCATTGTTTAAAATGCATGATTTTGCAATCATACCAAATTCACCATTCTGCCTTTTGGGTCGAGATTTAATGCATAAACTTGGTATGAAATTGGATTTTGATTCTGACTCTCTGACACTTATGTTTCCTGCAGCTTTTTCCATCACAACCGACACAGGAAGTGCTCTTGTCGAGGATTTGCCTGCAACTGTGCTGACACAGGAAATTTCGGGCGTCAACCCTCAATTGTGGGCGGAACATAAGGATGACGTAGGGCTAATTGATGTCCGGCCCTACAGGGCAAATTTGATAACCAACAGGCCTGTGTTTCAAAAACAATACCCGCTTTCAAAGGAAAAAGAGGAGGGAATTGCCCCCCTCATAGAACAGCTATTGGCTCAAGGCATCCTGGTTCGCACTCATTCACCTTATAACACACCAATTAATCCTATCAAAAAGGCAAATGGTTCTTGGCGTTTAACGCAAGACCTGAGAAAAATTAATGATTTGATAAAACCACTTGCACCAATTGTGCCAGATGTACAGACTATAATCAATTCTATTCCTTCAGAACATTCATTTTTTTCTGTTATTGATTTAAGCTCTGCCTTTTTCAGCATTCCTGTGGATCCTGAAACTCAGCCACTGTTTGCGTTTTGTTATCGAAATTGTCAATTCCAATGGACAAGGCTTCCCCAGGGCCTACGAGATAGCCCGGCCGTTTTCTCCGCCGTAGTGCAAGCTACACTGAAAAATGTCAAACTCCCTCCAGAGACTTGTCTGCTCCAATATGCGGACGACATCCTTGTCACTGGTGCCTCTGCAGAGATGTGTGCCGCTGCCTCCACAATTGTCTGCAATGTTCTAGCTGAGGCTGGATTTAAGGCATCCAAAGAGAAACTTCAGTGGGTACAGAGAAAAGTCACCTACTTGGGCCATGAACTGTCACAAGGCCAAGTCCGCCTGTCTGCTGACAGGGTTACAGCCATCGCTGCATTCAAGCACCCATCAACACGGAAGCAAATGCAAAGCTTTCTGGGACTGGTGAATTACTGCAGGCTATGGGTCCCTAACTGCTCCATGTATGATAAAATTCTGCGAGAAGCTACGCTGGGTGATAAAGAGGACATTACATGGACTGCTGAAATGGATCAGGCATTCAGACATTTGAAATCCTCTCTCCTAAGGCCTCCTGCCCTCGGCCTACCATGTTACTCTCGCGAATTTCATCTCTATATACACGAAAGTGGAGGAACGGCCGCGGCAATCCTGGCCCAAGATCATGGCGGTACTTATCGTCCAATAGCCTATTTGTCTAAAACCCTTGATTCGGTGGCCAGGGGTCTCCCTGCCTGCCTGCGTGCAGTGGCTGCTACAGCGATCATGGTACAGGATGCTGAAAAGGTTGTTTTGTCACATCCATTGACTGTACATACATCTCATCAGGTTGGAGCTATTATGCATAATATTTCTACACAGCATATGACTGCTCAACGCCGTTCAGGCTATGAGGCTATATTGTTAGCTACTGCTAATTTAAGTTTGAAAGTAACCTCTGTTGTTCATGGTCCCACTGTACATTTGCACAGGTTACTGACACAAGGTGAATTTCAGAGTGACGACCACGACTGCCTGACCAGGATCCAGACGTCGACTGCCTGTAGGCCAGATGTATCTACATCTGTCCTAGAGGAGGGACGGAATTGGTATATCGATGGATCCTGCTTTAAGCCAAATGACAGTACATATTTGTGTGGTTATGCTATTGTCGAATTGCCCGATAATGTAATTGAAGCATATTCGTTGCCATATAAATCAGCACAAGTTGCAGAACTAATTGCTCTGACAAGAGCTTGTCAGTTGGCAAAAGGTCAGTGTATTAACATATACACTGACTCCAAATATGCGTATGGTGTAGTTCATGATTTCGCTAAATTGTGGGAGGAAAGAAATTTTAAAACCTCCGATGGAAAACCAATTTCGCATCATAACATTGTGGCCGAGCTGATTAGTGCAGCACAGCAGCCATTAAAGCTTGCTGTCATTAAGGTAGCTGGTCATAAGACAGGTGAATCTGATGAAGCAAAAGGAAACAGATTTGCAGATGAAGTAGCGAAATGGGCAGCAAAAGAAACGATATGTAGCCCACATGTAAATGACCAAAGCACTGAAGTGCCAATGATGAATTCGTCATTGACTAATGATTTGGACATAAAGATACTACAAGCGAATCCTACCCAAGATGATTTGAATCATTGGGCAGCCAATGAAGTAAAACCAGATCAAACCGGTATTCTGAGAGATAAACAAGGTAGAATCGCGCTACCTGCATCCACCATTGTAATGTTGTGCAGGCATTATCATGGTGTATCGCATGTATCGAAAGAGAAAGTGATACAAAATCTGAATCAATCATATTGCATAGCAAACGTTCGAAGGAATACTTTATTAATATTGGATGCTTGCTTGGTGTGCGCGCGAACAAATCGGCACAAGGCAATCGCCCATGAGGCTTTACCGCATCCCGAACTTCCTTTTCAATATTTACAGATCGATTTTACACACATGCCTCCATGTGGAAATAACAAATATTTGCTTGTGATTATTGATCGATTTTCTAAGTGGCCAGAAGCTTTTCCGTGTGGCAAAGAAAATGCAAAGACGGTAGTAAAGGTTCTTGCAAAAGAAATTATACCGCGCTTTGGCATTCCAACCGTTATAGCAAGCGACAATGGAACTCCGTTTGCTTCTAAAGTCACACAATTATTAGCCAAAGAGCTTAATATTGCTTGGCATTTTCATATTCCCTACCATCCACAGAGCTCAGCGAACGTCGAAAGGACTAACAAAACGATAAAAGAACGTCTTAATAAAGCGTGTCTAGATACGGGCAGAAATTGGGTTGATTTGTTGCCTGCCGTATTGACAGAAATGAGGATGTCTCCATCAGCCACCACAAAAATGTCTCCATTCGAAATTCTCATGGGTAGACCTTTCCCGACCCCTTGGGTCAGAGGTCGCGCTGGCAATCTTTCCACAGGTGACACGGAGGTGATCATCGCAGATTATGTGGATTCCCTTGTTAGAACTTTGAATGGCATAAATGGTGATGTTTCTCTGTCTCTCCCTCTTCCCTCAGAAAAGCCAACTCATCCTTTCGTTCCAGGACAACAGGTGCTGATAAAGTGTCTGAAGCCCACGAAACTTGGGGAACCAAACTATCTGGGGCCTGCCACGGTGATCGCTGTGACGAGGACCGGTGTTCTGACTGACCTCCAGCCGCAGTGGATCCATGCTAGCAGAGTGAAGGCAGCTCCATCCCAGGGGAACGCATAAGCTTATGCGGAAGTGGACCTCCAGCACTGATCGAAAGGAGAGCGAGGAAGAGAAGTAGACGAAGAACGAGATTGCTGATTGAAATTAGCAATAATTCTCATTGAATCCACTAAGCCATGTCTGCTAAGTTGCTATTACACCTGTTCGTGCTGATAACCATGCTCATTTATACACAAGCCCTTGTTAGCAGTGGTAATGAAACTTGGCTAGCTCACGAAGACGAACCACATGCGTTTGCCTCTAATATGTGGTGGAGGTTAGCCAACTTCACTGCTAAGTCTACAGGAAAAAAGGGTGACTGTTATGTTTGCACGAAAATGCCACAAAGTGCTTCCGGACCTCATGTAAGTGTTAAATCACCAACGACAGAAGAAGACCTGTTTTGCCCTTTATTTCTTAGTAGTATCGGATCGATTGCACCTCAAAATTCAACGGTAAATTGGACTTGTCCTGATCATAGGACACTGACAGTTGCAGTACAGGTACATGTTAAAGTGGCAACTGTAGGTCCCATTCCAGACTCATTGTTCTGTATTGAAAGAAAAGTAGGATCTGCAACACTAGGTACAATTCCTGAGAGTAAATGTAAGCAAATATATCGCCGCTGTGAAGTACGAAACATGCCTTGTTGTCTTAGTTGTTTGTCGGGAGAAGGAAAATTTGACTTGGAAGCATGTTTAAAAAGACCTCCAAGCCCTCTAACTACTATGAATGCTTATGCAATAGCAACATCCGAGATTCAAGAAGCATGTGATGAGTATTGTGGACTTTACTCGGGTAAAAATTGTAATAGGTATGTTCCATCTGTAAAAGGAACAAGAGCTTTGAAAGATTGGTTTTGGTTATGCGGGCACAT
Source organism: Vimba vimba (assembly GCA_022828995.1). NCBI lineage: Eukaryota > Metazoa > Chordata > Actinopteri > Cypriniformes > Leuciscidae > Vimba > Vimba vimba. Next base: position 6,684,783 of record CM040825.1, on the reverse strand, counting down.
GGTTTTCACCTCGTTACCTTTTAATTGGAGTGGACGATGTGCCCTAGTAACTCTAGAAGAATATTCTATGATTATTCGACCACATAGAAATGATAATGTGATGAATCAAAGAAGCACACGCTCTCTCTCTGACCGCAGTTCAGTTAGTAGTTTGGGTAGAGATAATCCAGTACCAAAGGAACATCGATTATGGACTGGTATGGAAAAATTCTTTGAAGGAATTTTTCCAACAATAGGAATTAGTAGTCTTCAAATTGAAGTCGAAGTTACAAGATATGAATTGATCTCCTTTATTAAAACTACAAGAGACACTTTAGCTGGTGTCCAAGAAGAACTTCGAGCTCTTCGTTTACTTTCGCTGCAAAATAGATTAGTCCTCGACCAGCTCACTGCGGCCAGAGGAGGGGTGTGCGTCATCGTTGGTATCTCCTGTTGTACTTTTGTCCCGTCGAATGACGAAGATGGTCATATTATCGCTGAAGGAATAAATAATATGACAAGAATTGCTGATGAACTACAAAGAAGAGAAGTGAGTGATAGAAGTGGGTTTGGCGATTGGTTCACAAGTTGGAAACAAATGCTTGTATCTGCTTTAATTCCAATAGGAACGATACTGTTAATCCTTGCATTTATTGTTTGCTGTATTATTCCATTTGTTAGAATGTTGATTTATCGTGCTATGAATACTTTTGTATCTTCTCAATATGCTATGATGAACAGAACTGTAAAACCTTAATGATTTTGAAGGAAATGTTTGAATGAAGAATGTTTCAATGTATTATCCTACACATAATGGACATGCTGAGAATGATGTGATATGATAATTATGTTATATGATAATTATCTTATCAAAGGGGCCATTGTTAGAAATGTATTTTCTTTGTCTCAGTTTTGTCCATGTAATAGCTTTGTCCATAGCATAAGTTGGGTCCAGAAGAAAAGGCTTGGTCTGCACATTCCTTTTGTATGTACGTAAGGATACATCTGTTTCATGCACCCCAATGTAGAGAGGGGGAGAGAGATGTGTGTTTTCTATGTATTGTGTGTTGCAGAAGCCCTTCGGATCTAAAGGACCTAAAGGCAACTGTATCGGATATTGACCATTTATAGTTATGTTATACAACAGTATATGATACCTATGATGTCATGTATGATTTTATTGGTTAAGATTGTGATACTCCCTATACATTTTCAGTATATATTGTTCAGAATATTGGAAGCTTTAAGCTATTTTCCTGAGCTTCCCAGCGCTGGTTTCTTCTTTTCTTTTGTTTTATTCATTCACTACCTAAATAAAGGACGGAAAGAAAAGGCACTTCGTTTCGGAATAATCTTTATTTCTAACAAGTATCCAAATCCTGCTGCAGCTGTTTGGCAGTTTCTACAACACACAATATATTCTGTGCCAGGGGGAGTTCCATCAACTCACTGTCGCCTACTTAGGCAGTTTATAATTGGATAAGCTGGACAAGCTTTGGTTTGTTTTGTTTGTTTATTTGTGTTTTTGTATTCCATGCTTCTTAGAACTTAAAACATAATTGTAAATAAATTCATTTTAGCATTAATATTCTGTTCCTGGAGGTGTTCCATCAACACACTGTCGCCTTATGAGGCAGTTTATAATTGCATTACTTTTATTTATTTATTTATTTATTTATTGAAAGAATTTCTTACCTTAAGGAAGTAAACTAAAGCAATTACAACAATAACTTAATGAAAATGTTTACAATTTGTAATGTTTACAACTGTTTGTTTGTTTCTTGTGTTCCATGTTTCTTAGAACTTAAAACATAATTCTAAATTAATTAATTTGAATGTTAATATTCTGTTCCTGGGGGTGTTCCCTCAACACACTGTCGCCTTATGAGGCAGTTTATAATTGCATTACTTTTATTTATTTATTTATTTATTTATTTATTTATTTATTTATTGAAAGAATTTCTTACCTTAAGGAAGTAAACTAAAGCAATTGCAACAATAACTTAATGAAAATGTTTACAATTTGTAATGTTTACAACTGTTTGTTTTTTGTGTTCCATGCTTCTTAGAACTTAAAACATAATTGTAAATTAATTAATTTTAACATTAATATTCTGTGCCTGGAGGTGTTCCCTCAACACACTGTCACCTTATGAGACAGTTTTGCATTACTTTTTTATTGAAACAATTTCTTAACTTTAGGAGATACATTAAAACAATTGCAACAATAACTTTTGAATGTAATGTCTAATTGAATGTAAATAAAGCATTGTTAATACTTAAGTTGTGAGTTATTTATTTACATGGCAATAATAGTAATAATAATAATATTACTAGGTTGGTTAAAGCATCATTTTGGTCAAATAACCCAACAGATTAGTTCTTTGTAACCCAATTTATTGGGTAAAACTAGTTACCTAATTTATTGGGTTAAAATAACCCAACAATAGGTCGGTGCTATATCAACCCACCATTGGGTTAGCTGTTGGGTCGTTTTTAACCCAACTTTTTTAAGTGAGTAGAAAACGCAAGATCGAGGACTCTTTGGCCAGAAATATGTTCTGGAGGTCAAAAGGGGACCTCTGTATAGCTGATTTATCATCAAAAGGAGTCTATAACTTTATATAGTTTGAAAAATTTTAGGACACTTTGACCACAAATAAGTTCAAAAAGTCAGACATGGACATCTATATGGCTTATGAAGCATCAGAAGGAGTACAGTATGTATAGAAAGCCCAAGATCGAGGACTCTTTGGCCAGAAATATGTTCTGGAGGTCAAAAGGGGACCTCTGTATAGCTGATTTATCATCAAAAGGAGTCTATAACTTTCTATAGTTTGAAAAATTTTTTAGGACACTTTGACCACAAATAAGTTCAAAAGGTCAGATATATATTATATATATATAATAATTGGCTAAGTTTCCATTTACGCTCTAAATTACGGGTTTCTCTCTTTAGAACATGCGTAGTATTATTGTACCATGGTGCTTTAATTTTCTCTCTGACCTTTTTTAATCTAACGGGTGCAACAACATCCAATGTTCTAGAGAGAATGGTGCTCATAGTGCTAGTTAGTTCTTCTAGTTCATCTGTTTGTTTGGGTTCAGGCAGCAGCTGAGACAGATCAGACAAGCAACTCGAGAAATTATCTATGGTGGATGGAAGGATTGTTCTGCCTGGTCGAAAACGCGGCGCCGCATGACATATTACAGCAGTACGTAATATGCAAGTTACCAAGTAATGGTCAGTGACATCATCACTTTGTGGAATGATATCTATATCGGTTGGATCGGATCCATATGATATAATTAAATCGAGTGTGTGATTAAGACGATGAGTTGGTCCGGTGACGTTTTGTTTGACCCCAAAGGAATTTAATAAATCTATAAACGCAGCCCCTAACGCATCATTTGGATTATCTACGTGTATGTTAAAATCTCCAACAATTAATGCTTTATCTACATTGACCAATAGATCTGAGAGAACATCTGCAAACTCTTTTAGGAAATCAGCGTAAGGCCCAGGCGGTCTATATACGGTAGCCAAGGCTAGAGATAATATGGATTTTTTTCTAACATCTAAGAGCGTAACATTTAGTACAAGTATTTCAAACGAAATAAACTTATAACCCGTTTTCTGAGTAACATTGAGAATATCTCTATAGACCGCTGCAACACCGCCGCCACGACCAATCAGACGGGGTTCGTGCTTATAGGAGTATCCTGATGGAGTAGACTCATTTAGACTGAAATAATCATTAGGTTTAAGCCAAGTTTCAGTAAGGCAAAGTACATCGAAGCTATTATCCGTGACTATTTCATTTACAATAACTGCCTTAGGTGTGAGTGATCTAATGTTTAGAAGACCTAGCTTTAGAAATTGTTTTTGGTTACTAATAGCAACATTTTCTGGTTTAATAACAATTAGATTTTTTCTAGATCCTGCAGTAGATTTATTATTTGATCTCACTAAACGAGGAATAGACACAGTTTCTATGCAATGTTCTACACTATTTATATCAGTTAATTTGGTGCAGCAGAGACTATGATTTGAACTTTTGGTTACTAGTCAAAAGGTATTTAACATTTTGGAGATGTTATCTGACAGAAGATCCGATCCGAATCTGCTTGGGTGTAAGCCATCAGCACGGTAAAGCCTAGGACGCTCCCAAAACAGATTCCAATTATTTACAAAGAGCAGTTTCTGCTCATTGCACCATAACATTAACCATTCATTTAGCGCGAATAATCTACTAAACTTTTCATGACCTAGTCGGTACGTGGGAAGCGGTCCTGACACAATGATCGTTATATCAGGCGATGTGCTGCGTACCGTATCGATCAGATTCCTGAAGTCTTTCTTCAGAACCTCTGTCTGTCGCAGCCTGATGTCGGCCCCTCCCGCGTGCAGGACCACAGTTCCGACGCGCTCGTTCAGAATCTCGGGAATGTGAGCAGCGATTTCAGAAACACGAGCACCAGGAAAGCAGTGACTATGCACCTTACTTTTATTTAACGTAGCTTGTACGTGTCGAACGATGGAATCACCGATGATCACAGCATCGCGTTCTGTTTCGCGAAGAGGGGAGAAGCGGTTTTGTGTGGATATCTCGAAAACCGGCAGGGTCGGAGAGAGTTTTCTTGGTCTAGACCTGACTCGCGTCTTCCGCTGCGGAAATATCCAGGCTTCGTGGTGGCATGTTGGAGCCGGCGTAAACGAGACCATAGCTGATCGCGGCCTCGACGCTCGTGACCGATGCTGAGTAACGCACGGAGTAGACGAGGTCGGAGTCAGCGGGTTAGTAACGTTGATCACTGATTTGTGTGCATCGGCGCGTGATGTTTCAAGAGCTAACCGCCGGTCTATCAGCTCGGCTTTTCTCACTAAAAGGTCGTGGATCTGTTTCTCAACAGCTTCCAGCTCAGACTGCAACGCGTGTAGCTCAAATGTGTCCTCACCTGCACCAAAAGGTAGACTACTTACATCTGATATATTCGCCATTTTAACAGATGGACAGTAAGTTAAGTTAGCAACGACGCTACCAGTGATGCTATCAATATTAATACTAATTTATGTCCTTATGTACATACTCATAGGAGTCTATGAGTATGTATAGAAAATGCAAGATCGAGGACTCTTTGGCCAGAAATATGTTCAGGAGGTCAAAAGGGGACCTCTGTATAGCTGATTTATCATCAAAAGGAGTCTATAGCTTTCTATAGTTTGAATAATGTCTTGGACACATTGACCACAAATAAGTTCAAAATGCCAGATATGGACATCTATATGGCTTATGAAGCATCAGGAGGAGAATGTATAGAAAGCCCAAGATTGAGGACTCTTTGGCCAGAAATATGTTCTGGAGGTCAAAAGGGGCCCTCTGTATAGCTGATTTATCATCAAAAGGAGTCTATAACTTTCTATAGTTTGAAAAAAATTTAGGACACTTTGACCACAAATAAGTTCAAACGGTCAGATATGGACATCTATATGGCTTATGAAGCATCAGAAGGAGTCTATGAGTATGTATAGAAAACGTCTCCGGTTACTTAACTGTAACCTTGTTCCCTGAGAAAGCGGAACGAGATGCTGTGCTGCTCAGCGCATTGGGAACATATTTTATCGTGACCAGCTGTGAATATTGTGTATAACACGTCAATGAAATTGACCCGGAGGTAATATAGCCTCGGTCGGTGACGTCATCGGCGCGCCCCCGCGACACGAGGCTATAAGTAGATGAGCCACAGGTGTATCGTCAGGATATTTTGTCTGAAGAGCAGTCCTGGGACATCTTCAGCACGGCAAAGTAGCGCAGCATCTCGTTCCGCTTTCTCAGGGTACAAGGTTACAGTTAAGTAACCGGAGACGTTCCCTTTCGAAAGCTACAATCGATGCTGCGCTGCTCAGCGCATTGGGAACGAAAATACCCACGCCGCCGTGCTTGAAAATGTCTGGACCCCCACGGTTGTGCAGGTGTGTTTCACAAGAAGGCCTAGACATTAGCTTGTGATGTCGACTCAAGGACATGAGAGCCCGGAGTGGCATGAACATCCAAACTATAAAATCTTATGAACGTGTGCGGAGAGGACCAACCTGCCGCATCACAAATAAACTGCAAGGGGCACCTCTTGCCAAAGCACTAGAGGATGCGACCCCTCTGGTGGAGTGAGCCCTTAGACCCGTTGGCGAAACTTGGCAGTGCGCCTCATAGGCAAGAGCAATAGCATCCCTGACCCAATGTGACATGGTCTGCTTAGTGGCAGCAGCCATCGGTTGTGGCCCCCATAACAGGTGAAAAGTCGCTCTGACTTACACCACTGGCTAGTGCGGTGGACGTAGGCCTGAAGAGCACGGACTGGAAATAGTCTATGAGATCTCTCCTGTCCCGGCGTTGTGAACGGCGGAGAGCAGAAAGCCTCAAGCGTGACAGGATGTACAGTCGAAAAAGGCACCTTAGGCAGGTAATCAGGATGAGGATGCAAAATCACTTTCACCATTCCTGGGGCAAAGTTTAAACAGGGTGGCGAAATTGACAGAGCCTGCATATCCCCAATTCTTTCAAAGAAGTTATTGCCATAAGAAAAAACATCTTAGAGTCAGAAGTTTGTCAGACGCTGATTCTAGAGGTTCAAAAGGAGTCTCAACCAGACCCTCTAGGACTAAAGATAAGTCCCATGATAGGATCTTGGTTTTATGAGAGGCCTCAGTCGCCATGAATGACCTGAACGAACAGAGGATGTCTCCCGAGTGGCACCCCGTCAACCAAGGCATGGCAAGCCGAAAGAGCGGCCACATAAACCTTGAGAGTGGCGGGGCATGTGCCTGATGATAATATTTCCTGCAGGAATTCCAGAACTGAAGCAATCTGGCAGTTGACTGGATCTGCATTATGACACACCACCTTTCAAAGACACTCCATTTGTTGACATAACTCTTTTTAGTGAAGGAAGCACTAACACTGAGAATGGTCTCAACAACAACAGGCGAAAAGCCCAGTGCCTCTCAGTTGGTACCCATCAGGGGCCAAACATGAAGGTTCCAGAGGTTGGGCCTGGGATGGAATACCGTGCGCTCCGTCTGAGACAGAAGGTCCCTCCTCTCCGGAATCGTCCAAGGCGAGCCGTTGAGGAGAGATATTATCTCGGAGAACCAAACTCTGGCTAGAACTCCTGGGAGCAGAGAAACTGGAGGAAAACGCATACATGCACATTCTAGGCCATGTGTGCGCCATCGCATCCAGACCCAGGGGCTGGGTGATTCAGAGATAAGTAGAGGGAACATTGCGCTTTCTGATAAGAGGCGAAGAGGTCCACCTCCGCTTCGTATCCAAATCTGTTTGACTACTTCTGGGTGGAGTTTCCATTCCCCTCTCAGTAGTTTCTGTCTGGACAGTAAATCCGCTCCCACATTCAGGTGCCCTGAGATGTACACTGCCCTGAGTGACAGGAACTTTTCCTGGGCCCAGAGAAAGATGTGCCCCGCTATTCTGTTCAGATTCTGTGAGCACAAACTTCCCTGGTGATTATGTGAGAGACTGCCGCTGTGCCGCACTAGGACATGACAGTCTCTCAACTGAGGGAGAGAGTATTTCAGGGCCAAAAATACAGTCATCAGCTTGAAGCAGTTGATGCCCCTCATTCCCCTTGAGCTGGACGACCACTTAAGACCGCTCCCCAGCCCATCAGGGAGGCGTCTGCCGTTAGCATTCTGCGACAGCAAGACACACCTAAAGTGGGACCCAAAGCAAGGAACCGGGGTCTGAACCACATAGAAAGGGAACGAAGCCGCAGCGCGTAATGGTCTGAAGACAAAAGACCTGACGATGCACCTGTGGCTCATCTACTTATAGCCTCGTGTCGCGGGGGCACGCCGATGACGTCACCGACCGAGGCTATATTACCTCCGGGTCAATTTCATTGACGTGTTATACACAATATTCACAGCTGGTCACGATAAAATATGTTCCCAATGCGCTGAGCAGCGCAGCATCGATTGTAGCTTTCGAAAGGGAACGCAAGATCGAGGACTCTTTGGCCAGAAATATGTTCTGGAGGTCAAAAGGGGCCCTCTGAATAGCTGATTTATCATCAAAAGGAGTCTATAACTTTCTATAGTTTGAAAAATTTTGAGGACACTTTGACCACAAATAAGTTCAAACGGTCAGATATGGACATCTATATGGCTTATGAAACATCAGAAGGAGTCTATGAGTATGTATAGAAAACGCAAGATCGAGGACTCTTTGGCCAGAAATATGTTCTGGAGGTCAAAAGGGGACCTCTGTATAGCTGATTTATCATCAAAAGGAGTCTATAACTTTCTATAGTTTGAAATTTTTTTAGGACACTTTGACCACAAATAAGTTCAAAATGTCAGATATGGACATCTATATGGCTTATGAAGCATCAGAAGGAGTCTATGAGTATGTATAGAAAGCCCAGGATTGAGGACTCTTTGGCCTGAAATATGTTCAGTAGGTCAAAAAGGGACCTCTGTATAGCTGATTTATCATCAAAAGGAGTCTATAACTTTCTATAGGATATGGATCAAAAGGCTTATGAAGCATCAGAAGGAGTATGTATGGACAACGCAGGATCGAGGACTCTTTGGCCAGAAATATGTTCAGGAGGTCAAAAGGGGACCTCTGTATAGCTGATTTATCATCAAAAGTAGTCTATCACTTTCTATAGTTTGAAACATTTTGAGGACACTTTAACCACAAATAAGTTCAAAAGGTCAGATATGGACATCTATATGGCTTATGAAACATCAGAAGGAGTATGTATAGAAAGCATAAGATCGAGGACTCTTTGGCCAGAAATATGTTCAGGAGGTCAAAAGGGGACCTCTGTATAGCTGATTTATCATCAAAAGGAGTCTATAACTTTCTATAGTTTGAAATTTTTTTAGGACACTTTGACCACAAATAAGTTCAAAATGTCAGATATGGACATCTATATGGCTTATGAAGCATCAGAAGGAGTCTATGAGTATGTATAGAAAGCCCAAGATCGAGGACTCTTTGGCCAGAAATATGTTCAGGAGGTCAAAAGGGGACCTCTGTATAGCTGATTTATCATCAAAAGGAGTCTATAACTTTATATAGTTTTATTTTTTATTTTTTTTTACTGTGACCACAAATAAGTTTTTTCCCGTTTCAATTGACATTATTTTATTACAGTGCATTTGTCAGTGCCGCACTCGTACTGACTCTTATTCTGCCTGACAGAAAGAAAAGCTCGTCGCTTACTGAAGGCAGAGCGTTTCGACCAATCAGATGAAAGGGGCGTTTCTGCGCCGCCCACGTGTGCAAATTAAATATCTAACCCATAAACCGATTTGTAAACCACAAACGAAAAATTAAAAATCAAGCCAAAACCTCATTTTTCATTTTTTAAACTAAACTAAAAAACGAATAAACGAGCTGGTTTTCATTTCTCGTTATTCCATTCCAGACAGGAAATCAAATGATCAAAAAGTTTTTATTTTTATTTTTTATGTTGTATTGAACACCAAAAAAGTAACAAATATAGAATATACATCTATAATGGCATTGACAAATACAGATAAATGAGTAGGCACATGTCAGTCAAATAAATGGATAATGACAAAAGAACATTACGTATATTTGAAGGAAAAAAAGAAAAAAAGAACAAGAAGGGGTCTCTTCATTCCTCTTCTAAGAGATCAAGGTCTCTTATTATTCTAGCCAATTTCTGGGCCTTTTTACTTTTCATACATTGCAACGATGGAAAGAAATTACAAATAAAGTCTCTTTTAAATACAGAAAAATAAGGTTTCGTCTTCATACATTTGCATTTATGAATAAAGAATTTGCCCAGAATCAACATTACATTAATAAAAAATTCATTTTTTTTCTCATCCAACAACATTCCAAACATAATATGCTTCCTAGCAAAAGTTGGCAGTGAATGAATCTTTGTCTCCAACCAGTAAGACATATTTTCCCAAAAGGTATTTGAAAAAACACAAGAAAAAAAAAGGTGATCGTTGTCTCTATGTCAACTTGACAGAAAGTACAGGCATTTTCTTCAAAATTAAACCGTTGTCTTAAAAATTCACTTGACCATTGAATATTTTAAAATGGGTTTCCTTAGCTTTAGGAGCCACTGGAAAGCTAATATACTGTGTTCGCAAGTTTGTTGGGAAGCATTGCCCTGAGGTCATTGAAGAGAAGGGAGTTCACAAGATCCATCTGGCATGTTGACAGAAGCGTTTTGTACAAAATTTATAAAACTTTTTGGAATGGCATTTAAGACACGCTCAAATTGTTTGCGTTCACATTGTAAATTGTATTTAGTACAGAAGTCTCTAAAAGTTAACAAGCTCCCATCTTCATCCATTACAGTAAATGAAGAACTGACCAAATACCCTTTTCAAGCCAATCAAGAACACATAGAGACTTGTATCTAGATACAATAAATCTATTGTTCCATATAGGGAATCTGTGTGGAGAAAAGTTGTGGTTATATAACAAAATCTGCTGGTGAAAGGAAGATAATTTGATTGGCAGTCTGGAAACAGTAAAATCAAATCTCAGGAGAAAATCAATTCCACCCAATTTTCTAAATATACCTCTGGGAATGCAAAACCAGAAATTAGTTTCATTTGTTATACATTTTTCAAGCCATTTGACCTTCAACATACCATTTATACAATAGAAGTCAAAGGCTTGTAATCCACCATTTTCATAATCTTGTATAAGATTTGCCCTCTTTATATAGTGCACACGTTTACTCCATATATAATTGAAATGAATTTGATTAATGGTCTTAATAGCTCTATTAGAAATGGAGAGACAAGATGCAGGATAGATACACACTTTCCATTTTAGTTAAATAAATTCTACCAAAGATAGACAAATCCCTTTGCATCCATGCATCAAGCCTGCCTTTGCATTCATTCCACCTATTCCAGACATTTTGCTTTTCCATCATGACCTCATCCTTAGAAATGTTTATGCCTAAATATCTGACATTCGACTTGACTGGAATATTATATGAAATTTTAAGAGGGCATTCATGTATGGTAATAATTTCTGAGAATTTAGAAAAATAGTTAACTATCTCAATTGCTTTAGGAACCTGGTCAAGACCTTTTAAAAATAATGTTGTATCGTCAGCCAATTGACTAAGTATAATTTCCTGTCCAAACACATTTAATTTGTCAATATTTGAGTTTTTAATTAGGAGAGCCAACATCTCTGTAGCCAGAATAAACAATGAGGGTGAGATGGGCCATCCTTGTTTAACTCCTCTCTTAATATCAAATCTGGGTGAAGTACCTGTTGGTAGGGCCACTGAACTATTGGTATTTGTGTAGAATAACTGAATAACATTACAAAAATGTTCACCAAACCCATACATTTTCAAACATTTAAAAATAAATGAATGTTCTAACATATCAAAGGCTTTATAGAAATCTAAAAATAAAATAACCCCATCATCCTCTGTTTCTTGATTATACTCCAGCAAGTCCAAAACCAGTCGAATATTGTTATGTATAGAACCATGGTTTTAGTGATTTCCTGAAAAGCTGCAAAAATAAATTCCCTTAATAAGTCCCAAAAAATGGCGCTAAAAATTAGACGTAATACCATCTGGGCCAGGTGATTTATCCAATGACAAACACATAACAGCAGAATCAAGCTCTTCGATTGTTAATTCTGTATCACATATCATTTTGAACTGTTCATCTATATGAGGAACAAATTCTCCGTATTTTTAATGATTAAAATTGCCATTATTTTATATGAAAAAGTTAATAATTTTATTTTATTGACAAAATATTTTATTTTGTCTTTTGTATATTTTTTGATTAGATCAGATAACATTTTAATCTGTCATATGATCATGTGATAATGACTACTCGGGGCATGTTGTCTCATTTCACTTCATTCATTCAGGGTAAATCAAGAGAAAAGTATACGCTGTAATGAAACAAAACCACTACTAGACGTGTGAAATTAAGGGGAAAATAAATACTCTGAACCTTAAGTAGATTTACACAAACTGAGAAAGTCTAAAAGCGTAAGGTTGTGCCCCGCTCTCCCCTATCTGTAAACACTTTTTTTTTTTTCTAATTTATGTCTCAAAAACATAAATAAATAAATAAATTATGTACAAATTTAACATTTGCTTCTTTAATTAAAAAAGACAAGGACAAGCGTTAATGTCGAGCCCTGATATGTTTTCCTTGACTGGTTTTCCCTGCAGAATTACATTGTTGAAAACGAAAGTAAAAGAGTGATGCACGTTCATGGGCTGCAGCAGGCACATTATGTATTACATAATCATAAAGTAGCCTATTTCTTTTCGTTTTGAATATTTTCGTTTAAAAGTAGACATTTCAAGCTTTCTATAATAGATAGCCTATATTTCTCAAATCTGTGAGGCACAAGCTGAGTTTCGGCGCCCTCCAGTTCACGTGCAATGCAAGCATTGTCTGCTATATATTTGCTTATTATTTATTAAATACAGGCAATTGGTTGATAAAACATTGATCAAAATTAAGATACAATTTATACAAAACGAAAATCTTTTAATAAAAAGACTTTCTATAAAACTAAAGTCAGTGAAGTGGTCAAAATCACTAGGTGGAGTACATTATCACATGATCATAGATTAAAATGATTAAAATGTTATCTGACCTTATCAAGATTAAAATGTTATCTGATCTAATCAAAACATATAGGCCTACAGAAGACAAAATAAAATATTTTGTCAATAAAATAAAATTATTAACTTTTTTATATAAAATAATGGCAATTTTTAATAATTAAAAATATATTTTGACAACACACACACAGCTATACAGCATAGTAGAAAAACATAATAATAATGAATAATTTCAGTCTTTATTCACCTTTTTTCTCAATAGAATTGATGAAAGTATAGAATAGAATATCATAGTTCTAATAGTAACATTCATTGTAACTCATTGTGACAACATGCTTTATATAATTCGTGTGCACTTTAAACCCGTTTTGCTAGTTTAAACCCGGCGAGTGTTTCTGCATTAAACAACTATCTCAACTGTTAAATAACAGATGTAAGATTAAAATAATATCATATCTGTCTTATTTTAAATAAACACAAAAAAAAACAGAGATGAAAAATTAACATGAGTAAGAAATGTTCATTTGCTCCATCTAGTGGCAATAGTCATGAAATGCCATGTTATACTATTTTTGTCCACAAGAGGTCGGCAGAGACACCCAAAGCAGTGCAATGAGTTATTTTGTATTTAAATTAAAGAATGTGGAAAATGTGCTTTTTTTTTTTGTTAAAATGTAATATTGTTTTATCTTGTTTGTGAACAATGACTCAAGGACTTGTCATTCTGATGGCAGAGTTCACTGACATAAATACTGACTTTTGAGAGGTGAACTAAGGGTTTTTAGGCTTTTGCAGATAATCCATTGTGTTCTGCGGTTTGTATGAATTGTTTGGAGAATTGCACTTACCGGTTTGCAAATGTTTTTTTTTTCTTTTCCTCACTTTATTTAAATTTTCCATTTAAACAAAATAAAACATACACTTACAAAACATATACTTATATAACCTTCATATATATTGAAGAAATTATTATTATTAACAAATTGTTAATAAAAGGATCCACACAACAAATAACAAAAGAATAAAATGTATACTAGAAAAAAAGAACAATAATAATATTATATTATAATATTATAATATAAATAAATGAATAAAATAATAATAATTTAAAAAAAAAGAATAATTCTTTACAAAATAAAATCACAGGTACAAAAAGGTGCTAAACATCCTGAGCACAGCCGACATATCCCTAAAGCAGGGTACCAATCTATATACCGGGGGAGGGAAATAATTACTACCAGAGGAGATGTGTAGTCAGGTGAATGAAGGCCTTTCATTTCCCTACATATCCTATAGGAAAGATCCCCAAATTCTATTGAAATTATCCGAGGATCTCTTCATTGTGTGTCTGCTTTTTTCTAGCTTAATAAAATGGAAAATATCTTGAATCCATAAAGAATGAGTCGATTTCCAGTTTAATAAAATGAAACGCCTTGCCAGCAGTGTGACAAAGGCTACGAAGTCAGACTTGTATTTGGGCATATCAAGAGAAGTTGGAAGAGTACCGAATAAAGCAGTGAAAGCCAGAGGTTCAATATGATTTGTTAGAACTTCAGATAATGTTTTACAAATTAATTTTGTAGGGAGGGACAGGACCAAAACATGTGTGCAGTAGTTGCGTGGGCCTGGTGACAACGGTCACATGTGGGATCCACTTCAGGATATATTTTTAACAGTCTAACTTTGGTCCAGTGGGTACGGTGGAGAATTTGAAACTGAATCAGAGCATGTCTGGCACAAAAAGATGAAGAGTGCACACTTTCCACTGTTCTTCTGACATGTTTTCTCCAATGTCCTCCTCCCACTGAGATTTAATAGTTGCAAGTGCTGGGCAAAGTGCAAATGGCATTATAAAGATATGAGATCATACCCTTCATAATATGGGTGGGCTTCAAAAAAAAGTCAATAGGAGTAGCTCTAGGGAGATTGAGGGTGCATGTCTCGAACGAAGCTACGAACCTGCAAATACCTAAAAAAGTGGTGTGTACATTTTTCTGCTAGTTGCTGGAAAGATGCAAAGACATTATCTATATATAGATCATTAAATGTTATAATGCCCAGTGCTGACCACTGTGAAAAAGTGCTATCATCAATGATGGTGGGAAAGCAACATTTGCTGCTACAGGTGCGAAGATAGAATAGGCTTGTTATCCAAAGTGGGGTCTGAATTGCCTCCAGATTCTCAGCGTAGTTTTAACAATGACATTTTTAGCATAGGGAGACGAAGAGCATTTAATGGGGGCATGTCAGTGAATAACAGGAGAATTTGGGAAGAATATTCATTTTAACTGAATTAATTCTTCCAGCCAAGGATAGGGGAAGCAAAGACCAGCGCTCAAAATCTTTCTCCATCTGGAGTAACAAATTAGCAAAGTTAAATAAGTAAATCTATGGTGTGCAATCATAAATGGAAAATTATAGTCCCTAGCTGCAGAATTCAGTGGAGAAATTTCACTCTTGCTCAGATTTAATTTGTAACCAGAAATTATTCCGAATGATTTCAAAATATTAAGAGCTGCCGGTAAGCTAAATCAGAAATATAAAGGAGGAGATCATCCGCATACAAAGACACTTTTTGCTCTGTACCCATTCTTTTTATACCTTTTATAGTTGAATCAACCCTCAGTGCAATAGCAAGGGGTTCGATAGCGATGGCGAAGAGGAGTGGACTCAAGGGACATCCCTGACGAGTGGACCGCGGTGGAGGGAAAATAGTCAGAACGGGTATTGTTGGTTCTGACAGACGCTTGGGGGGCGGAATATAATAACCTCACCCAAGAAATAAAGTTATCACCAAAACCAAATTTCTCTAGTGTGTAAAAGAGGTATTTCCACTCCACCCAGTCAAAAGCCTTCTCTACATCTTCTCTGCATTCTCTGTAACAGTAAATAAAGTCAGTCTGGTTAGCAATAAAAAGTGAAGCTGGTAATGCTGTTTGTGGAGTTGTTTAGTCAGATCTTCAGAGAGTTCATGTCTTTTATCTTCAGTTCAAGGCTGTGTCTGAATAAAGTTGTAGTTTGTGTTCTTATTACTCTTTTGAAAGATGATTGAAAGAATGTTTCAGGAACATCACACTAACCTTTCAATAACATTCTAGCAACATTCAGGAAACTGGACATTTTTATGTTCTTGGAATGTCACGTTTCAACAAGAACGTTTCAGGAACATTATACCTTTTAAAACACGTTCCTCTAACGTCAAGAAAGCTGGACATTTTTACTCTTTTACTTTCGTTTTCAACGTAATTCTCCTCAGGGAAAGGGAAAACAACACACAAAAAAGCACATTTTCCACATTCTTTAATTTAAACACAAAAAACACAAAATAACTCATTGCTTTGGGTGTCTCTGCCGACCTCTTGTGGACAAAAATAGTATAACATGCATTTCATGACTATTGCCACTAGATGGAGCAAATGAACATTTCTCACTCATGCTAATTTTTCATTCTTTCATTAAAAAAGAGGGAGAATTGATGCTAAATTTATGTTTTTGATTAAAGATTAAAGTGCACACGAATTAAACAATAAGAATAATGATAAACATTGCAATATTCTGTTAAAAAAAAATATGATCAATTTTGAATTCATGGGGACTTTAAGTGAATGTCGTCACTTCCTCAGTTCCCGTCACTATGGTTACGGTAAACAGACACGGCAGACCAGCAGTGGGTGGAGCTGAACTAATGTTCATTCGCATCATTTATAATCTAACAACAAACAAACAAACAAACAAACAAA
This sequence comes from Vimba vimba, assembly GCA_022828995.1. NCBI lineage: Eukaryota > Metazoa > Chordata > Actinopteri > Cypriniformes > Leuciscidae > Vimba > Vimba vimba. Next base: position 6,668,425 of record CM040825.1, on the reverse strand, counting down.
CAAACAGCCTCCACTTTCGTCTTGTTATGAAAGCGACGGAGGCAGGTGAGAAAACTGATTTTTATTTTCTCTCACTAAGTATAAATCATTCGAGCTATTAATAACGCGGTGTATATTGGGAAACAGTTTGATAAATTATGTTTTATTCCCCTGTTTTGCAGAGGAAGACATGAACGAGTCATCCAGTTAGAACTATGAAGAACTATTATAAGGTTATTATAACTATTAAAGGTTATATTTTTTTAACCTTTATAAAGGGCATTTTTTCCCTAATTTTATTAAATGCAAGCTCCATCTTTCATTTCAAATTCTTAAATTTGATCAATACATTCAATTAGAATAATAAGACACTAGGCTGTTACCAATCAAATAAAAAAATTTACATTGAAAAATTACTGTATTAAATGAGATTATGAGAGTGTAAATATTTTTTGAATAAACAAATAAGGAATGTTGAAAAGAATGATACTTTGAAACTAAACCGCCAGTAGGAGGCGGCAGGCGAACGTGTTAATGAGCGAGTCATTGAGTCATTCATTCAAACGATTCATTCAATGGGCCATTGAATCTTTGAGTCAACCGATTCGTTCGTTTGAAACATGGCTGAGTGTTCATGTAAGATGCGGTGATCTGTGCTATCAATCGCCACATACATTAAATGAAATAAAACCAGAATCATCCTCGCGTTTTCGGTGATTTCCTAGTAATTTTTTTAATTTTTAATTTTATTTTACAAATTATTTTAATCATGGCATTTGTCCGGTTGGGCGAGTACACTTCTCTTTCACGTGTCCCTTCAAAAAAAAACAAAAAAAAAAAAACAAAAACCCACACGTGTCCCGGGCAAGTTAATGTGGAGCCCTGATATGTTTTCCTTGACTGGTTTTCCCTGAGGAGAGTTACGTGGTTGAAAACGAAAGTAAAAAAGGGGGACGCACGTTCATTGCGTTTTACAGTGATGACTTTATTTAACTCAACACATTATAATGATTTATCTGTCATCCACTCTCGATTAATTAGAATGTTGTGTTTTTATTACTTGGCTCGCCCGACCCGCGGGTTATGATGATCCGCAGCGCAATCGGTGAACTATACGGTTTGCATTGCACTGCTTTGGGTGTCTCTGCCGACCTCTTGTGGACAAAAATAGTATAACATGGCATTTCATGACTATTGCCACTAGATGGAGCAAATGAACATTTCTCACTCATGCTAATTTTTCATCTCTGTTTTTTGTGTTTATTTAAAATAAGACAAATCTGATATTATTTTAATCTTACATCTGTTATTTAACAGTTGAGATAGTTGTTTAATGCAGAAACACTCGCCGGGTTTAAACTAGCAAAACCGGTTTAACGTGCACACGAATTAATTAGCATGTTGTCACAATGAGTTACAATGAATGTTACTATTAGAACTATGATATTCTATTCTATACTTTTATCAATTGTATTGAGAAACCATGAGAAAAAGGTGAATAAAGACTGAAATTATTCATTATTATTATGATTTGAACTATGCTGTATAGCTGTGTTTTGCAGTGTGTGTGTTGTCAAAATGTATTTTTAATTATTAAAATTGCCATTATTTTATATGAAAAGTTAATTTTATTTTATTGACAAAATATTTTATTTGGTCTTTTTTATATTTTTTGATTAGATCAGATAACATTGTAATCTGTCATATGATCATGTGATAATGTACTCCACCTATGGGGCATGTTGTCTCATTTCACTTCATTCATTCAGGGTAAATCAAGAGAAAAGTATACGCTGTATTAATGAAAGTTCCGTGTATCTTTTGATCATTTCATTTCCTGTTTGGAATGGAATAACGAGAAATGAAAACCAGCTCGTTTATTCGTTTTTTAGTTTATTTTGAAAAACGAAAAATTAGATTTTGTCTCGATTCATTTGCACACGTGGGCGGCGCTGAAACGCCCCTTTCATCTGATTGGTCGAAACGCTCCGCCTTCAGTAAGCGACGAGCTTTTCTTTCTGTCAGGCAGAATAAGAGTCGGTACGAGTGCGGCACTGACAAACGCACTGTAATAAAATAATGTCTGAAACCACCACTCACTGTTAACTACGCACAATATTTGAAGCAGAAATATGTTGCTGGTCACGTAATTCGCGCTGCTGAGACTTGCAAAGCGACCCCAATAATGTGAACCACAGTATATGACAGATTATTTTAGCATGATGTATTTCCCATTGATAAATACAGTGCAAATAGATCCGTTTCTTTGGATAAAATCCATTGACTTGCGTTCTCTCAGCAATGAAGGCCGTAATACTCAATGCTGTCCACTAGAGGGGGCGACAGGATAATAAGTGTTTTCTACTCTTTTTCCCTGTTTGCATCAGTTTAAATGACAAATGCATGAATTTCATTCATAAATAGGCCATATCTGTGTATGAGAACAATATTTACACTTCAAGCTTTACAACTAATTAAAACTTTAACCCTACTACAAAGTTTGCCACTCTGTCATTTCTTTTAAGATATTGTTATTCCACTGGTTTTTGCATTTAATGTTTGTCCATCTGGAACTTGTATTTGTCATGAGCTCTATATTTAAGATGTACTAGAAAAAAATATGATTCAACAACACAAACTCTGTTTTTACTCGGCAAATTTGTTTTCCTTTCAAGTAGGCTTATCCTGCAGGTTATCCTGCTTTTTGCCATGGCTTGCCACACTGCCCAGAATAAACTATATTTTCTCCACACGAGATGTGGACGAGCACATATCTTATCGTTCTGTTTAGGCTATTGTAGTTTGTAATGCTTGTTATGTTCCTTAATTTATATAGAATCTGGTTGTCTGTCTGTCTGTCTGACTATAGTGTTTAAACAGAAACATATAACCTTTTTTAAACTATTTAAAAATCTGCTATATTCCACAAAGGAAGCCCATTTGTTGGCGTTGGCGTTATACGAGAATGACATTCTGAGTATGAGCCTATTGTTAGCTGGTTTAAAAATGCGGATGGATCATTGCAGAGTTATTCCTTATTGCAATGCAATACAAGAAGTGCATAGCCTATGTTATTCTTCACTGCACAACGTTAGATCGTTTGTGCAATGCAATGCAACAACACACATGTCATCTCTTTAATGAACATGGGAATGAGTTAGTACTGGTGTGCAATGCAATGCAAAAAGTTCATTAAAGAGATAACATGTTGCACTGCATTGCACAAACGATCTAACGTTGTGCATTGAAGAATAGCATATAGGCTATGCACTTTTTGCATTGCATTGCACACCAGAACAAACTCCTTCCCATGTTCATTAAAGAGATAACATGTTACATTGCATTGCACAAACAATCTTGTGCATTGAAGAATAACATATAGGCTATGCACTTCTTGCATTGCACACCAGAACTAACTCATTCCCATGTTCATTAAAGAGATAACATATGTGTTGTTGCATTGCATTGCACACACGATCTAACGTTGTGCATTGAAGAATAACATATAAGCTATGAGTGCATTGCAAACATACAGCACATTCCGATGTGCATTGAAGAGATACCTTTTTTGGAGTAACATTCCACTGCATAAAAGATCTAACTGATAAAGTTAGATATAATAATACATTATTATTCAACGCTAATTCTTAGATCGTTTGTGCAATGCAACACTAATGTTATCTTTTCATTGCACATGAGGTATGAAGTAGTTTATTCTATGACTCTTTGGCCAGAAATATGTTCAGTAGGTCAAATATGTTATGTGCAATCTGTATAGCTGATTTATCATCAAAAGGAGTCTATAACTTTATATAGTTTGAAAATTGTTTAGGACGCTTTGACCACAAATAAGTTCAAAATGTCAGATATGGACATCTATATGGCTTATGAAACATCAGAAGGAGTGTATGAGTATGTATAGAAAACGCAAGATTGAGGACTCTTTGGCCAGAAATATGTTCTGGAGGTCAAAAGGGGACCTCTGTATAGCTGATTTATCATCAAAAGGAGTCTATCACTTTATATAGTTTGAAAAATTTTAGGACACTTTGACCACAAATAAGTTCAAAATGTCAGATATGGACATCTATATGGCTTACGAAGCATCAGAAGGAGTATGTATATAAAGCATAAGATCGAGGACTCTTTGGCCAGAAATATGTTCTGGAGGTCAAAAGGGGCCCTCTGTATAGCTGATTTATCCTCAAAAGGAGTCTATATCTTTATATAGTTTTAAATTTTTTTTAGGACACTTTGACCACAAATAAGTTCAAAATGTCAGATATGGACATCTATATGGCTTATGAAGCATCAGAAGGAGTCTATGAGTGTAGGATATCAGATGTTAAATACCCAAAGTTCGTCAGAGTTGTAGAAACTTGATGGCGTGTCTGATTAAAACACGGGACAAATACCAGTCCTTTGCTCTCTTTTATTTTTAGTTCAAGATGATTAAGTCTTGGGTAATTCACATGGCATAAAGATCATGGATTGCAGATTCACGTGTGGTAAATAGACAGATGCCAACAGATGGACAGGATGGATTGGATGTACAAGATGGTTTTAAGTCACTACAAACAATACAATAAAGGAAATCAAACTCATAATTCATCAAACATATGTATATACTCAAACCAAACAATTGAAATAAATAAATTCAAACAATACAATTGGCAAAAACAAACTTACTTAACACATCTTTAGGAAAGGACTCAAAGGACATGGTTGGGTCTCCATTCAAACACCCACACCTCACCAATGCAAAAAAGAAACAAAGGAAGGAAGTGAGGCCTACTTATAGACCTTAGCCAGGGGGTGTATGGGTAATGTAGTGTACTATATTTAGTAGTGTAATCTACTTGGGATTGTGGGATATGTAGTACATATGTATATGGGAAAAAAAAGAAAATAAAATTAAAGAAAAGGGCCAAATTCACAACAGCCACCCCCAAATACAGTGATGTATTTGCTATTACTCATCTATTTCAGGTAATGGAATCAACTTAGCAACTGGACGTACATACGTTTTTCCATTAATAACAATCTCAGCTACTCTGACACGCCCATCCTGACTAGGTAGGAGACGTACTACCCTGCCAATGGGCCATGATGCTCTTGGAAGTTGAGAATCAACTACTAACACGACAGCAGAGTCATTTAGATTAGGCTGTTCTCGATTCCATTTTTGACGGAGCTGCTGACCTGGTAAATAATATCGGATAAAGGAGGTCCAAAACTGATCAACGAGGACCTGGCTGTGGCGCCAAGATCTGCGGCCAAGGAGCTTAGTGTTGGCATAAATCACCTGAGGTAGAGAAGAATCTCGCCGCCCCATGAGGAGGAGATTTGGAGTGATGGGGTCAAGGTCTGAAATGTTTGAAGAGGCGTAACCAAGTGGCTTCGAGTTTAACACTCCTTCAACTTCTGTCAAAACGGTCCGTAGGACTTCCTCTGATACGGTTTGACTACCAAGTACCACCCGCAAAGCTGTTTTAACTGAACGGACCTCTCTTTCCCATGACCCCAAAATGAGGGGCTTGTGGTGGATTAAACTTGAATTTAATCTGCTGATTTTCCAGCTTGACTTGTAACTCAGTGGTAAGGTTCTGGAAAGCTTCTTTTAATTCTTTTGCAGCTCCACGGAAATTACTTCCTTGATCACAAAGAATCTCATATGGCTTACCTCTCCTGGATATAAAGCGGCGTAGGGCCATTAGAAAGCTGTCCACATCTAAACTGCTCAACAAATCAAGATGCAGACATCGAGTGGTCTGGCACTTAAACAGAATGCCCCATCTCTTCTCCGTTCTACGGCCAATATTGACATGGAAGGGACCAAAACAGTCCATTCCTGTGGACCAAAAGGGAGGTTTAAACAACCGGAGCTTGGAGAGTGGAAGATCAGACATTTGAGGGATAGATGGTTTAGCTCTCCACTTCCTACATTGTAAACAAGACCACTGATGTTTTTTTACGGCTTGTCTCCCTCTAATTATCCAGTAATTGCGCCGGAGTTCTGAGAAAACTCTCTCTGGACCAGGGTGGAAAAGTTTCTCGTCGCAGTCCTTGATAATTAAATGGGATAATGGATGTTTAGGGTCGAGGACAATTGGGTGAACCATTCCAGGTTCCATATCCTCTACACGTCTGAGCTTACCACCCACTACAATAAGTCCTGTTTCTTCATTGAATTCAGGAGAAAGTGTAAGGAGACAACTCTGAGGTTCAATGGGCTTTCCTTCCTTTAAACACTGGTACTCAGAGGGAAAACTTTGTTGCTGGGCTTGTCTCAAAAGAAGGTTTTGAACTGAAGAGGCGTCACAGGGGTCCTCCCTATGTCGTCGCAGTAACTCATTTGTTGCAAACTGTAGCTCTGACCATGATTTGAAACAGGAAGGATCTGGGAGTACAAAGTCATCCAATTGTGTTAAGCCACAAAAGAGTGGTTTGCGGAGCTCAGGATCAGGACTAGCAGATCTGGATACTAGATTTTTGGGCCATTCATGTGGAGGAAATTTCAGAAACATTGGACCTTGTCGCCATCTATGATCAGGTTTGGCTAGCTCAACAACAGTTTTACCTCTTGTAATGTCATCTGCTGGATTCTGTGCAGAAGGAATATACCTCCAAGAAGTGGGATCAGTGAGTTCCAGGATTTCAGTGACTCTGTTAGCTACAAAAACTTTGTAACGACAGGAGAGGGAGTGCAGCCAAGACAAGACCGTTGTCGAATCAGACCATAGGACAACATTTGTCAAAGGATGAGTCAATTCATTCTGCAAGAGTTTACAAAGCTGTGCACCTGTTAGAGCAGCACAAAGTTCAAGGCGAGGGATGGATATTTGCCTTTTGGGGGCAACTCGAGATCTTGCCATAATGAAGTAAGTATGTACCACACCCTTGTCAGTTTCCATTCGCAAATAGGCTACTGACCCGTATGCGCTCTCTGAAGCGTCGCAAAAAATATGCAACTCTCTGGATGTAATTTGGTTGGAAGGTAAAGTTAAATAACAACGAGGAAGCTGTATCAATAACAGGTCAGGGAGCTCAGTTTCCCAAGCCTTCCAGGCCTGTTGAATAGGATCTGGCATAAGGGGATCATCCCAGCCCCGGGACTTCATCCAGCATTGTTGTATGATGACTTTAGCTCGCGTTGTAAAGGGGGTTATGTAACCCAAGGGATCATACTGGCTGGCGAGGACTTTATATATATTGCGCAGAGTTGTGACTTTATACTCCACAGTTCGGGATCGAGACCCTAAGGAATCAGAGGGACAGTGCCAACTCAAACCCAGAGCTCCTTCTTTAGGATCCAAACGATCTTGATTGATCCACAGTTCAGCACTCTCAGACCTGGCTTCAGAAGGAAGATGTCTGACAACATCAGGCTGGTTACTTGCCCACTGTCTGATTTCAAATCCTCCACTCATCAGTAAAGAACGCGTTCGGTCTAGGAAGTTCTTAGCAGTTTGCACATTTGAAAAACTCTCTAAACAGTTGTCCACATAGAATGACTGAAGTACAGAATTCACTATATCTTCATATCCTTCTTGATGATCAAGGACATGCCTTTGTAGAGCGTATGTTGCGCAACATGGACTACATACTGTCCCAAAGGGCAAAACTTGCCATTCGTAGATGTCAGGTGGATTTGACCTCTGCATTTTGCGCCACAGGAAACGTACAAGAGAACGGTCTTCTGGTAGTAGCCTTACTTGATGGAACATAGATTTTATGTCCCCACTAATTGCCACTGGGCATTGACGAAACCGGAGTAAGACACCAAGTAAGGAAGGGCCCAGTTGTGGACCAGGAAGAAGTTGACTGTTAAGTGACACACCTTTATATTGATAGGAGCAATTGAAGACTATTCTTTTTTTCCCATTATGCTCCACAATATGATGAGGAATATACCATGATTCATTAGATGAGTCATGAGAAAGTTCCACTTTGGAAACATAACCGGACTCCTCCAACTTAGCAATTTCTTGGTCATACACAGCAGCAGTTTTAGGATCTCTTTGGAGGCGTCGCTCGATAAATCTGAGGGAAGACATAACTGCATTTGGTGAGGCTCGTAACCTCATGGCGGAGGCAGCACGCAATAACGGAGTGGTGTATCTTTGCACACCATCCACATCAACTCTCTTAGACTTGGAGGCCAACAAGTCCATAGCTTCTTGGTCCTGCTTGGACCTAGTAATGACTTTCTCATTTCTGAAAGGAAGGATGTCTACTTTCCATAATTTCTCCACATCATGGCGAAGTTCTTCTAGTGGATTAGCGATGGTAAAGAGACACTGAATCTCATCAGTGTTAGGAATCGGTATTGGGCCTTGAAGTACCCAGCCTAACCTGGTCTGAATTGCAGCTGGGGATTTAGGAGGCCCAAAATACACCTGATCAATTGGATTTATCAGGTGTGGGTAGTCTGCACCAATAAGAATTAGTGGTTGGACATTAGCAAAGGCTGGAAGGGGTAAGTCTCGAAGATGTCTGAAACGTCTCTGCAAGATCTCAACAGGGTAAGTCTGTTCTGCCAGCCCCAAGCTTGCAGCAGAAAAGGCATTGGAAATGGAATACTTCTTTTCTGGATTGGCCATGGAGGATATTTCAAAGGTTATGGAAGAGCCTTCAAGTGCTAGAGTATCTTGACGTACAGTTCTAACAATTAGGGACTCAGTTACCCCAGTAAGGCCTAAATAATCAGATGCTTGAGGTAGCAACATGGTACGTTCTGATCCATCATCTAAGATGGCATAGGTTTGCAAGGATCTTCCTTTATGATGGAGAAGTACTTCAACAACTTTAAGCAGTACCTTGCCAGAACCTCCAAGGCGACTAAGATAGAATGTACCGTTATCCTGGTCACGACAGTTAACTCCATGAAGGATACCAAGATGTCTCCCTTTGCACTGTGGACAAGGTTTTTTCAAGTCACAGTTGACAGCTAGATGGTTAAGCCCACATCTCCAACATCTTTTGTTCTCTCTAATCCATGCATCCTTCCTAGTGTCTTCTAAAGATTTAAAAGAGGGGCACAGGCCAATAAAGTGATCTCTACTGGAGCAATATGCACATGAATACTTGGAACTCCATTCTCCATCTCTCAAATTCTGGGGTTGCTTATTTGTGGATCTTGGGATAACAGAATTTCCGTTGACTCCGTACAAGACGGTTCGAGTGTTAACGTAGGACTTTGGTTGAGGTCTACTCAGGAGTGGTTTTGGAAAGTCACTAACTCGGTCAGCCATTGCTTGACACTCAGCCTCTTCTTGGAGCCAGGCGGAAAAGTTAATCAGGTTGTAGCTTTGACCCTTTAGGATCGTACGGGCATAACGGGCAAAGTTTGTCACATGCTCTGTGGGCAGTTTACTGAGTAGTTGCTGTACGTGAGAAGCACAGGATAATTCAGACTTAACTTGATCTTGGCCCAAAGATTGGAGCATGCCAACCAAAGCTCGAACCTTTAGTGCGAAGCTACTAAATGCTCTGCTGTCACCTGGTCTCACCTTGGGGAGAGCTAGAATGGCTTTGATTTCTCTCAAAACTAATTGGTGAGGTTGCCCATATTTCTGCTGTAGTGCCAAAAGAGCCATACTGTAAGGCCTAGGATCATTAGCATAAGCTAAAGCTAGATCACGAGCTGGCGAAAATTTTAAATGATCCAGCAAGATATGGAATTTGTAATGTTCTGGCTCATGGAGTGACAACAAATTTGTCAAAGCTAACTGCAACATTGCAAATTCTTGGGGGTCATCATTCACCAAGAAAGGAAAGGAAGGTCCCTGAACACGAGAAGTAGGATAGGAAGGAACAGGATATGAAGCATAATATGGCTGTGAATACTGGGAAACAACATACCGAGGCTGAGGTGGTAATTGTGCTGATGTTACTTGTGAGGATAACTGAGTATGAGCTATGTAAGGGGAATAGGGGCTACATGGTAAACCAGGCTGTGGTAAACCAAGTGGTTGTACCAACACTGGTGATGTTTGCACTTGAAGGGAATGACTATTAGAAGGCTCAGGAACCAATGGAACAAGAGAAGGTTGTAACATACTACTTGATTGTAGTTGTGATATCTCCTGTGTGTGCATATGTTGGGGTGGACTACGTAACAGTGAGGAAGGAGGAAGAGGCAAAGAACTAGGCCTACTCAATGGAAGCAAAGAAGGAACAGTTGAGGAATTACATTTCTCACAGGTTGATTTCTGTTCAGCTTTCCTAATACATTCACACAATTCTCGAACAATAGATGCATTAGCAAAGGCATTTTCATCATCATCAGAAACATCATCAAAAGACTCAGAAAATTCAGAATGTTTAGAAGAAACAACTAACTGTGACATTCTAGACATCATGTCTCGAAGCATACCCTTAAGTCCAAGTATTTCTTGTTTAACATCCATATCGAGTAAATCATGTTGAGACTGTTCACGATGAGCAGATGAGCATGGTGCAGATCTTAAAGAAGATGGATTTTCATACTGGGTTTGGTGATGATCACTTACAACTAGTTTTGGTGAGAAAGGGGGAGAAGGAGCACGTTCTCTCACCATACAGTCAGCAAAACGGGCAGGAGGTCTTCTTCTTAGGCTGCGCCGGATTGCAGGTCTTGCATGGTAATCCATTCCACCAAATTTCTACCTCCAGCTCGAAGGACCATTTGTAGGATATCAGATGTTAAATACCCAAAGTTCGTCAGAGTTGTAGAAACTTGATGGCGTGTCTGATTAAAACACGGGACAAATACCAGTCCTTTGCTCTCTTTTATTTTCAGTTCAAGATGATTAAGTCTTGGGTAATTCACATGGCATAAAGATCATGGATTGCAGATTCACGTGTGGTAAATAGACAGATGCCAACAGATGGACAGGATGGATTGGATGTACAAGATGGTTTTAAGTCACTACAAACAATACAATAAAGGAAATCAAACTCATATAATTCATCAAACATAACATGTATATACTCAAACCAAACAATTGAAATAAATAAATTCAAACAATACAATTGGCAAAAACAAACTTACTTAACACATCTTTAGGAAAGGACTCAAAGGACATGGTTGGGTCTCCATTCAAACACCCACACCTCACCAATGCAAAAAAGAAACAAAGGAAGGAAGTGAGGCCTACTTATAGACCTTAGCCAGGGGGTGTATGGGTAATGTAGTGTACTATATTTAGTAGTGTAATCTACTTGGGATTGTGGGATACGTAGTACATATGTATATGGGAAAAAAAAGAAAATAAAATTAAAGAAAAGGGCCAAATTCACAACAATGAGTATGTATAGAAAGCCCAAGATCGAGGACTCTTTGGCCAGAAATATGTTCAGGAGGTCAAAAGGGGCCCTCTGTATAGCTGATTTATCATCAAAAGGAGTCTATAACTTTATATAGTTTGAAAAATATTTAGGACACTTTGACCACAAATAAGTTCAAAAGGTCAGATATGGACATCTATATGGCTTACGAAGCATCAGAAGGAGTATGTATAGAAAACGGAAGATCAAGGACTCTTTGGCCAGAAATATGTTCAGGACGTCAAAAGGGGACCTCTGTATAGCTGATTTATCATCAAAAGGAGTCTATAACTTTCTATAATTTGAAAAATTTTGAGGACACTTTGACCACAAATAAGTTCAAAAAGTCAGATATGGACATCTGTATGGCTTATGAAGCATCAGAAGGAGTATGTATAGAAAAACGCAAGATCGAGGACTCTTTGGCCAGAAATATGTTCAGGAGGTCAAAGGGGACCTCTGTATAGCTGATTTATCATCAAAAGGAGTCTATAACTTTCTATAATTTGAAAAATTTTGAGGACACTTTGACCACAAATAAGTTCAAAAGGTCAGATATGGACATCTATATGGCTTATGAAGCATCAGAAGGAGTCTATGAGTATGTATAGAAAACGCAAGATCGAGGACTCTTTGGCCAGAAATATGTTCAGGAGGTCAAAAGGGGACCTCTGTATAGCTGATTTATCATCAAAAGGAGTCTATAACTTTCTATAGTTTGAAAAATTTGTAGGACACTTTGACCACAAATAGGTTCAAAAGGTCAGATATGGACATCTATATGGCTTATGAAGCATCAGAAGGAGTATGTATAGAAAACGCAAGATTGAGGACTCTTTGGCCAGAAATATGTTCAGGAGGTCAAAAGGGACCTCTGTATTGCTGATTTATCATCAAAAGGAGTCTATAACTTTCTATAATTTGAAAAATTTTGAGGACACTTTGACCACAAATAAGTTCAAAAAGTCAAATATGGACATCTATATGGCTTATGAAGCATCAGAAGGAGTCTATGGGTATGTATAGAAAACGCAAGATCGAGGACTCTTTGGCCAGAAATATGTTCAGTATGTATAGCTGATTTATCATCAAAAGTAGTCTATCACTTTATATAGTTTGAAAAATATTTAGGACACTTTGACCACAAATAAGTTCAAAAGGTCAGATATGGACATCTATATGGCTTATGAAGCATCAGAAGGAGTGTATGAGTATGTATAGAAAACGCAAGATCAAGGACTCTTTGGCCAGAAATATGTTCTGGAGGTTAAAAGGGGACCTCTGTATAGCTGATTTATCATCAAAAGGAGTCTATAACTTTCTATAGTTTGAAATATTTTAGGACACTTTGACCACAAATAAGTTCAAAATGTCAGATATGGACATCTATATGGCTTACGAAGCATCGGAAGGAGTATGTATAGAAAACGCAAGATCGAGGACTCTTTGGCCAGAAATATGTTCTGGAGGTTAAAAGGGGACCTCTGTATAGCTGATTTATCATCAAAAGGAGTCTATAACTTTCTATAGTTAGAAAAATTTTAGGACACTTTGACCACAAATAAGTTCAAAATGTCAGATATGGACATCTATATGGCTTATGAAGCATCAGAAGGAGTCTATGAGTATGTATAGAAAGCATAAGATCGAGGACTCTTTGGCCAGAAATATGTTCAGGAGGTCAAAAGGGGACCTCTGTATAGCTGATTTATCATCAAAAGGAGTCTATAACTTTCTATAATTTGAAAAATTTTGAGGACACTTTGACCACAAATAAGTTCAAAAGGTCAGATATGGACATCTATATGGCTTATGAAGCATCAGAAGGAGTCTATGAGTATGTATAGAAAACGCAAGATCGAGGACTCTTTGGCCAGAAATATGTTCAGGAGGTCAAAAGGGGACCTCTGTATAGCTGATTTATCATCAAAAGGAGTCTATAACTTTCTATAGTTTGAAAAATTTGTAGGACACTTTGACCACAAATAGGTTCAAAAGGTCAGATATGGACATCTATATGGCTTATGAAGCATCAGAAGGAGTATGTATAGAAAACGCAAGATTGAGGACTCTTTGGCCAGAAATATGTTCAGGAGGTCAAAAGGGACCTCTGTATTGCTGATTTATCATCAAAAGGAGTCTATAACTTTCTATAATTTGAAAAATTTTGAGGACACTTTGACCACAAATAAGTTCAAAAAGTCAAATATGGACATCTATATGGCTTATGAAGCATCAGAAGGAGTCTATGGGTATGTATAGAAAACGCAAGATCGAGGACTCTTTGGCCAGAAATATGTTCAGTATGTATAGCTGATTTATCATCAAAAGTAGTCTATCACTTTATATAGTTTGAAAAATATTTAGGACACTTTGACCACAAATAAGTTCAAAAGGTCAGATATGGACATCTATATGGCTTATGAAGCATCAGAAGGAGTGTATGAGTATGTATAGAAAACGCAAGATCAAGGACTCTTTGGCCAGAAATATGTTCTGGAGGTTAAAAGGGGACCTCTGTATAGCTGATTTATCATCAAAAGGAGTCTATAACTTTCTATAGTTTGAAATATTTTAGGACACTTTGACCACAAATAAGTTCAAAATGTCAGATATGGACATCTATATGGCTTACGAAGCATCGGAAGGAGTATGTATAGAAAACGCAAGATCGAGGACTCTTTGGCCAGAAATATGTTCTGGAGGTTAAAAGGGGACCTCTGTATAGCTGATTTATCATCAAAAGGAGTCTATAACTTTCTATAGTTAGAAATATTTTAGGACACTTTGACCACAAATAAGTTCAAAATGTCAGATATGGACATCTATATGGCTTATGAAGCATCAGAAGGAGTCTATGAGTATGTATAGAAAGCATAAGATCGAGGACTCTTTGGCCAGAAATATGTTCAGGAGGTCCAAAGGGGACCTCTGTATAGCTGATTTATCATCAAAAGGAGTCTATAATTTCTATAGTTGGAAAAAAATTTAGGACACTTTGACCACAAATAAGTTCAAAATGTCAGATATGGACATCTAAATGGCTTATGAAGCATCAGAAGGAGTAAGTATAGAAAACGCAAGATCGAGGACTCTTTGGCCAGAAATATGTTCAGGAGGTCAAAGGGGGACCTCTGTATAGCTGATTTATCATCAAAAGGAGTCTATAACTTTCTATAATTTGAAAAATTTTGAGGACACTTTGACCACAAATAAGTTCAATAAGTCAGATATGGACATCTATATGGCTTACGAAGCATCAGAAGGAGTATGTATAGAAAACGCAAGATCGAGGACTCTTTGGCCAGAAATATGTTCTGGAGGTCAAAAGGGGACCTCTGTATAGCTGATTTATCATCAAAAGGAGTCTATAACTTTATATAGTTTGAAAAATTTTAGGACACTTTGACCACAAATAAGTTCAAAAAGTCAGACATGGACATCTATATGGCTTATGAAGCATCAGAAGGAGTACTGTATGTATAGAAAGCCCAAGATCGAGGACTCTTTGGCCAGAAATATGTTCTGGAGGTCAAAAGGGGACCTCTGTATAGCTGATTTATCATCAAAAGGAGTCTATAACTTTCTATAGTTTGAAAAATTTTTTAGGACACTTTGACCACAAATAAGTTCAAAAGGTCAGATATATATTATATATATATAATAATTGGCTAAGTTTCCATTTACGCTCTAAATTACGGGTTTCTCTCTTTAGAACATGCGTAGTATTATTGTACCATGGTGCTTTAATTTTCTCTCTGACCTTTTTTAATCTAACGGGTGCAACAACATCCAATGTTCTAGAGAGAATGGTGCTCATAGTGCTAGTTAGTTCTTCTAGTTCATCTGTTTGTTTGGGTTCAGGCAGCAGCTGAGACAGATCAGACAAGCAACTCGAGAAATTATCTATGGTGGATGGAAGGATTGTTCTGCCTGGTCGAAAACGCGGCGCCGCATGACATATTACAGCAGTACGTAATATGCAAGTTACCAAGTAATGGTCAGTGACATCATCACTTTGTGGAATGATATCTATATCGGTTGGATCGGATCCATATGATATAATTAAATCGAGTGTGTGATTAAGACGATGAGTTGGTCCGGTGACGTTTTGTTTGACCCCAAAGGAATTTAATAAATCTATAAACACAGCCCCTAACGCATCATTTGGATTATCTACGTGTATGTTAAAATCTCCAACAATTAATGCTTTATCTACATTGACCAATAGATCTGAGAGAACATCTGCAAACTCTTTTAGGAAATCAGCGTAAGGCCCAGGCGGTCTATATACGGTAGCCAAGGCTAGAGATAATATGGATTTTTTTCTAACATCTAAGAGCGTAACATTTAGTACAAGTATTTCAAACGAAATAAACTTATAACCCGTTTTCTGAGTAACATTGAGAATATCTCTATAGACCGCTGCAACACCGCCGCCACGACCAATCAGACGGGGTTCGTGCTTATAGGAGTATCCTGATGGAGTAGACTCATTTAGACTGAAATAATCATTAGGTTTAAGCCAAGTTTCAGTAAGGCAAAGTACATCGAAGCTATTATCCGTGACTATTTCATTTACAATAACTGCCTTAGGTGTGAGTGATCTAATGTTTAGAAGACCTAGCTTTAGAAATTGTTTTTGGTTACTAATAGCAACATTTTCTGGTTTAATAACAATTAGATTTTTTCTAGATCCTGCAGTAGATTTATTATTTGATCTCACTAAACGAGGAATAGACACAGTTTCTATGCAATGTTCTACACTATTTATATCAGTTAATTTGGTGCAGCAGAGACTATGATTTGAACTTTTGGTTACTAGTCAAAAGGTATTTAACATTTTGGAGATGTTATCTGACAGAAGATCCGATCCGAATCTGCTTGGGTGTAAGCCATCAGCACGGTAAAGCCTAGGACGCTCCCAAAACAGATTCCAATTATTTACAAAGAGCAGTTTCTGCTCATTGCACCATAACATTAACCATTCATTTAGCGCAAATAATCTACTAAACTTTTCATGACCTAGTCGGTACGTGGGAAGCGGTCCTGACACAATGATCGTTATATCAGGCGATGTGCTGCGTACCGTATCGATCAGATTCCTGAAGTCTTTCTTCAGAACCTCTGTCTGTCGCAGCCTGATGTCGGCCCCTCCCGCGTGCAGGACCACAGTTCCGACGCGCTCGTTCAGAATCTCGGGAATGTGAGCAGCGATTTCAGAAACACGAGCACCAGGAAAGCAGTGACTATGCACCTTACTTTTATTTAACGTAGCTTGTACGTGTCGAACGATGGAATCACCGATGATCACAGCATCGCGTTCTGTTTCGCGAAGAGGGGAGAAGCGGTTTTGTGTGGATATCTCGAAAACCGGCAGGGTCGGAGAGAGTTTTCTTGGTCTAGACCTGACTCGCGTCTTCCGCTGCGGAAATATCCAGGCTTCGTGGTGGCATGTTGGAGCCGGCGTAAACGAGACCATAGCTGATCGCGGCCTCGACGCTCGTGACCGATGCTGAGTAACGCACGGAGTAGACGAGGTCGGAGTCAGCGGGTTAGTAACGTTGATCACTGATTTGTGTGCATCGGCGCGTGATGTTTCAAGAGCTAACCGCCGGTCTATCAGCTCGGCTTTTCTCACTAAAAGGTCGTGGATCTGTTTCTCAACAGCTTCCAGCTCAGACTGCAACGCGTGTAGCTCAAATGTGTCCTCACCTGCACCAAAAGGTAGACTACTTACATCTGATATATTCGCCATTTTAACAGATGGACAGTAAGTTAAGTTAGCAACGACGCTACCAGTGATGCTATCAATATTAATACTAATTTATGTCCTTATGTACATACTCATAGGAGTCTATGAGTATGTATAGAAAATGCAAGATCGAGGACTCTTTGGCCAGAAATATGTTCAGGAGGTCAAAAGGGGACCTCTGTATAGCTGATTTATCATCAAAAGGAGTCTATAGCTTTCTATAGTTTGAATAATGTCTTGGACACATTGACCACAAATAAGTTCAAAATGCCAGATATGGACATCTATATGGCTTATGAAGCATCAGGAGGAGAATGTATAGAAAGCCCAAGATTGAGGACTCTTTGGCCAGAAATATGTTCTGGAGGTCAAAAGGGGCCCTCTGTATAGCTGATTTATCATCAAAAGGAGTCTATAACTTTCTATAGTTTGAAAAAAATTTAGGACACTTTGACCACAAATAAGTTCAAACGGTCAGATATGGACATCTATATGGCTTATGAAGCATCAGAAGGAGTCTATGAGTATGTATAGAAAACGTCTCCGGTTACTTAACTGTAACCTTGTTCCCTGAGAAAGCGGAACGAGATGCTGCGCTGCTCAGCGCATTGGGAACATATTTTATCGTGACCAGCTGTGAATATTGTGTATAACACGTCAATGAAATTGACCCGGAGGTAATATAGCCTCGGTCGGTGACGTCATCGGCGCGCCCCCGCGACACGAGGCTATAAGTAGATGAGCCACAGGTGTATCGTCAGGATATTTTGTCTGAAGAGCAGTCCTGGGACATCTTCAGCACGGCAAAGTAGCGCAGCATCTCGTTCCGCTTTCTCAGGGTACAAGGTTACAGTTAAGTAACCGGAGACGTTCCCTTTCGAAAGCTACAATCGATGCTGCGCTGCTCAGCGCATTGGGAACGAAAATACCCACGCCGCCGTGCTTGAAAATGTCTGGACCCCCACGGTTGTGCAGGTGTGTTTCACAAGAAGGCCTAGACATTAGCTTGTGATGTCGACTCAAGGACATGAGAGCCCGGAGTGGCATGAACATCCAAACTATAAAATCTTATGAACGTGTGCGGAGAGGACCAACCTGCCGCATCACAAATAAACTGCAAGGGGCACCTCTTGCCAAAGCACTAGAGGATGCGACCCCTCTGGTGGAGTGAGCCCTTAGACCCGTTGGCGAAACTTGGCAGTGCGCCTCATAGGCAAGAGCAATAGCATCCCTGACCCAATGTGACATGGTCTGCTTAGTGGCAGCAGCCATCGGTTGTGGCCCCCATAACAGGTGAAAAGTCGCTCTGACTTACACCACTGGCTAGTGCGGTGGACGTAGGCCTGAAGAGCACGGACTGGAAATAGTCTATGAGATCTCTCCTGTCCCGGCGTTGTGAACGGCGGAGAGCAGAAAGCCTCAAGCGTGACAGGATGTACAGTCGAAAAAGGCACCTTAGGCAGGTAATCAGGATGAGGATGCAAAATCACTTTCACCATTCCTGGGGCAAAGTTTAAACAGGGTGGCGAAATTGACAGAGCCTGCATATCCCCAATTCTTTCAAAGAAGTTATTGCCATAAGAAAAAACATCTTAGAGTCAGAAGTTTGTCAGACGCTGATTCTAGAGGTTCAAAAGGAGTCTCAACCAGACCCTCTAGGACTAAAGATAAGTCCCATGATAGGATCTTGGTTTTATGAGAGGCCTCAGTCGCCATGAATGACCTGAACGAACAGAGGATGTCTCCCGAGTGGCACCCCGTCAACCAAGGCATGGCAAGCCGAAAGAGCGGCCACATAAACCTTGAGAGTGGCGGGGCATGTGCCTGATGATAATATTTCCTGCAGGAATTCCAGAACTGAAGCAATCTGGCAGTTGACTGGATCTGCATTATGACACACCACCTTTCAAAGACACTCCATTTGTTGACATAACTCTTTTTAGTGAAGGAAGCACTAGCACTGAGAATGGTCTCAACAACAACAGGCGAAAAGCCCAGTGCCTCTCAGTTGGTACCCATCAGGGGCCAAACATGAAGGTTCCAGAGGTTGGGCCTGGGATGGAATACCGTGCGCTCCGTCTGAGACAGAAGGTCCCTCCTCTCCGGAATCGTCCAAGGCGAGCCGTTGAGGAGAGATATTATCTCGGAGAACCAAACTCTGGCTAGAACTCCTGGGAGCAGAGAAACTGGAGGAAAACGCATACATGCACATTCTAGGCCATGTGTGCGCCATCGCATCCAGACCCAGGGGCTGGGTGATTCAGAGATAAGTAGAGGGAACATTGCGCTTTCTGATAAGAGGCGAAGAGGTCCACCTCCGCTTCGTATCCAAATCTGTTTGACTACTTCTGGGTGGAGTTTCCATTCCCCTCTCAGTAGTTTCTGTCTGGACAGTAAATCCGCTCCCACATTCAGGTGCCCTGAGATGTACACTGCCCTGAGTGACAGGAACTTTTCCTGGGCCCAGAGAAAGATGTGCCCCGCTATTCTGTTCAGATTCTGTGAGCACAAACTTCCCTGGTGATTATGTGAGAGACTGCCGCTGTGCCGCACTAGGACATGACAGTCTCTCAACTGAGGGAGAGAGTATTTCAGGGCCAAAAATACAGTCATCAGCTTGAAGCAGTTGATGCCCCTCATTCCCCTTGAGCTGGACGACCACTTAAGACCGCTCCCCAGCCCATCAGGGAGGCGTCTGCCGTTAGCATTCTGCGACAGCAAGACACACCTAAAGTGGGACCCAAAGCAAGGAACCGGGGTCTGAACCACATAGAAAGGGAACGAAGCCGCAGCGCGTAATGGTCTGAAGACAAAAGACCTGACGATGCACCTGTGGCTCATCTACTTATAGCCTCGTGTCGCGGGGGCACGCCGATGACGTCACCGACCGAGGCTATATTACCTCCGGGTCAATTTCATTGACATGTTATACACAATATTCACAGCTGGTCACGATAAAATATGTTCCCAATGCGCTGAGCAGCGCAGCATCGATTGTAGCTTTCGAAAGGGAACGCAAGATCGAGGACTCTTTGGCCAGAAATATGTTCTGGAGGTCAAAAGGGGCCCTCTGAATAGCTGATTTATCATCAAAAGGAGTCTATAACTTTCTATAGTTTGAAAAATTTTGAGGACACTTTGACCACAAATAAGTTCAAACGGTCAGATATGGACATCTATATGGCTTATGAAACATCAGAAGGAGTCTATGAGTATGTATAGAAAACGCAAGATCGAGGACTCTTTGGCCAGAAATATGTTCTGGAGGTCAAAAGGGGACCTCTGTATAGCTGATTTATCATCAAAAGTAGTCTATCACTTTCTATAGTTTGAAAAAAATTTAGGACACTTTGACCACAAATAAGTTCAAAATGTCAGATATGGACATCTATATGGCTTATGAAACATCAGAAGGAGTATGTATAGAAAACGCAAGATCGAGGACTCTTTGGCCAGAAATATGTTCAGTAGGTCAAAAGGGGACCTCTGTATAGCTGACTTATCATCAAAAAGGAGTCTATAACTTTCTATAGTTTGAAACATTTTGAGGACACTTTGACCACAAATAAGTTCAAAATGTCAGATATGGACATCTATATGGCTTATGAAGCATCAGAAGGAGTCTATGAGTATGTATAGAAAGCCCAGGATTGAGGACTCTTTGGCCTGAAATATGTTCAGTAGGTCAAAAAGGGACCTCTGTATAGCTGATTTATCATCAAAAGGAGTCTATAACTTTCTATAGGATATGGATCAAAAGGCTTATGAAGCATCAGAAGGAGTATGTATGGACAACGCAGGATCGAGGACTCTTTGGCCAGAAATATGTTCAGGAGGTCAAAAGGGGACCTCTGTATAGCTGATTTATCATCAAAAGTAGTCTATCACTTTCTATAGTTTGAAACATTTTGAGGACACTTTAACCACAAATAAGTTCAAAATGTCAGATATGGACATCTATATGGCTTACGAAGCATCAGAAGGAGTCTATGAGTATGTATAGAAAGCTCAAGATCGAGGACTCTTTGGCCAGAAATATGTTCAGGAGGTCAAAAGGGGACCTCTGTATAGCTGATTTATCATCAAAAGGAGTCTATAACTTTCTATAGTTTGAAATTTTTTTAGGACACTTTGACCACAAATAAGTTCAAAATGTCAGATATGGACATCTATATGGCTTACGAAGCATCAGAAGGAGTCTATGAGTATGTATAGAAAGCCCAAGATCGAGGACTCTTTGGCCAGAAATATGTTCAGGAGGTCAAAAGGGGACCTCTGTATAGCTGATTTATCATCAAAAGGAGTCTATAACTTTATATAGTTTTATTTTTTATTTTTTTTTACTGTGACCACAAATAAGTTTTTTCCCGTTTCAATTGACATTATTTTATTACAGTGCATTTGTCAGTGCCGCACTCGTACTGACTCTTATTCTGCCTGACAGAAAGAAAAGCTCGTCGCTTACTGAAGGCAGAGCGTTTCGACCAATCAGATGAAAGGGGCGTTTCTGCGCCGCCCACGTGTGCAAATTAAATATCTAACCCATAAACCGATTTGTAAACCACAAACGAAAAATTAAAAATCAAGCCAAAACCTCATTTTTCATTTTTTAAACTAAACTAAAAAACGAATAAACGAGCTGGTTTTCATTTCTCGTTATTCCATTCCAGACAGGAAATCAAATGATCAAAAAGTTTTTATTTTTATTTTTTATGTTGTATTGAACACCAAAAAAGTAACAAATATAGAATATACATCTATAATGGCATTGACAAATACAGATAAATGAGTAGGCACATGTCAGTCAAATAAATGGATAATGACAAAAGAACATTACGTATATTTGAAGGAAAAAAGAAAAAAAGAACAAGAAGGGGTCTCTTCATTCCTCTTCTAAGAGATCAAGGTCTCTTATTATTCTAGCCAATTTCTGGGCCTTTTTACTTTTCATACATTGCAACGATGGAAAGAAATTACAAATAAAGTCTCTTTTAAATACAGAAAAATAAGGTTTCGTCTTCATACATTTGCATTTATGAATAAAGAATTTGCCCAGAATCAACATTACATTAATAAAAAATTCATTTTTTTTCTCATCCAACAACATTCCAAACATAATATGCTTCCTAGCAAAAGTTGGCAGTGAATGAATCTTTGTCTCCAACCAGTAAGACATATTTTCCCAAAAGGTATTTGAAAAAACACAAGAAAAAAAAAGGTGATCGTTGTCTCTATGTCAACTTGACAGAAAGTACAGGCATTTTCTTCAAAATTAAACCGTTGTCTTAAAAATTCACTTGACCATTGAATATTTTAAAATGGGTTTCCTTAGCTTTAGGAGCCACTGGAAAGCTAATATACTGTGTTCGCAAGTTTGTTGGGAAGCATTGCCCTGAGGTCATTGAAGAGAAGGGAGTTCACAAGATCCATCTGGCATGTTGACAGAAGCGTTTTGTACAAAATTTATAAAACTTTTTGGAATGGCATTTAAGACACGCTCAAATTGTTTGCGTTCACATTGTAAATTGTATTTAGTACAGAAGTCTCTAAAAGTTAACAAGCTCCCATCTTCATCCATTACAGTAAATGAAGAACTGACCAAATACCCTTTTCAAGCCAATCAAGAACACATAGAGACTTGTATCTAGATACAATAAATCTATTGTTCCATATAGGGAATCTGTGTGGAGAAAAGTTGTGGTTATATAACAAAATCTGCTGGTGAAAGGAAGATAATTTGATTGGCAGTCTGGAAACAGTAAAATCAAATCTCAGGAGAAAATCAATTCCACCCAATTTTCTAAATATACCTCTGGGAATGCAAAACCAGAAATTAGTTTCATTTGTTATACATTTTTCAAGCCATTTGACCTTCAACATACCATTTATACAATAGAAGTCAAAGGCTTGTAATCCACCATTTTCATAATCTTGTATAAGATTTGCCCTCTTTATATAGTGCACACGTTTACTCCATATATAATTGAAATGAATTTGATTAATGGTCTTAATAGCTCTATTAGAAATGGAGAGACAAGATGCAGGATAGATACACACTTTCCATTTTAGTTAAATAAATTCTACCAAAGATAGACAAATCCCTTTGCATCCATGCATCAAGCCTGCCTTTGCATTCATTCCACCTATTCCAGACATTTTGCTTTTCCATCATGACCTCATCCTTAGAAATGTTTATGCCTAAATATCTGACATTCGACTTGACTGGAATATTATATGAAATTTTAAGAGGGCATTCATGTATGGTAATAATTTCTGAGAATTTAGAAAAATAGTTAACTATCTCAATTGCTTTAGGAACCTGGTCAAGACCTTTTAAAAATAATGTTGTATCGTCAGCCAATTGACTAAGTATAATTTCCTGTCCAAACACATTTAATTTGTCAATATTTGAGTTTTTAATTAGGAGAGCCAACATCTCTGTAGCCAGAATAAACAATGAGGGTGAGATGGGCCATCCTTGTTTAACTCCTCTCTTAATATCAAATCTGGGTGAAGTACCTGTTGGTAGGGCCACTGAACTATTGGTATTTGTGTAGAATAACTGAATAACATTACAAAAATGTTCACCAAACCCATACATTTTCAAACATTTAAAAATAAATGAATGTTCTAACATATCAAAGGCTTTATAGAAATCTAAAAATAAAATAACCCCATCATCCTCTGTTTCTTGATTATACTCCAGCAAGTCCAAAACCAGTCGAATATTGTTATGTATAGAACCATGGTTTTAGTGATTTCCTGAAAAGCTGCAAAAATAAATTCCCTTAATAAGTCCCAAAAAATGGCGCTAAAAATTAGACGTAATACCATCTGGGCCAGGTGATTTATCCAATGACAAACACATAACAGCAGAATCAAGCTCTTCGATTGTTAATTCTGTATCACATATCATTTTGAACTGTTCATCTATATGAGGAACAAATTCTCCGTATTTTTAATGATTAAAATTGCCATTATTTTATATGAAAAAGTTAATAATTTTATTTTATTGACAAAATATTTTATTTTGTCTTTTGTATATTTTTTGATTAGATCAGATAACATTTTAATCTGTCATATGATCATGTGATAATGACTACTCGGGGCATGTTGTCTCATTTCACTTCATTCATTCAGGGTAAATCAAGAGAAAAGTATACGCTGTAATGAAACAAAACCACTACTAGACGTGTGAAATTAAGGGGAAAATAAATACTCTGAACCTTAAGTAGATTTACACAAACTGAGAAAGTCTAAAAGCGTAAGGTTGTGCCCCGCTCTCCCCTATCTGTAAACACTTTTTTTTTTTTCTAATTTATGTCTCAAAAACATAAATAAATAAATAAATTATGTACAAATTTAACATTTGCTTCTTTAATTAAAAAAGACAAGGACAAGCGTTAATGTCGAGCCCTGATATGTTTTCCTTGACTGGTTTTCCCTGCAGAATTACGTTGTTGAAAACGAAAGTAAAAGAGTGATGCACGTTCATGGGCTGCAGCAGGCACATTATGTATTACATAATCATAAAGTAGCCTATTTCTTTTCGTTTTGAATATTTTCGTTTAAAAGTAGACATTTCAAGCTTTCTATAATAGATAGCCTATATTTCTCAAATCTGTGAGGCACAAGCTGAGTTTCGGCGCCCTCCAGTTCACGTGCAATGCAAGCATTGTCTGCTATATATTTGCTTATTATTTATTAAATACAGGCAATTGGTTGATAAAACATTGATCAAAATTAAGATACAATTTATACAAAACGAAAATCTTTTAATAAAAAGTCTTTCTATAAAACTAAAGTCAGTGAAGTGGTCAAAATCACTAGGTGGAGTACATTATCACATGATCATAGATTAAAATGATTAAAATGTTATCTGACCTTATCAAGATTAAAATGTTATCTGATCTAATCAAAACATATAGGCCTACAGAAGACAAAATAAAATATTTTGTCAATAAAATAAAATTATTAACTTTTTTATATAAAATAATGGCAATTTTTAATAATTAAAAATATATTTTGACAACACACACACAGCTATACAGCATAGTAGAAAAACATAATAATAATGAATAATTTCAGTCTTTATTCACCTTTTTTCTCAATAGAATTGATGAAAGTATAGAATAGAATATCATAGTTCTAATAGTAACATTCATTGTAACTCATTGTGACAACATGCTTTATATAATTCGTGTGCACTTTAAACCCGTTTTGCTAGTTTAAACCCGGCGAGTGTTTCTGCATTAAACAACTATCTCAACTGTTAAATAACAGATGTAAGATTAAAATAATATCATATCTGTCTTATTTTAAATAAACACAAAAAAAAACAGAGATGAAAAATTAACATGAGTAAGAAATGTTCATTTGCTCCATCTAGTGGCAATAGTCATGAAATGCCATGTTATACTATTTTTGTCCACAAGAGGTCGGCAGAGACACCCAAAGCAGTGCAATGAGTTATTTTGTATTTAAATTAAAGAATGTGGAAAATGTGCTTTTTTTTTTTGTTAAAATGTAATATTGTTTTATCTTGTTTGTGAACAATGACTCAAGGACTTGTCATTCTGATGGCAGAGTTCACTGACATAAATACTGACTTTTGAGAGGTGAACTAAGGGTTTTTAGGCTTTTGCAGATAATCCATTGTGTTCTGCGGTTTGTATGAATTGTTTGGAGAATTGCACTTACCGGTTTGCAAATGTTTTTTTTTTCTTTTCCTCACTTTATTTAAATTTTCCATTTAAACAAAATAAAACATACACTTACAAAACATATACTTATATAACCTTCATATATATTGAAGAAATTATTATTATTAACAAATTGTTAATAAAAGGATCCACACAACAAATAACAAAAGAATAAAATGTATACTAGAAAAAAAGAACAATAATAATATTATATTATAATATTATAATATAAATAAATGAATAAAATAATAATAATTTAAAAAAAAAGAATAATTCTTTACAAAATAAAATCACAGGTACAAAAAGGTGCTAAACATCCTGAGCACAGCCGACATATCCCTAAAGCAGGGTACCAATCTATATACCGGGGGAGGGAAATAATTACTACCAGAGGAGATGTGTAGTCAGGTGAATGAAGGCCTTTCATTTCCCTACATATCCTATAGGAAAGATCCCCAAATTCTATTGAAATTATCCGAGGATCTCTTCATTGTGTGTCTGCTTTTTTCTAGCTTAATAAAATGGAAAATATCTTGAATCCATAAAGAATGAGTCGATTTCCAGTTTAATAAAATGAAACGCCTTGCCAGCAGTGTGACAAAGGCTACGAAGTCAGACTTGTATTTGGGCATATCAAGAGAAGTTGGAAGAGTACCGAATAAAGCAGTGAAAGCCAGAGGTTCAATATGATTTGTTAGAACTTCAGATAATGTTTTACAAATTAATTTTGTAGGGAGGGACAGGACCAAAACATGTGTGCAGTAGTTGCGTGGGCCTGGTGACAACGGTCACATGTGGGATCCACTTCAGGATATATTTTTAACAGTCTAACTTTGGTCCAGTGGGTACGGTGGAGAATTTGAAACTGAATCAGAGCATGTCTGGCACAAAAAGATGAAGAGTGCACACTTTCCACTGTTCTTCTGACATGTTTTCTCCAATGTCCTCCTCCCACTGAGATTTAATAGTTGCAAGTGCTGGGCAAAGTGCAAATGGCATTATAAAGATATGAGATCATACCCTTCATAATATGGGTGGGCTTGAAAAAAAAGTCAATAGGAGTAGCTCTAGGGAGATTGAGGGTGCATGTCTCGAACGAAGCTACGAACCTGCAAATACCTAAAAAAGTGGTGTGTACATTTTTCTGCTAGTTGCTGGAAAGATGCAAAGACATTATCTATATATAGATCATTAAATGTTATAATGCCCAGTGCTGACCACTGTGAAAAAGTGCTATCATCAATGATGGTGGGAAAGCAACATTTGCTGCTACAGGTGCGAAGATAGAATAGGCTTGTTATCCAAAGTGGGGTCTGAATTGCCTCCAGATTCTCAGCGTAGTTTTAACAATGACATTTTTAGCATAGGGAGACGAAGAGCATTTAATGGGGGCATGTCAGTGAATAACAGGAGAATTTGGGAAGAATATTCATTTTAACTGAATTAATTCTTCCAGCCAAGGATAGGGGAAGCAAAGACCAGCGCTCAAAATCTTTCTCCATCTGGAGTAACAAATTAGCAAAGTTAAATAAGTAAATCTATGGTGTGCAATCATAAATGGAAAATTATAGTCCCTAGCTGCAGAATTCAGTGGAGAAATTTCACTCTTGCTCAGATTTAATTTGTAACCAGAAATTATTCCGAATGATTTCAAAATATTAAGAGCTGCCGGTAAGCTAAATCAGAAATATAAAGGAGGAGATCATCCGCATACAAAGACACTTTTTGCTCTGTACCCATTCTTTTTATACCTTTTATAGTTGAATCAACCCTCAGTGCAATAGCAAGGGGTTCGATAGCGATGGCGAAGAGGAGTGGACTCAAGGGACATCCCTGACGAGTGGACCGCGGTGGAGGGAAAATAGTCAGAACGGGTATTGTTGGTTCTGACAGACGCTTGGGGGGCGGAATATAATAACCTCACCCAAGAAATAAAGTTATCACCAAAACCAAATTTCTCTAGTGTGTAAAAGAGGTATTTCCACTCCACCCAGTCAAAAGCCTTCTCTACATCTTCTCTGCATTCTCTGTAACAGTAAATAAAGTCAGTCTGGTTAGCAATAAAAAGTGAAGCTGGTAATGCTGTTTGTGGAGTTGTTTAGTCAGATCTTCAGAGAGTTCATGTCTTTTATCTTCAGTTCAAGGCTGTGTCTGAATAAAGTTGTAGTTTGTGTCTTATTACTCTTTTGAAAGATGATTGAAAGAATGTTTCAGGAACATCACACTAACCTTTCAATAACATTCTAGCAACATTCAGGAAACTGGACATTTTTATGTTCTTGGAATGTCACGTTTCAACAAGAACGTTTCAGGAACATTATACCTTTTAAAACACGTTCCTCTAACGTCAAGAAAGCTGGACATTTTTACTCTTTTACTTTCGTTTTCAACGTAATTCTCCTCAGGGAAAGGGAAAACAACACACAAAAAAGCACATTTTCCACATTCTTTAATTTAAACACAAAAAACACAAAATAACTCATTGCTTTGGGTGTCTCTGCCGACCTCTTGTGGACAAAAATAGTATAACATGCATTTCATGACTATTGCCACTAGATGGAGCAAATGAACATTTCTCACTCATGCTAATTTTTCATTCTTTCATTAAAAAAGAGGGAGAATTGATGCTAAATTTATGTTTTTGATTAAAGATTAAAGTGCACACGAATTAAACAATAAGAATAATGATAAACATTGCAATATTCTGTTAAAAAAATATGATCAATTTTGAATTCATGGTAATGGGGAGACAAAATTCTTTTTGACCATGGTTCAACTAAATCTGCTGGATTAGCTATTTTGTTTTGCAATTCACTTGGTAAAGTAGTGACCTCTAAGGGTAGCAATAACGGTCACTGGTTACTTTGTGTTTTGACCATTGATGACCAGTATATCATTCTAATAAATGTTTATGGATATAATAATCTAGTTCAAAACAGACAATTGATTTCAGATGTGTCAGACGTCATAGATGGCCTTAAAGTTTTCTACCCAACTGCTAACATTATTATGGGGGGTGACTTTAACATGGTATATGATGAATGGCTTGATAGATATCCTCCCAAATGTCAATATAGTTCTTATAACCCTACTCTGTCTGATTTCTGTTGCAAACACAACTTATTAGATCCCTGGCGTATCAAACATCCGGATATTGAACAATATTCTTGGTTTAAACCAAATAATACAGCAAAGTCAAGAATAGATTTCTGGTTAATCTCCTCCTCTATCATAAATATTGTTTCTGATTGTTGTATGTCAGCAGCACCTCTCACAGATCACTCTGTTATTAAATTGCTTATCAATCCTTCTGGTGTTAGAGGCAATAATAAGGGGTATTGGAAATTGAATTCTTATCTATTAAAATGCCAATCATTTCAGGATGGTATTAAAAACATAATTTCTAAGGTTATGAACGATGATTCAATAATGTCCTATGTTGCTAAGTGGGAATTCCTTAAATTTAAAATGAGAGAATTTTCTATTCATTTTGGAAAATCCCTTAATAGAAATAACAAATTAACAGAAATGACCGTCATTAAGGAAATAAACGAATATTATAACAGAACATCACTTACCGACACTGATAAACAGATATTACAATGTCTACTATCTAAACTGGATGATATCTATCTTCAAAAAGCTGAAGGAGCCTTCATAAGATCTAGGGCAAAGTGGATTGAGGAAGGGGAGAAAAGTACTGCTTATTTTTGTCGTCTAGAAAAAAGAAGGCAGGAGAGACTTGCTATTAAAGCATTATTAATTAATGGTAATGTAGTCACAGACCGATCTTTGATTGCTAAGGAAGCTGTCTCTTTCTATAAAAAATGATATTCCTCAACATTTTCCTCAGATAATGCCGAATCTTTTTTCAGCCATATTAAAGATCTGATTCCCCGTATAGATGATGAGTATGCACTGCTATGTGATGCTGATATTACCTCTGATGAGCTGGATAAAGCTGTAGACAGTTTGTCTGTAAATAAATCTCCAGGCAGCGATGGTTTCACAGCCAATTTCTATAAACACTTTTGGGGTTTATTGAAAGATCCTTTTTCTCTCATGTTAAAAGAAGCTATAGATAATATGACATTCCCCCTTACAATGAAACAAGGTGTAATAACTTTAATCCCTAAACCTGATAAGGACTCCAAATTGTTAAATAATTTTAGACCCATTACTCTATTAAACACCGATTACAAAATTGTAACCACTGTCTACGCTAGCAGACTGAAAAAAATCCTACATAAAATTATAAGCGACTCTCAATCAGCTTTTATGAAAGGAAGATCTATCCATAACAATATTCGGTTAGTTCTGGATATTTTAGATTATAGACATCTCATTGATGATGATGGTTTTATTTTATTTCTTGATTTCTTTAAGGCATTTGATTCAATTGAACACCCATTTATTTTGAATAGTTTAAGATTATTTGGTTTTGGAGAGAAATTTAGAAACATAATTGAATCCCTTTATAAAAATTCAAATAGCTCAATTTCTTTATCAGGAGGTACTTCACCCCGATTCTCTATCAAACGTGGAGTTAAACAGGGTTGCCCCTTATCCCCATTTCTCTTTATAATAACCACAGAGCTGCTTTCTATCTTTCTTAAAAATTCAAATATAGCTCCATTAGAGGTGTTTGGGCATCCAGTTCTCATAAGCCAGTTAGCTGATGACACTACTATCTTTATGAAGCAGCTTTCGGAAGTCCCCCAAATCCTGCAAAATATCCAAATCTTTTCTAAAGCTTCTGGCTTAGAATTAAATTTGCAAAAGTGTGAGTTGATGCCAGTTCATCAATGCCAGTTAACCGAGGCCTATAACATCCCTATTAAATCTATAGTGAAATATTTAGGAATATATCTTTCTAAAGATATAATGGAATGTGAAAATCTGAATCTGTGGAAAGTAGTTGAAAATTGTCAATCCAAACTTAATTTATGGTTATTGAGAGATATTAGTTTATTGGGAAGAATTTTTTTAACCAAAATGGATAGTTTATCTAGATGTATCTACCCTGCATACTCATTATCGATACCAAATAAAGTGATTAAAAAGATTAATCAGATTAATTTTGATTATATCTGGAGAAAGAAAGCTCATTACATTAAAAGAGCCGAGTTGACTAAAGAATTCAAAGATGGAGGTCTACAAGCCATTGATTTTGATTTCATAAATGGAACTCTTAAAATGAACTGGTTGAAATCCTTCCTTAATAATGATAACCTTTGGTTTCACATCCCCAGAGAAATATTTCAGAAAATTGGAGGGATCGAATTTTTACTTAGATGTGATTTCATTCCCCAGCGTCTCCCTATCAAACTATCCCAGTTTCACCAGCAAGTCTTGTTGTACTGGAAGCTCTTATACAACCATAATTTCACACCACACAAAACGTACTCGGTTACTAACGTAACCTCGGTTCTCTCTAGAAGAGGGAACGAGTACTGCGCTCGTAGAACGCTGCGGGAAAAGGTCTCTTTTCACGAAACACTGAAGCAAAATTATCCTTAATTTTCATAAATGTAAAACGCATTGCAGCAGTGCACAGCTATGGCGAGACGGCTCGCTCGCTCATAGGCTGTTCTGCGGCAACTGCATTAGCCTATCGAGCGAGGGCTGATGCAATGTCAGACCAATGAGAGCGCTTCGCGCGCTCCTCGCCACATCCCGCCGAAACGGGTGTGGCAGTCCCCTATAAAAGGAGCTCGAGTAGGCTGATTCAACTGGTTTTCATCGCCGAAGCGAACCAGAGCGAACCGCGCGCACGGCAGGGAACGCAGTACTCGTTCCCTCTTCTAGAGAGAACCGAGGTTACGTTAGTAACCGAGTACGTTCTCTTACGAGAGTTCTCTCGTACTGCGTTCGTAGAACGCTGCGGGAACCACTTGTAAGACGCCGTGCGTGCTGGGATAAGACACCGATCACTGGAAGCCAGTCCAGATATACAGTGCATAATCACCAGGTAGACCCAGAGAGTCTGGGGATAAAAAAGGGGGGGGGGACATCCGCCCTTAAAGGTTGCGTCCTCAGACGCGATATAACGTCACATAGGCAGGGGAAGGCCTGGCTAATGTGGGAAATGTGGGTCTTACACAATTCTGCCCAGAAATTTTTCGGGGCGCTGTGCGCCTGCGAAATCAGTGTCCGGGCTAGACAGCTGACTCGACTATACCGAAAGCAGCTTTGCCTGCAAGGCGGGAACCTCTAGGTTGTAAAACCTTATGAATGTAGACGGTGAGGCCCAGCCTGCCGCCATACATATTTCCTGTAAGGAAATCCCGCTAGACCAGGCCCACGATGAGGCGACGCCCCTCGTGGAGTGCGCTCTCACGCCCAATGGGCACTGAAGGCCCTTGGTGGTGTAAGCCAGCGCTATGGCGTCAACTACCCATCTGGATAGACTCTGTTTCGAAACAGCTGCTCCCTTGGAACGACCGCTGAACGAGACAAAGAGCTGCTCAGTCTGTCTGAAGACAGCAGAGCGGGACACATAAGCTCTTAAAGCCCTAACGGGGCAAAGACAGCTCGAGTCCCCTTCCTCACTCGGTAGGGCGGACAGGGAGATAACCTGAGCCCTAAACGGTGTGTTGAGGGATTTTGGCACGTAACCGTGTCTAGGTTTGAGTATGACCTTGGAGTCATTAGGCCCAAACTCTAAGCACGCTGGGCTCACAGAGAGCGCGTGCAGATCGCCTATGCGCTTCACTGAAGCTAGGGCCAGCAAAAACACTGTTTTGAACGACAGATGTTTGAGGCTGACAGTTTGAATAGGCTCAAAAGGGGGACCTTTCATGGCCGCCAAGACCGTAGAAAGGTCCCACATCGGGACTGAAGGAGGTCTGGGGGGATTCAGCCTCCTAGCTCCTCTGAGGAAGCGGATGACTAAATCGTTCCTTCCTAGTGACTGGCTTAGCGTTGCTGTCGAGAACGCTGCAATAGCCGCCACATAGACTTTGAGCGTGGAGGGGGACCTGCCCTTATCCAACAGCTCTTGTAGGAAGGAGAGAACCTCCGTCACCTCACAATCGAGGGGTGACAGGCCCCGAGCAGCACACCAGCTGGAGAAAACCGACCACTTCGAGGCATAAAGCCGCCTGGTCGACGGTGCTCTAGCCTGAGTGATGGTATTCAGCACTCCCTCCGTGAGGCTAACGGATACCCGTTGAGCGCCCACGCGTGAAGGGACCACAACTCCGGATGTGGGTGCCAAATCGCGCCCTTGGCCTGCGAGAGGAGATCTCTCCTCGAAGGTATCGGCCACGGGGCGGAGTCTGCTAACTGCATCAGGGCTGGAAACCAGGCATGGCTGGGCCAGAACGGTGCTACAAGCAGTACTGGGCATTTCACTTCCCTGACTCGCTCCAATACCTGAGGCAGGAGGGAGACTGGGGGAAACGCGTATAGCGGGCAGTGCGGCCACATGTGAGACAGCGCGCTGTCGTTCTTCGAAAAGAACACGGGGCAATGAGCGTTTTCTGGGGACGCGAATAGGTCCACCTCCGCCCTGCCGAATCTCTGCCACAACAGCTGGACTGTTTGTGGGTGTAGAGACCATTCGCCCGTGGGAACGTTGTTCCTGGACAGTCTGTCTGGACCCAGGTTGTGGACCCCAGGCACATGCACTGCTCTCAGCGAGCGCAAGTTGCGCTGAGCCCATGTCAGGAGGCGCTTGGCCAGCCTGTACAGAGTATTGGATCTGAGACCGCCCTGGCGATTTATGTAGGACACCACGGCCGTGTTGTCCGAGCGGACTACGACGTGCTGGTCCTTGATTTGGGGACAAAAGCGCGTCAGCGCGTTGTGAACTGCTAGCATTTCTAAGCAGTTGATGTGATGGAGCTTCTCTCGTTCTGACCACTGGCCAAAGAACGGTCTGCCCTCGAGCAGCGCTCCCCATCCCGAGGTGGATGCGTCCGTAGACACCACTTTCACCCTCGAGGGAGTCCCCAGGCTTACACCCGAACGGTACCAATCGCTCGCCGCCCAAGGTCTCAGGGCTGCCACGCAGTCCCGATCGACTCTGAGGCGTAATCGGCCAAGTGCCCACGCTCTGCGAGGCACTCGCGCTTTTAGCCAGAACTGCAGAGGGCGCATGCGAAGCAAGCCCAACTGGAGAACCGATGCTGCTGAGGCCATAAGACCCAGCAACCTCTGAAACTTTTTGAGCGTGGTAGTCGCACCGCAGCGAAAGGCTTTCGCTGTGTGCTGAATGTGCAGCGCGCGCTGTGTTGACAGCCGCGCCGTCATGGACTGCGAGTCCAGAACGACACCCAGAAACGAGATAGTTTGACTGGGGTTCAGGGAGCTCTTTGTCCAATTGATCATAATACCAAGATTCTCGAGGTGATCGAGTAACATGGTTCTGTGCTCCACGAGCTGTGATCGCGATTGAGCTATGATCAGCCAGTCGTCCAAATAGTTCAGCACTCGCATGCCTCTGAGTTTGAGGGGGGCGAGCGCTGCGTCCATGCATTTCGTAAACGTACGAGGTGCCAGGGACAAGCCGAAAGGCAGGACTGTGTACTGGTATGCCCGACCCTCGAAGGCGAATCTCAAGAATCGCCTGTGACGTGACGCTATCTGTATCTGGAAATACGCGTCTTTCAGATCTATCGACATAAACCAGTCTTCTCGGCGAATATGCGCGAGGATTTTTCTGGTCGTGAGCATTTTGAAACTGCGTTTCACTAAAGCTCTGTTTAGTTGTCTTAGATCCAGAATGGGTCTGATACCTCCGTCCTTTTTCGGGACTAGAAAGTATCTGCTGTATAGCCCCCTTTCGCTTTGAGCTGGGGGTACAAGCTGTACCGCCCCTTTGCTCAACAGTTTTGATATTTCGGCGCGAAGCAGGTGTGCTGCTTCTGAATTCACCGTGGTTTCGACGCGCGCTGTGAAGCGGGGAGGGCGTCGGCAAAACTGTAGCGAGAAGCCTCTCTTTATAATGTCTAGCACCCAGTCTGAAACCCCTGGAAGCGCGGCCCACGCATCTGCATGGCCGGCCAGGGGCTGAATGCGAAGCTCGCTCTGTCCGCAGTGCGGCAGTGGTGCTTCGGGGTGCGATAACATAGGCGTTACGCCTGTGACATATGAGGCGGGGAGCGCGCTTAATACAGCGGGCATAGCGCTCATCCTCGACCGCGTTACAGTGCTTAACTGAGCGAGGGAGGTCTGAGAAGGTCGCATGGGACTCATGTAGCCTGCAGGTGGACGTGGGCGGGGACCGGGCACGTTCACTGCTTTGGTCGCGCTGTCTGTGTGAGCAGCGCGGGCGCGCACAGATCCCGCTTTTACGGGGAGACTGTGATCTGCCAGACATAGTGTTTGTGGGCACTGGGAAGTGGGCACTTTGACTATGTTTAGAGCGCGATCGACCTGAGTCGATCTTATGAGCGCGGGCCCCGTGTGCGGGGCTGTGCTTTTGTGTAGGGATGGGCACAAAGGAGTGGGCATCAGCACTACGTTTATAGCACCATCGGCCGTGGCCGGGACACCAGAAAATACACTCTTTTCGGGATTTATCTGGGTAGCCGTAAAAACGGCTTTTGTGTGCAGGCAAGCGGGCAGCTGTGCGGGCTTGTGTACTGCAGAAAACACTGAAGCAGTCGCAAATCTTGGGACTGAGACAGCGGTGCGCTTTGGTGAGGGCCCGGCCGCAACGGGGCTTACACACCTGCGCTTTCCTAGGCGTGCTAGGACTTCTTTGGGGCTTCCGGCTTCAAAGTGATCCTCGGCCGCGGCCCGCGTCGTGTGGGGCGGCGGCTGGTAGAGCGAGAGCGGGGCTGAGAGCTGCGCTGCTGTCGCTGTGAAGAGGATGCAGAAGGCGGGGGCTGAGGCTGAGAGCTCCGTGAGGCCGGTTTTTCACGGGCCGCTGTAGAGCTGGAGCGCTTCGGTAAGAAGTGCTTAAAAGCCTGAGACGCTTTCTGGGCTTCGGAAAATCTCTCCACGAACTCGGAGAGAGAAGATCCGAAGAGGCCAGCGGGGGAAAGCGGGGCGTCGAGGAACGCGCTGCGCTCTGAGTCACCCATTTCCGTGAGCGTCAGCCAGAGATGCCTTTCTGCTACGGTAGCGGAAGCCATACACCGTCCCACGGCCTGTGCTGCAGCCTTTGTAGCGCGGAGGGAGAGATCCGACGCGCTTCTCAGGTCCGCGATGCAGACATCCTCAGGTCCTATCTCGTCCAGTCGACGGAGGAGATCGCCCTGAAAGATCTGTAGCGTGGCCATGGTGTGTAGAGCCGATGCAGCCTGCCCAGCGGCGGAGAAGATCCGCGCGAGCAGCGTCGACGTAGTTCGACAGGCTTTAGATGGCAACACCGGTTTAGTCCGCCGTCCAGCAGAGGGCGGACAAAGGTGGGTCGCTATCGCCTGTTCCACCGGCGGAAGAGAGAGGTAGCCTCGGTCCTGAGCACCATCCACGGAAGCGAAAGCCGGCGAAACCGAGGATCGTGTCCGTGCGGAAAACGGAGCGTTCCAGGCCTTAGCCACTTCTTCGTGAAGCTCAGGAAGAAAGGGTGCGGGCTTAGACTCCGGAGAAGTACGCTCGCCAGGGAGGAAGCTACCATCCAGCCGGGTGCGAGAGGGGAGCTTCGGTGCAGACCACTCGAGGCCGAGGCTCGCCGCGGCCAGCGCGAGTACCCGCATGAGCTCCCTCTCGATGCTAGCTCTAGCCGAGGGCTTACAAGCAGGAGGCGTGAGATCCGCAGAGCTCGCCCAATCCTCACTGCCCGATGCTAGCAGAGAGCAGGAATCTTTCTCCACCGACTCAGCTTCAGAAGCGGCTCCCTCAGATGAAGCGGCGGCAGACTGCGGTCGCTGTGTACTGGGAAGTGCTTCGGGGGAAGCTGGCGAAGCAGGCGGGCGAACCGGCGAGCTTTGTCGGGAAGAGACTGGTTCAGGGGCCCGTTGCGAGCGGCGCTTTTTACGGCGCGGCATCGCGGCAGGGCGTGCAGGCTCGGAGAAGTGCGCGAGGCGAGTCCTCAGAGTCACCATCGGCAGAAGCTCGCAGTG
The DNA here is from genome assembly GCA_022828995.1 of Vimba vimba. NCBI lineage: Eukaryota > Metazoa > Chordata > Actinopteri > Cypriniformes > Leuciscidae > Vimba > Vimba vimba. The sequence goes on along the minus strand of CM040825.1, from coordinate 6,631,664 downwards.
AGGGCAGCCGCCGTCAGCGAGCGCGAGCGCTGCGTGAGCCTCACCCAGGCAGGAGACGCAGATGACATGGCGGTCTCCCTCGGAGAGTGGGGCTCGGCACGAACCACAGGATGGCATCTTGAAAAAGACGCGGCTCTTTTAGAGGGTGAGTGTTCGGAGAACACAATACACACACACACAAACAGAGCAGAAAAGGATATGTAGCGCCGGAAAGCGCAGCAGGTACGGCTTGTAGAAGGCGGCGAAGGCCAGCAGCTTCAAGGGCTCGTCCCGCTGAGATGCTTGTTCTCGACGGCGTTAGCTTCTTCGTGATCCAGCGATGCGTGCGCTTCGCTGAAGAGATGAAAATCAGTTGAATCAGCCTACTCGAGCTCCTTTTATAGGGGACTGCCACACCCGTTTCGGCGGGATGTGGCGAGGAGCGCGCGAAGCGCTCTCATTGGTCTGACATTGCATCAGCCCTCGCTCGATAGGCTAATGCAGTTGCCGCAGAACAGCCTATGAGCGAGCGAGCCGTCTCGCCATAGCTGTGCACTGCTGCAATGCGTTTTACATTTATGAAAATTAAGGATAATTTTGCTTCAGTGTTTCGTGAAAAGAGACCTTTTCCCGCAGCGTTCTACGAACGCAGTACGAGAGAACTCTCGTAAGAGAACCCCAATGTGGAATAATAGATATATCACAATAAGAAACAAATCACTGTATAAAAAGGAGTGGATGGAGAAAGGAATATGGTCGGTGGTTCATTTAACTGATAGTAGAGGTTTTTTTTTATCACATGATAATTTCTGTCTCAAATATGATATAACCTGTAGTCAGAATGCATTTAGCTCTATGATCAAAGCTATCCCCAATGCTTTCATGTGTTTGGTTCAAGCATACCTTTCAACAACGAATCCTCCCATTTGTTGTCTCCCATTACTTTTAGTTGAAGGTGTAGATTTGAAAGAAATTAAACTTCCAAACAAAACTATTAGAAATATGTTTGATAACATCTTATTTCCTATAGTATCCTATAGAAACTTGATTTCACAGTTCTTCTCAAAAAAAAATATTCACAGGTTACGAACAACTTACTTAAAATTTCCTTTATCTCCCAAAGCTAAGGAAGTCCATTTTAAAATTATAAATGGTGTATATTCATCCAGTGAATTTGTACAGCGAAGATTTGGTTTTGAAACTAGTAATTGTGTTTTTTGTGATAATATTGAAACTACAGATCATTTATTTTTTCATTGTATGCATGTAGAGGCTTTATGGCTTGATATTCATGACTGGCTATATCCAAAGATTCCTCATCTTGAAGTCTTCTCTCACAAGGACATTATTTATGGACTCGTCTTGGAAAGCAACAAAGACGATTTTTTGGTTAATAGCATCCTTATTCTAGTTAAATTCTATATACACAAATCTAAATACTTGAAAGTGAACCCTAAATTCTGTGTATATCACAATGAGTTTCTCTCTTATACAAATTCCCTTAAAATGATGAAAAGTAAAAATGCTAAAAAACTTTTTGCTATAATAGAAGAATATGACTTGAAAAGTAAACCCTAGCCCTTTTTTTATTTTTTTTTTTTATTTTATTTTATTTATTCATTTTTGGTAATGCAATTCTGCACCTGATTCTACTGTCACTATGTAATTATATATTTTTGTTGCCATGTTGTTTGTACATGACATTGTTCAATAAAAAAAAAAAAAAAAAAATTTGAATTCATGGTGACTTTAAGTGAATGTCGTCACTTCCTCAGTTCCCGTCACTATGGTTACGGTAAACAGACACGGCAGAACAGCAGTGGGTGGAGCTGAACTAATGTTCATTCGCATCATTTATAATCTAACAACAAACAAATAAACAAACAAACAAACAAACAAACAAACAGCCTCCACTTTCGTCTTGTTATGAAAGCGACGGAGGCAGGTGAGAAAACTGATTTTTATTTTCTCTCACTAAGTATAAATCATTCGAGCTATTAATAACGCGGTGTATATTGGGAAACAGTTTGATAAATTATGTTTTTTTCCCCTGTTTTGCAGAGGAAGACATGAACGAGTCATCCAGTTAGAACTATGAAGAACTATTATAAGGTTATTATAACTATTAAAGGTTATATTTATATTTTATAACTATTTTTTTAACCTTTATAAAGGGCATTTTTTTCCCTAATTTTATTAAATGCAAGCTCCATCTTTCATTTCAAATTCTTAAATTTGATCAATACATTCAATTAGAATAATAAGACACTAGGCTGTTACCAATCAAATAAAATAATTTACATTGAAAAATTACTGTATTAAATGAGATTATGGGAGTGTAAATATTTTTTGAATTAAACAAATAAGGAATGTTGAAAAGAATGATACTTTGAAACTAAACCGCCAGTAGGAGGCGGCAGGCGAACGTGTTAATGAGCGAGTCATTGAGTCATTCATTCAAACGATTCATTCAATGGGCCATTGGATCTTTGAGTCAACCGATTCGTTCAAAACGCTGAATCATTCAGCGTTTGAAACATGGCTGAGTGTTCATGTGAGATGCGCGTGATCTGTGCTATCAATCGCCACTTACATTAAATAAAACTAGAAAAAAAAGTTTGTTGAGACAAACTTTAAGTTGGCTTGAGAAAGCCGGACAATGGAGTTTGAAGAAGTTTAAAGTAGTTTATAGATAGATAGATAGATAGATAGATAGATAGATAGATTGATAGATTGATAGATAGATAGATAAGTTCAAAAGATAGATAGATAGATAGATAGATAGATAGATAGATAGATAGATAGATAGATAGATAGATAGATAGATACATAGATAAGTTCAAAAGATAGATAGATAGATAGATAGATAAAGTTCAAAATATAGATTTAGCCAAATATAGTTTACCATGATTTACCATAGTTTACCATGATTTACTATAGTATACCATGATTTACCATGTTCAAGTATGATTTACTGATTCAAGCATGATTTACCATAGTTTACCATGATTTACCATAGTTTACCATGATTTACCACGATTTACCATAGTTTACCATAATTTACTATAGTATACCATGATTTACCATGTTCAAGTATGATTTACTGATTCTAGCATGATTTGTCATAGATTACCATGATTTACCATAGTTTACCATGATTTACCATGATTTACCATAGTTTACCATGATTTACTATAGTATACAGCGATTTACCATGTTCAAGTATGATTTACTGATTCTAGCATGATTTAGCATAGTTTACCATGATTTACCACGATTTACCATAGTTTACCATGATTTACTATAGTATACCACGATTTACCATGTTCAAGTATAATTTACTGATTCTAGCATGATTTACCATAGTTTACCATGATTTACCACGATTTACCATAGTTTACCATGATTTACTATAGTATACCATGATTTACCATGTTCAAGTATGATTTATTGATTCTAGCATGATTTACCATAGTTTACCATGATTTACCACGATTTACTATAGTTTACCATGATTTACTATAGTATACCACGATTTGCCATGTTCAAGTATAATTTACTGATTCTAGCATGATTTACCATAGTTTAGCATGATTTACCATAGTTTACCATGATTTACCATGATTTACCATAGTTTACCATTATTTACTATAGTATACCATGATTTACCATGTTCAAGTATGATTTACTATGATTCTAGCATGATTTACCATAGTTTACCACGATTTACCATAGTTTACCATGATTTACCATAGTTTACCATGCAAGCATGATTATCATGTTGCTAGCATGATGCTAGAAATTTTTTTACCATGTTGCTAGCATGGTTTACCATGATTTACCATAGTTTACCATGATTTACCATGATTTACCATAGTTTACCATGATTTACTATAGTATACCATGATTTACCATGTTCAAGTATGATTTACTGATTGTAGCATGATTTAGCATAGTTTACCATGATTTACCACGATTTACCATAGTTTACCATGATTTACTATAGTATACCACAATTTACCATGTTCAAGTATAATATACTGATTCTAGCATGATTTACCATAGTTTACCATGATTTACTACGATATACCATAGTTTACCATGATTTACTATAGTATACCACAATTTACCATGTTCAAGTATAATTTACTGATTCTAGCATGATTTACCATAGTTTACCATGATTTACTACGATATACCATAGTTTACCATGATTTACTATAGTATACCATGATTTACCATGTTCAAGTATGATTTACTGATTCTAGCATGATTTACCATAGTTTACCATAATTTACCATAGTTTACCATTATTTACCACGATTTACCATAGTTTACCATGATTTACTATAGTATACCATGATTTACCTTGTTCAAGTATGATTTACTGATTCTAGCATGATTTATCATAGTTTACCATGATTTTACCATAGTTTAACATGATTTACCACGATTTACCATAGTTTACCATGATTTACTATAGTATACCACGATTTACCATGTTCAAGTATGATTTACTGATTCTAGCATGATTTAGCATAGTTTACCATGATTTACCATGATTTACCATAGTTTACCATGATTTACTATAGTATACCACAATTTACCATGTTCAAGTATAATTTACTGATTCTAGCATGATTTAGCATAGTTTACCATGATTTACCACGATTTACCATAGTTTACCATGATTTACTATAGTATACTATGATTTACCATGTTCAAGTATGATTTACTGATTCTAGCATGATTTTTTATAGTTTACCATGATTTACCATAGTTTACCATGATTTACCACGATTTACCATAGTTTACCATGATTTACTATAGTATACCATGATTTACCATGTTCAAGTATGATTTACTGATTCTAGCATGATTTATCATAGATTACCATGATTTACCATAGTTTACCACGATTTACCACGATTTACCATAGTTTACCATGATTTACTATAGTATACCATGATTTACCATGTTCAAGTATGATTTACTGATTCTAGCATGATTTATCATAGATTACCATGATTTACCATAGTTTACCATGATTTACCACGATTTACCACGATTTACCATAGTTTACCATGATTTACTATAGTATACCACGATTTACCATGTTCAAGTATGATTTACTGATTCTAGCATGATTTAGCATAGTTTACTATGATTTACCATGATTTACCATAGTTTACCATGATTTACTATAGTATACCACAATTTACCATGTTCAAGTATAATTTACTGATTCTAGCATGATTTACCATAGTTTACCATGATTTACCACGATTTACCAAAGTTTACCATGATTTACTATAGTATATCATGATTTACCATGTTCAAGTATGATTTACTGATTCTAGCATGATTTACCATAGTTTACCATGATTTACCACTATTTACCACGATTTACCATAGTTTACTATGATTTACTATAGTATACTATGATTTACCATGTTCAAGTATGATTTACTGATTCTAGCATGATTTATAATAGTTTACCATGATTTACCATAGTTTACCATTATTTACCACGATTTACCATAGTTTACTATGATTTACTATAGTATACCATGATTTACCATGTTCAAGTATGATTTACTGATTCTAGCATAGATAGATAGATAGATAGATAGATAGATAGATAGATAAGGTTTGAAGATAGATAGATAGATAGATAGATAGATAGATAGATAGATAGATAGATAGATAGATAGATAGATAGATAGATAGAGTTTGAAGATAGATAGATAGATAGATAAGGTTTGAAGATAGATAGATAGATAGATAGATAGATAGATAGATAGATAGATAGATAGATAGATAGATAGATAGATAGATAGATAGATAGATAGATAGAAAATGTTTGAAGATAGATAGATAGATAGATAGATAGATAGATAGATAGATAGATAGATAGATAGATAGATAGAAAATGTTTGAAGATAGATAGATAGATAGATAGATAGAAAAGGTTTGAAGATAGATAGATAGATAGATAGATTAGTTAAAAGATAGATAGATAGATAGATAGATAGATAGATAGATAGATAGATAGATAGATAGATAGATAGATAGATAGATAGATAGAAAAGGTTTGAAGATAGATAGATAGATAGATAGATAGATAGATAGATAGATAGATAGATAGATAGATAGATAGATAGATAGATAGATAAATAGATTTAGAATGGTAGTTTAATTGAGTCTAGGGCTTCAGAGAGTTTAAATTTGAGTTTTTGGTTTGTGCACTAATGGGCCACCGTAGTCTTGGCTCATTTTGAGCAGTCTGCAATGAAAGTCAATGGGTTTTTTATGATTTTTAATATTAATTTTTAAGAAAACTGAAAGTCAAACCAGTCTGAAAAGATATAGCACACCAAGTCAGAACAGTCTGAAAGTCTGACCCTAGTTTGGAGTTTGTAGAGTTAAAGCTCTAGGAGGAGTTAGTGTCAGAAAATTTTGGGTCAGAAGAATAATAATAATAACTAGAAAAAAAAGTTTGTTGAGACAAACTTTAAGTTGGCTTGAGAAAGCCGGACCAGAGAGCTTGAAGAAGTTAGAAGTAGTTTGATGTTTAAAGTAGGTTAAAGTTTGATATAAAAAAATTGAAAAAAATTAGTTAGAAAGAAAGAAAGAAAGAAAGAAAGAAAGAAAGAAAGAAAGAAAGAAAGAAAGAAAGATTGATTAGTTAGAAAGACAGAAAGAAAGAAAGAAAGAAAGAAAGAAAGAAAGAAAGAAAGAAAGAAAGAGAAAGAAAGAAAGAAGGATTAGTTAGAAAGAAAGAAAGAAAGAAAGGATTAGTTAGAAAGAAAGAAAGAAAGAAAGAAAGAAAGAAAGAAAGAAAGAAGGATTAGTTAGAAAGATTCGATAGAAAGAATGATAGATTAGTTAGAAATATTAGTTAGAAAGAAAGAAAGAAAGAGAAAGAGAGAGAGAGAGAGAGAGAACAAAAGATTGATTAGTTAGAAAGAAAGAGATAGATTAGTTAGAAAGATAGATAGATTAGTTAGAAAGATAGATAGATTAGTTTGAAATAAAGAAAGATAGATTAGTTAGTTAGAATGAAATATAGATAAGTTAGTTAGAAAGATAGATAGATTAGAAAGAAAGAAAGATAGATAGATTAGTAAGAAAGAAAGATAGATAAGTTAGTTAGAAAGATAGATAGATTAGTTAAAAAGAAAGATAGATAGATTAATTTGAAATAAAGAAAGATAGATTAGTTAGTTAGAATGAACGATAGATAAGTTAGTTAGAAAGATAGATAGATTAGAAAGAAA